>CM075854.1:29075274-29422774 GCA_037975125.1 Latrodectus hesperus
TGATACGAAAGACATTTCACAGCAAGAATTAACAACTGAAATTAAGTCAAAAGTATAAACACAAATAATGGCGCTGAACATCGTATATAAAGCCCTGGATGTCTGAAACCTTTACCTAACTGCGCATGCGTTTGTTTATTGAATAGGGATGGGACTTTGTTACTTTTCTTGTACTTGGTACGTACTGAGTACAGTTACTTTTAAAGTTACAAATATTTTACCCATTACTTTGTGTACTTGTTACATGTTTTGTGCTGCCATCTATCGGATTAAAATATAATGACAATTTTTTTCACGTTTTATGAATAAATAAAAACTAAATTAGTAATAAGTACATTAATAAATAATTAAAAATTAATAATTAAATATATAACATTTTGTAAAATTTCATAAAATTAATTAAAATAATTAATGTTAATTTAAATCAATATCATTTATTAATAAGCATCCAGTTAAGGTTAAAATAAGAGCTGATGTAATAATCTATAAAAATATTTCTTTTTATAAATGCAACATTTCAATTGACTCACTTCCTGTGACGTCAAAGTCACATGACAAGTACACTCCACGATTTGTTTACTTTTTCCCAAACCTAATAACACGCTAGATTTCGATTAGATTTTGAACGTGAGTTTAAATATGGACGATAAAAATTTATGTAAATCTAGATATTGTGCAGCGTATGGGTGCAAAAATGCCAAGTATAAGGCTGATTGCAGAGAAAAATCATTTTTTAGATTTCCCTTAAAGAATCAAAAACTACTAAAAGAATGGCTCATTAAGTTACGACGAGAAGAATTTTCCCCTTCCCCATGGTCAGTTTTATGATCTGATCATTTTGAAGAGACAGATTTTAAGTATGAAAACTTCACGAATCGGCGTTTATTGAAACAAGATGCTGTTCCAAGCAAATTTGTTTTCTCGAAGCCAAAAAGTGAACGGCGTGTGTTTCGGCGCCAGCTCCCAGAACAAGGGAATGATGAAAACGAGGATGCCTGTACAACAGAGTAAGTAATTTTGTTTTGCCAGTTTATTCTCTCTATGGAATTAAGTGTTATAAAAATTTGCTATATTAAATTAAACAAATATTATATTTTGAAACTTGATATGAATCTAATGTAATTTGACTTTATTATCAAATATTTTTAAGAAATTTAAATATGTTTAACATATTTTATGTATATTACCTTAAATGTGAATGAAAAAATTATCATTATCAAAATTAAAATTTATATTAAAAATTGATAAATGCATTACAAATTACTGAAATTAATTTTAATTAATAAAATTGCTTACTGTAATATAATAATAAAATAATCACACAATACATATAATGAATGCACATATTCTACTTATAAATTATTATTCAAAATATAAATCTTGTAAAAGATAAATGAATCCTCACAAGGAAAAAATTAAGAAAATAATAACAATATAAAAAATATTACTTAAGGTTCTCTCTTTGGTGGTTATTTTAGCTTTAAATGAATAAGTAATATAGTTTTTTATGTGCTAAAAGTACAATTTTTTTTCCTCAGTGAAGAAGGAAATTGAATTGTTAATTTTCTAGTCTTTAACTCAACGGTTTATTTGTATCACATATTAAGTGTGGATTTGCATTATTTTGAAATCAGTTTTAAAATATGTTTTCTGTATTTCATAATTACTGATTGAGAATGAAACACTGAATTAAATTCCTTACATAATTATACAACTATTAATTTGTCTTCTATTTAAATACAATAAAGTTAATTTATTTCTGTAAGCTTGATACCAGACAAATTCCTGCTGTATTATCTTCTAACTATTAATTTTCAATTTAATTATTTTCTAATATATCTAATATATGTCTTGATTCTAAATAACACTTAATTTGACCATGCTGAACATCAGAAACTTAATCTTGTGCTTGCATCTAAATGAATAAAAAATTTTGTTTAGCTTCTTTTTCAGGCACAAATATGAATAATAGTTCAGATTGTACTTTAAATATAGGTTAAATTAGTCAAGTGCAAAATATGAAGAAATGAACAAATCAAATTTTTCATTATTACTAAAATGAAATGAATTATTTAACTGAACAATTATATAAAAAATGTTACTTTTTGTTTCATTCATTTATATGGCTTAGATATCTAACAAAAATTAATGAGAAAAAACTAAGGACTAAGTTACAATCATCAAAACAGATATTGGTGAAAATTGACATGTATTTTGTTCCATGATTCATTGACTTTAAAACTATTTAAATATATGTTAATAATATAATTTCTATTATTTTTAGGACCTCTTTGGGAAATAAAAATGTCTCAACACAAACTAGTAGCTTCAGTGATATCATTGACGAACTTTCCTTGCCACAAAAAGAAGCTTGTGAACTTAAAAATATCTTATCATCAAAAGAATTTAAACCAGAGAACATAAATTCTGATGAACAGATGGTAGCAGTTACTGGTTTCACAAAGCAAATGTTTTTTGCTCTGTTTAAATTTCTTAATGTTGAAGAAGATTTGATAAAAGGGAAAACATTACGGGCAATAGATCAATTTTTCTTGTTCCTAATAAAGTTGCGTACAGGAATATCGAATGAATTCTTGTCTTTATTGTTTCATATTTCGGATTTAACTGTTTCAAGATACTTTGTCCACACAGTCGGTATTTTAAATAAAAAATTCAGGATATTAAATATTTGGCCTAGTAAAGACCAAGTAGCAGAGGCCATGCAATCCCATGTTTCCAGAGAAAATAAGAATTGCCGCGTAATCATAGATTGCACAGAATTCAATATACAGAAGCCAAGCAATCCAAGAGAACAGCAAATGACTTTAAGCAGTTACAAAAACAACAATACTTTAAAAGGCATGATTGGTATAATGCCCTCTGGAGCAATTAATTTCATATCAGACTTATATTGTGGAAGTATTTCTGATAAGGAATTATTTCTTCAGAGTGGTATTATGAATAAATTAGAAGCTGGTGACATGGTGATGGCAGATAAGGGCTTTCGAATTGAAAAAGAACTGTCAGAAATAACTTGTGTTTTGAAAACGCCCTCGTTTTTAAGAGATAAAATACAGTTTCCTGCTGTAGAACGGGAAAGCAATACTGTTGTTTCAAATACAAGGGTTCATGTGGAAAGGGCGATTTCCAGAATAAAATACTTTAAGTATTTTGAAGGAGATATACCTTATACGTCACTACATAATATTTCTGAAATTTTTTTCATAACATGTAATTTAGTTAATTTTAGAAAACCTTTAATAAAAATAAACTAGCAATGTCAAGTTTATTTTTATTATAAAGGTTTTCTATAACTGTGTGTGTAGCTTTAAACTTTCCTAAACTGTGATTCTAATAAAAGTTTTATTTTAAGATTATGTTATGTTTTCTTGTTGAGTAGTTGCATTTTGCTTTATAAGTTCTTCATATTTTATAACATGCTAATTGTTTTATTTACTAATAAAATGAAATTATGTGTGTATATATCTATATTTAAAATAGTTGAAGATAATATATTTTTAGTATGAAACTTTTTGTTACTGAAGAAAATATTATTTGGATATTAATATTTCATTTTGAGGAAATACAAAAATAATTTATACAAATTAAAAATATGAATTTCGTATTTTTTAAGGAAACACATTTTAGAATCACATATTGGTAAAAAATACAAAAAACATGCTAATTGTTTTATTTACTAATAAAATGAAATTATGTGTGTATATATCTGTATTTAAAATAGTGGAAGATAATATATTTTTAGTTTTAATATATTTCATATTAAAATTTGTAAGGTTTAAATTTAATGGAAAATTTTTAGTATGAAACTTTTTGTTACTGAAGAAAATATTATTTGGATATTAATATTTCATTTTGAGGAAATGCAAAAATAATTTATATAAATTTCGTATTTTTTAAGGAAACACATTTTAGAATCACATATTGGTAAAATATAAAAAACAAGTCCTTCATTCTTAGCTGTGTAATTTCGAGCTAATAAGTTTGTAAAGAGATTCACATGTTTCAATAAAACCATTAATTGAAAATAATTAAATTCATTGGGCATTAACGAAAAACATCTGAAATAAATGTGAAGTAAGATTTATTGGTGACTAAATATTTATTATTACTAATATTGAATTCATAAAGTTGAAAAATAAAATCAAATACTATTTACAAATGAGTTAATGAATGTCATAAATACACTAGATGAATAACATAAGAAAACATGAAAGAAAATATTTATTGGGATAATGTATAAAGATAAGGAAAATAATAACTTGAAAAAAATTTTTTTAATTTTACATCCCAATCTGCCCATTGAATTTCATCAAAATAAACAATTTCTTCATGAAAATAGTATTTTCCATCCTTCTGTAAATACACAACAAAAAGACATTTGTGTAAATTTGAAAAAGCTAATTGGCACTGGATTTGGGCATAATATTTATGTTGTTTTTTAAGAACTAGTGCACCACTAACAATTTCTAAACAGAAGTTAACTCTAGCAGTGCACAGTTCATTTAGTGTTAAATTTTCTTTGTTGTAAATTGTTTTAATTTCTACCAGCATCACTTCTGTATTTCCAGTTTTACATAGTAAACCATCAGGTGATGCTGCTAAATGAGTATCACCTGATGGTATCACCTGATGATGGAGGGAAAACTGGATTAATTATAACTCCAGTTTTTCGTAAAATATAGTTTGAATATTTTTGTTGTATGTAATTTCTTACATAGCTTTCCTTTTCCAATCCATACCTAACTGCTGGAATAAAGGAAATATCTCTACTTTTATTTTTAAAAATTTGGTAAGCTATTGCAGAATAATCACTCTGTCGACTTATAATTAATTTAATGTCTGTTGCAGTAAGTCTATATTTTCTTATTTCATGCCATTCTTGATTGTTTTGCCCAATTGTTCTTTGTTCTATATCTATGCATTCCTCTAAAGTAAAACTATAATTTTGATGGTAAAATATTATTTCGTTTACATCTAAGTTTGTTTCACCAGTAAAAGGAATGATGGAATTACCAGCATAAACTACAGCTGGTAAAGGAAGCGTTAAATTTTGTTTAATTTCTTTACTCTCTCTAAGAGCATCAAACACTGGTAAACTAAAATCTACAAGGCAATTCAATTTAAATTCAGTGTTTGATAAGTGTACGTCTTCACACTTGTTACTGAAAATTGCAGATGCTTTAACAGAAACAGTTTTTATGATGTTGGGCTGATGCCATGTTTGGAGCCTCTCAGTTGGTGCATCATACAATTTCTTTGAAGAATAATCTTCTAATCCTTGCAATAATGCAAACACATGTTTGCAACATGCTGGCATCCCTCCAGCAGTACAAGTGCAAGAAGCAGTTTTTACCTGTAAGAATAAATAAAAAAATGAGTTTTTACCTGTAAGAACAAATAAAAAAAGGTTGACTTAGCTTTTCATCGCTTCAGTGAGTTGTTAAAATTGGATATAAAGCATGCTTCAGATTAAAAACTAGGGGTTTTACATAGGCTGACCAACTAACAAGGCTGACCAACTAACTTTGATAAATGCATCAACTGGGACATGTTTGGTCACGAAAACAGATATGGGCACTGAAGGTCTTGTCTTTTATTGCGTGGCAATAAGGGACAGGTTGCGTGCCACTAAATTTAGTTTTTATAAAAAATAATGCAGTAGAGCAATATTTAACTTTTAAATTATAAATACTCAAAGACTGATAAAATATTTTGAAATTTAAAATGATTCCTTACTACTAAATTGTGGTATGCACCTAACCCATTTTAATATATAAATAAACTCAAATGCACACTTAAACATAGGATAAAAATACTATCATGATGTAATTATAATGCTAGATGCCATTTTACTTGGTACATCTTAAACAGTTATCATGCAACACCTTTTAGATATTTACTTTACTCTTAAATATTTTCTTCAATATTCGAGCATTGCATCTCAAGATTAACAAAATTATCTAAATAACTCAGGTGAAATAAAGACTCAGACTAACTTGTAAAACATACTAACATTGTGCCAGTAAATTATGTAGACACTAATTATATTTAGCAATTCTTCAAAACATGTATTTTTATTTAACTATGCATTTAAAAGTAAAATCTTATTGAACAATTATATTTTGAAGATTGATTTGATGCAATCTAATTACTGCATAATGCTTACACAATAACTATAATAAAAATAACATTAATTATCTTTCATTAATAATGATAGTCATATTTTTGTTTCAGGATCTCTTGTAATTATTTATGAAAACTAGAAAGAGACATGATACACAGAATTTCTAAAATTAAAGCTCTTAATAATACTTTTTATTCATAACAGAATCAGAAATTCAAATAGAGTTATTTTTTAAGTATTTAGAGAGAGAGTAATATAGTTTTTGCCGAGTCAACTAAAAATTTCAATATTCAATGAAACTCTCAGGCCTATAATCTTTCTAAAAACCTTCCATTTAATTACTGCACATATAAATATGCTTCAATGAAATGATTTCTTATATATTTACAAAAGAATATAATACTCATACTAATGAATTATCATAATAAAAGACTTTCAAAACTTTTTTTGTTTTTATTTGTGGATTAAAAGATTTTATTTGTGGAAGCTACTGTTTATTATTACATAAATGCTAAGATTATATAAAATTTAACTAAAGTTAAGTCTTTATAAGGTTCCTGCTGCAGCTTAGAAAGTTAATTTATAATTTCTAAGCTACTGCATAATATATTCTGCTTACAGTATATTCCTTATTTACATAATTTATATCCTAATATCATCTGATAATGCAATATAAACAACATTAAAAATAATTTTATTTAAGTATAAAATTAATAAAAATTTTAAAATAACTTCAGAAAATAATTAAAGATTAACTTTACCTAAATAATTAAAGATCATTCTTCACCATTCATTGTGATTACAACAGTAGGTTTATAAGTCACTGATTTTTTCATCTCGGCTTTCACCGTCGCCGAGACAGAATAAGCTGCTACATTGTCTTCAATTATCTCATCAAAAACTATTTTGCTGACAAAATTCTCTTGCCATAACAAATGATCTTTCTTCATTTTTGTCAAAATGCTATTATTCCCACTCATTTGAGAAAACTTTTCAGCATATTCAAATATTGAACAGTTAGTAAAAGAATAAATATTCAAAGGTCTATTTAATATTGAATTTGACATTGTATATATTTAAAGAGTTGTTAGAAATCTATATATTTGTTTATATAATCAGTTTGCGAGTTGATAAAATAAATGTGGAAAATAATAAACGTCAGTAGCTGTAAATTTTAATGCAATTGCATAGCAAACAAGCGTCTCGGGACCGGGCCCGGAACGTCGGCTCCAAATGGGAATTCTTACGCATGCGCATTTGAAGAGAGTAGTTGCAATAATTTGGCAGTATAAAATGTGACTATTGTTCAGACTTATAATTTTAGCAACCCTATGGTTTCTTATTCCCCGGTCTGATTTGAAACGACTTTCACGTCAGTCTTTTTGTTTATTTATATTTGCAAATTTTAATATTTTTTCGAAATATGAAGGAAAAGCGGAATAGTTTACTTATATCTTAGCACCATATTTAAAATAGAAATAGATAACAACTTATTTGAATTTTATATGGTGCTGAATGTGAATTGCATTGTCACGTTTCCTTCTGATTTCTGTATTGCCATGACAAAATTAATTTGACTAAATTGTTTTTGACACTTATCTTAATTTAATTATAAAATAGCATCTCAAGTTTTTTTTCCAAAGTCAAAATTAAAATGTCTGTCAATTCAAAATAAAAATTGTTTAAAGAATTTTTGATCGACATGAATTGTTTTACTAAACTTTTGATGTACTATAAATTTCAATAAAAAAAAAGCAAAATAAAAATATTTTGCTATTTACTGTCTACATTGTCTATTTTTTAAATTAAAAATTTTAAATAAGATAAATCACAAGTTGTAAATATTGAACATCTGTAGTTCAATTTAAGAATGCAACTCATAACTGGAAAACTATTAATCTGTAATCAGTTATCTCTTCAGTATCCTTGGAATGGGCATTCTTATTCTTACCTGCCTTTTCTTTCTCCATATGCAGTAAACATTTCTCAGAATTCATATAATATTGGGATGACTCGGTGGTACAAGTACAGCTTCCCCAAATTTTTTTATAAGCAGCTCTGTTTTGTGTTCCAGATTATTTTCATATTCTTGTTAGTCGTTTTATTTCTAAGGAATAGTGTAAAAGCATAAAATTAACTGGAAATGAAAAAGATAGAACTCTCTTAAGTTCTCAAAGATAAATACTTCTGCAGTAGATACTGATTAACCCATAAGAGGATGTACTTCATGATAGTGACAATGAATTTGAACAGTGATGAAAATAAAGAATCTGAATTAGGAGAAAATATTTTTGTAAAGAAGCAATGACTCACATAATATTAATTATAATTTTTATCTTCCTTTAAATAAATCAAAATATCACGCTAAACAAATTTCAAAACATAAAATTTTTTCCTAAGAAACTTCGTATAAAATATTTTTCAGCTACTTTGCTTGTAATAATTGTGTCAAAAGAGGTTTAGGCTTGGGTCAGTCATAATCTGTTTAACATAGCAACTTACATATTTATAAACAATAGTATACTATCAATGAATAAATAATTAATTGTTCTAATAATGCATAGAATTTATATTCACATTCACAATGAATTAATAAACAAATTCTTTGTTATATTTACGAAAATATAACACTACTAAGTCGTTAAATCTTTAGAGAGGAAAAGGTCATGTAAACGCAATAGGCACACATTTATTGTTCTCATAATACAAAGTAATTATATTCATGAAGAATTAATTAAATACTTTGTTATATATTTATAAAAATATAACAATACTAAATCGATATATTCCTCTAAAGGAAAACAGAATACTTAGTTGCGAAATCCGCCATGTTTAACAATGAGAAAAACTTCCTAGCCAGACAAATTTATCGCTTTCTTTTTATCGCCAAGTCACTGAATCATAGCCAAAATCTTCTGGGAGCCGAGGCTCCGGGCTCGGTCTCGAGACGCTTGTGCATTGCTATACATGTGTAAACAATCTAAGCTTGGTACTTGTCACGTGACAAGTTATTGCAGCGCCGTCTAGCGATGAATTGAGTCCATAATAGCAATTTTTGTTTTTCCTGAAAAACTTTAATTTTTAGTATGAAGCAATTAAATAAAAGTTATTTCCTCAACAAACAGTTTTTCTGTGAAAAATTTTGAACTTATATATATTTTAATAAATATATTTCTTTCAGTGTAAAAAATCCTAATCATTTGTTATTTACATTTGTTTTTAGAATTTTCATCTGTTCTAAGTAAATTTTCAAATTATTCTATTGTAATTTTCAAAGTTTAATTAAAATATTAAATTAGTAGTGATAATATAATTTCCAATTTTCGACCAGATCATCAACTTAACTTTTTGTTTTAATTTAGTAAGATTTTCCAACTATACAAATGAATTTTTATAATTAACTAGCAAATAATTTGTAAAGAATCGCAAAGTGGGAGGATCAATCAATTACGAAGAGATTTTTTTTTAATTTGCTTAGAAATATACAATTACTTTTAATAAAAATCAAATTAAATTTCTTATATTTTTCTATTATTAAACATTGATGAAACAATTATAGCAAAATTTTTTGATACCTAATAGATAGTTATTTATTTTATAAATGACGTTTATTTGTTTATATTTTTATGAAATAGATAAACTAGATTTTCTAAAATAAAAATTGCATTAACTCACATATCTTGCTTCAGTTTCCTGAATCTTAATTTATGGATAAATAAAGTAGCTTTGGAATTAAAACTGTATTAATACTTTTTAAGTGAATATGATCATCATTCATAAAGTAACTTTTATAGTAACACAGAAATTCATTAAATATCCAAAAATGTAAAACTGTTTTACCAATAATCTAAATGCTATGTTGTTTTAATGTAAAGTATTAAGTAAAATGTAATGTTTAATACAAAATACAGGAACTAAAATACATATATTTTATTTACATCAAACTGTAATTTAAAAAATACACATGATGGTATAAATAAAGGTAAAAAGTAAAATTTGACTTAATTAAAAAAAATTTTTTTTCATTTCGAAGTTCAAAATTAAAATGAATAAACTACCTTTATTATGTTTCAATCAACATTAACACTATACGAATAAAATTAATTGTATAGAAAAAAATATAAAACAAAATTTTCCCAAATTTTAAATTCTATATATTTATATTCTATGTATTCATAGTAAAATATAGTGAAATTAAAACATGGTAGAATAAAAAGTACATATAATATGGAAACATAATCAAAAATGCACATAATAATAAAAACTCAGTGAAAGTATATTAATAGTTTTAATTTAAATACAGTAAGATCCCGCTTAACACTGTTTCGTTTAGCGCTGTTTCGGTTTAGCGCTCTTTTATTTCTGCCCGGGGATTCCACGAAATCGCTCGCAGCATACGGGGATTCCCCGAAATATTAGGCAGCGATAGATTTCAAATACATATCCGAAAGAGTGTACTTGTGTTTCTTGTTTGGTGCGGTATTGTACAGATATATTTTTATTATTAGAAACATTTGTTGACATTAAGTAGGTATTAATTTACATATTTAATACTATATTACAGTGTCAAATATTTTGATCTTTAGTTTTTACTATGGGTGATAATGAAAAAGAAAAGAAAGCAACCAGAAAAAGCATTTCACTCAAAACTAAAATGGAAGTGATTAGAAGATTAGATTCTGGTGAACGTCAAACTCTAATTAGTGCTTCATTGAATTTGCCAACTTCAACAATAAGGACCATCATGAAGAATAAAGAAAAAATACTGTCATCGGCAACTACAACTACGTCAAGCTCTGCAACTAGAATTATCCGTTCTAGAAATAATATCATAGAGGAAATGGAAAAACGACTGTCTATATGGATTGACAACGAAATTGACCGCAATATGCCATTAAGCCAATCTA
Organism: Latrodectus hesperus; assembly: GCA_037975125.1. Taxonomy (NCBI): domain Eukaryota; kingdom Metazoa; phylum Arthropoda; class Arachnida; order Araneae; family Theridiidae; genus Latrodectus; species Latrodectus hesperus. The sequence continues at coordinate 29,086,327 of CM075854.1, forward strand.
TCATAATGGAAAGAGCTAGAAGAATTTTTAATTTCATTCAGGCTGAGACAATTGACACAAGTGAAACTTTCGTTGCTAGTCGAGGATGGTTTAATAGATTTAAACATCGAAATAACCTTCATAACATAAAGATTACAGGAGAAGCAGCAAGTGGTGTTACAAAAGCGGCGGCTGAATTTCCAGCGATATTAAAAAAAATAATTGAAGAAGGAAACTATCCTCCAGAATTGGTTTTTAATGTTGATGAAACAGGCTTGTTTTGGAAAAGAATGCCGAAACGCACATTTCTATCCCGTGAAGAGAAACGGGCACCAGGATTTAAAGCTGCAAAAGATCGCTTAACCCTTCTACTAGGTGTTAACGCAAGCGGAGATTTTAAATTAAAACCATTACTAATTTACCATTCCAAAAACCCAAGAGCGATGAAAGGCATATCTAAATCAACTTTACCTGTAATTTGGGAGTCTAATAAAAAATCATGGATAACAGCGAAAATTTTCCAGGATTGGTTTAACTGAACAAGAAGAAAACAAAAATGTTGGCAGCAGTGATTCAGAAGAAGAGCAAAAAGAACTCTCAATGGCGTTTATAAAAAGGAGTTTGTCTACCATAACTGAAATAATGGATCAATTCATTGAAAATGATCCGAATTTTGACAGGAGCTCAAAAGTAAGGCGTGGTGTTAGAGATGCTCTATCCGTTTATGAAGAACTTTTAAGAGAACAACGCAAAAGAAAAAGGCAAATAACATTAGATGCTTTTGTCACAAAAAGGCAGAACACTGAAAACGCTTAAGGCTAACTAAACATGACGGACTTAGAATTTTATTTGTTTTTTTTTTAAGAATATTCGTTTTGTTATTTATATTTTGTTTTTATTTTTGCAAGAAATAATAATGTGGTATTAATTTGGGCTTTAAGAAATAAATGATTGGTTTTATTTTTATTAAAAAAACATACTTTTTAAATTTAATACCTAACCAATTTCCTAGCCATCTTCCCCTAACCCCAATATTTACATGTAAAGTGGATCTAGTGTTTGTTAGGTTCCTAGCCTAAATGGCCATGTACCTTCTGTTCCTAAGAAATTTTTCTACACCTAACTTTAGTTGAGATTAACATAATGATTTCAAAACATAAGGTTATTTATACACAAAAGATAAAGAAAATATTTTGCTTAGGTTAAAGTGCTCCCAACGAGAGTTCTTTGCATGAGATTGAATAAACATAAAAAAGAAAAATTTGAATACACATTACAAACAAAAGTGCAAAAAAAAAAAAAAAAAAATTAAATTACAGTTATATACATAGTAACAGTATTGATATAACTATATAAAGACAAAATATTGTTTTATTCTATTATATATGCATATATATATAAATACAATTTTTTTCCTTTTCTGTATTTTATTTTAAGTATAAGAAGAAAAAATTATTAATTTCTACTTTTTGGGAGGCGAATAGATAAGTTTGAATGTGGTTTAGCCCGCAAAACCGCCCTTGGTCTGTGGAAATTGGAAAGTTCATAGAGACTGTAGTTTTCAATTGCTTGAATTTCAGAGTTATCAATTTCATAAAGATTGTTGTAGAAGCGAAAAGCAAGGAATTGGACGTATCTTGATAGGGGAAGGACACCCAAATTGTTTCTGGTGTGTTCGTTTCTGATGTAGAAGTCTGATTGAGTGATCAGTTTAAGAAATTTACTTTGCTGACCCTCAAGAAGTTTCAGGTTCGTTTCCGTAGCACCACCCCAGATTGGAGCTGCATAGGTGATAATAGGGCGAAGGTATGATTTATAAATCAATAGCTTGTTAGCCATGGAGAGCTTTGATTTGTAGGCAATTAAGGGGTAGAGTGAAGTTTTGGCAGAAATAAATTTATTCTTAATTTTATTAATATGAGCTTTCCAGGTAAGTTTTTTTATCTAACATAAGACCGAGGTACTCGACTTTATTTGACCAGGGGACCGAAAAACCGCTTAGTTGAATCTGGGGGGGTATAGTACGTTTCCTAGTAAAAATGACAGCAGTGGATTTGTTTGGATTTATTTTAATTTTCCACTTATTAAGCCACTCTTCAATGGCCATGAGGTGTTCAGTAAGGGTAGCATGGATTTTCCAGTAGAGAGAGCTAGTGGACAAAACGGCAGTATCATCCGCAAACAAGCAGAGCATAGTATTTTGGTGTTGCGGAATATCATTGATATAGATGTTAAATAAGAGAGGACCCAGCAGGGATCCTTGCGGTACGCCTGCAAGAATGGGTCTGTCCAGAGAGATATCTTTTCCTACTCTAACAGTAAAAGAGCGGTTGGAGAGGTAATTATTAATTAAAGTAATTAATTGGGTTGGGAAATGGAATTTAATTAGTTTGTAAATTAGACCAGGGTGCCAAACTCTATCGAACGCTTTTTCTATATCAATGAATATTCCTCCCGTGGATTTTTTGTACGCGATTCCTTTTGAAATTTTTTCTACTACTCTGAGTAGTTGGTGGGTGGTAGAAAGTTTTTTACGGAAGCCAAATTGTTGAGGAATAATAATTTTGTTTGTCTCATCAAAGGCCAGTAATTTATTAAGAATAATTTTTTCGGCAATCTTGGCCATAGTCGGCAAAAGAGAAATCAGTCTATAATTGGATGGGAGATTTTTGCTTTTACCCTTCTTGTGGAGCGGAATGATAACTGCCCTTTTCCATACTTTTGGAAAATGACTTGATTTCAGTATACTGTTGATGATTGCAGAGAGGCAGCAAATTGCTCTATTAGGGAGCTGTTTCATAATTTTGTTGTTGATATTATCATGACCGGGACTTTTTTGGGTTTTAGTTGTTTAATAATTTCTTCAATTTCTGAAGCAGGTGTTTCAATGAAAGGCTGATTATTAATGTTGTTAGTCAGGAAATTGGTTACTGTGTTTATAATTTGCTGGTCATTTTGTGGATTACTGATGTTATTTGCTTGAAATTGTTTTTCAAGACTGTTTGCCAAACATTCCGCTTTTTCAAAATTTGTGAGTGCTACTTTGGCGCCATCTATGAGTGGGGGGACACACTCCTTGTTGTTTCTCCTTTTATTAGCTGCTCTCCAGAAGGATGCATCCTCCACATTGAGATTAGTGAGGTATGCATTCCATGAGTCATGGTTATGTAAAGCTATTTTATTTTTGATTATTCGTTTTAAGGCATTAATTTGATTTTTAATCACTGGAGGTCTGGTTCTATTATGAGTTTTCCTTAATTTATTTCGTTTTTTAATTAAATCAATTATATTGTGTGGCAAGTATTCTATTTGACGATTCATTTTGGTGAATTTACTGTGATTGAGAGCAGTATTTATAATAGAAGTAAAATTATTAACATTTTCTTCAAGTTGGGATGAGTCATCAGTTAAATGAAAGGCTTTATCTGGAATTAAACAGTTAATTTTATTTCTAAACTTACTCCAATTGTAAAAGGTTTTTTGCCAATCACTTTCTTGCTGATTATTTTTGCTGAAGAAAATTAGCACTGGGTAGAGATCGGACGGGAGCTCCTCGATTGTTGATAATTTCATAGGAGGTTGGATACCCCTACAGAGCATTAGATCTATATAATTTGCATGTGTAGGGCCAAAATGAGTGGGTTTATCTGGTTTAAAAATGGTAAAGTCGGTATTATTTATAAGGGAGTTTAGGACTTTTCCAGTACTGTTTGCATAATTGCAACCCCAGTTCTGGTGTTTAGCATTGAGGTGCCCAGCGAGGATGATCTTAAAAGTGAGTGCTGCTAGGTTTTCAATGTCAACCGAAAGAAGTGAAGAATTGGAGGTGGGGGGATGTAGAGTGACGCCACTGTAATGTCAGAGCTGTCCGAGAAGTGTAGTTTGATAATTGTCGCTTCAGCAAAGTGCAATTTAGGTGTGGGAATATGTGTATGGCTGATCTTTGTTTTGATTAGAATGGCCGTACCTCCCTGGCGAACTGTGCGGTTGTTTCTGTAGATATTATAGTTAGGTACATTGAGGTTATGAGTCTTAACAAGGTGGGTCTCCTGAAGTAGAATAATATCAGGATTAAGATAGCCTCGTTTAGCGCTGTTTCGCATTACGCTCTACTTTGATGGAACGTATCCCCCGCGTTAAGCGGGGTCTTACTGTATTTTGTTTAAAAACTTGGATGCCAAAATAAAATACATTTGTATTTAATGAGGTTCAAATATATATGTTCATTCTATAACAAAATATTTTTTCAGTTAAAAGAAATTCATTTTATACAATTTTATTCAACTACGTAAATTACTTTGATATAGAATAAACATATTTATTTCAGACTTATTAATTATTAAAAAAATACATATTAATTATTAATAAAATGATGTAAAAAATTATCATGATGTAAAACAAAAGTAGCAACAAAAATTCTAATAATATACAATCTTTAATCCCTTAGAATAATTAAAATAAATTGATATTTTGTAATATATAAAAACGATTTTGAATTAAAAGTATCACATTTTATTTTCCTAGAGGTATATATTTTTACAAGTTATCACAAAGTGGATTGAAAATAGTTACAGAAGTCAAAATTTTACATTCATGTTATGCCAAATTTAATTTATTATATATGTACACAGATTATGAGAACCTTTTTTAATCTCTCCTTTTATACCGAAACACAGCCTAACCTTTAATTAGGGACTCTATGCTTTTATCTAAATTGTCAAAGGGCCATTTTAGTATAGAGTCATATAACACTCGTGAGAAGATGGAACTCTCTAAGATAAAGTCCCTGTAAAGTACTGTCTGGATAGGCTGACTTATAGGTAGGCAAGAGCCAGGCGTCTCTCTGTGATCTTGATTCTTTCTCGGAACCCTAGTTACGTCGCTGAGACCTGTCCGCTCCGGAACCTGTTTCAGAGAAATATCAGGAACACCAAAGGTATGTCGAAGCTCTCCTCTTTCCCCACAAGTGTCTGCTATTTATACTAACCTTTCCCCCAACATCTGGCATACAGTAATCTCCAGATCCATCTTTTAATGTCACTTTTTGACCTCTATTTCCAGCCACTCAGCCGATTCTAATCAGAACGAGTGAAGAGGCAATAAATTCTTCGAAAGCACATGGTCCATTCAGCAAGTGATTCCAGTTAAATTCGAAGAATTACATTTGTCATTAAGAACTTAATTGCTCATCACGAATCCTGTTTGCCGTTCCCACATCATATTCCAATCAGAACTAATTGACTATTTTTGGGTACTATGTTGTTCCTGGAATTCAAACGTGAGAAATCAATCTCTGACAGCTGTAAAAGTGTTAACGTCCATCGAGAGTCTGGAAATAACTTGGGGGTTTCAAGCAATAACGGGGACGTTATATCCTCATTAACACCGCTTTTGGTCAAAAAGTTATGTCCAGCAGACGGAAGAAAGGGTCTTCATTTTAAGATCGTAAAATAGCATCAAGAATGAGATCCTCATTAAAAAGCTCATGGTTCAAAATTAATGACCAGTATTAGACTGACACCCCACGGTAGAAGGGGAATTATATGACCGAAAAATAGATAATGTTATTTACATCGTGTTTCTTTCCTGAAAACGAGAGACCATACACTGGTGGGAAAATTGAAATAGTTCTAGCTAAATTTAACGGAAACTATCAATTTTCCCTAAATTTGCCTCGCTTTTTTTTTAATCAAACATAATAAGTAAGATTCGCAGTTTTCTCATTTATGATTTATCATGATATTAGTTTAAGAGGTTTCAAAATCAATATAGTTAAAATTTAATTTTTAAAATTCAATAATATTTTTTGTGTTATATACTTGGAAATAAGATAGTTTTATTTGCTATCCATTAATGTGCAATTATATCTTAGAACTTTATAAGGAATTTCATCCTATATTTTAAACTGAAATTAATATTTTATATTAAAACATATTGCATATTTTTCATATGTTTAAGAAATTATTAAATATGTTTCTTGATATTTTAATATTCACAGTTTTTTGAGTAACGATTCTAAAAGAACATAAAGAAATAAGGTGTAATTTTTAAGGAAGTTTTATTGAAACATTTTTATCAAGATCTGTAATATAAACCAAAACTGTAAGTATTTCCATACAACTTGATATAAAACAGTTTACTTTTTTTCTCCCCCATTTTACAATAACTTTGGTAAACAAAATCCTAGGATTTGCAATCATGCAAATTTTAATCTTATAATATTTTGAATATTCAATGTTATGAACAAAGTATATCTGGAAATTGATTTATCATAAATTCATTCAAATATCTCGTAATTTTTTTTTCAAATCTTTAAACTATATTACATTACATACACATTAAAATGTTTGCTTTATGTCATCTAAAAGGATGCAGAGTTTACGTTACGTAGTTTCAAGATATATATATCACTGGCACATTTTCAAGAAAAATTGTAGCATATTAGGCAATATTCTCATTCTTACGATTTTTTAAATTATGTTGTGATAAATTTCGGTTCATTTATTTAAATAGAATTATATTATATTTTGTGCAGAAATTTTTGCAAAAAGTAATTTATTATTATTTTTTTTTACGATTTAAACTGAATTTACCGACATAAATCTGAAATGAAAACTTGGTTTTATAAAAATAAAGGTAATTTTTTTCAATCTAATGTGCTGGCGTACATTTTAATTTAGATGCTTGATTCCCAGTTATATTATTTTGAGATAAGTTAGAAATCCGTATTTTCTGATTATAACTCTAAACGAAATTTAATTTTTCTATAAAACTACTTAATATAACACATCTTAATTAATTTGCTTAAATGCAGCTCATTATGAATAATGAGCGAATGTTTTTTTATTTTTTAACAGGTACTTACATTAAAGAGTAAAATTCTATATTAGAAATACAAAAAGCTCTAGAAAACTCTCAGAATTCAGTGTTATTAATTATTTTCGAATATCTTTTCCTGTTTCCAAAAATCATCCCCCAATCATACCATTTTAAATACGAATTGAAAATATGTATTTTTATTTATGTGAACAATTTCCCCTAACTTTGTTTTCTCATTTTCAGAACAGCAATTTATGTGATTATATAACTACCTAATTTTTAATGGTCAAAATATTTTTGAAGAGAAAAAATTTTTTAAAGTAAAAAATATTTAATTACTTTTAGAAATATTTTTTTAAAAATTATCTTTAAAACTAAAATATAGTAAAAAAAATTCCATTCACTTTTTGTTCAAGCCAATAGAGTAATTTTGGAAACAATAATCAGATTTAAAAAATTTAATTAAAATTAATTAAAAGTTAAAAAAAATAAGAATAATAAGTCAATAAATATGGAATAATATATAACAAGAATATCAAGCTTTTTTCTTATATTAAAAAGTGACATATTTAAAACCAGAAGTATAACCATTAAATAAATGTGCTACGATTATTTATTTTCCCAACTCATTTATTTTATTAACAAAAACGAAACAAATGAACTTGCCTTTTTTCTTCATTTCGCTATAGAAATTCATTATGTACCCTCTCCAGCCAACACCCTCTCCTAAAATACATGCATCTCTAGGGGGTGTTGCTTCAGCCGAAAGAGATTTTCTAATTCCCAAGAATCAATCTTCTATTTTCCAGTTAAACCAGCATCTCATTTCTCTTCTCCTACCCACCCTTATTTCCCAAATCCTGACACAATCTGCTAATTCGTCCGTCTGTATCGATGACATTGTTACTTGTACTCGCTCTGTCATTGGCTCTTCTGTACTTGTTACACTCAATCAAGTACACTTATTACTTTGTAACAACCACGTACTCACGTACTTGCTTGTTACTTTGTAACAACCGCGTACTCACGTACTTGCTTGTTACTTTGTAACAACCACGTACTCACGTACTTGCTTGTTACTTTGTAACAACCACGTACTCACGTACTTGCTTGTTATTGTGTAACAACCACGTACTCACGTACTTGCTTGTTACTTTGTAACAAGTACGTACTCACGTACTTGCTGATTACATTGTAACAGACACGTACTCGCTCTGTCTTAGAAACTGGTCAAGTACATTGTACCTGCAACTGTCTGAGGATACTCGAACTCGCGCTGGCTTTGTTACTGAAAGTACTGAGTATTTGGAAGAAAAAGTACTGATTACAGGTTGTTACATTCAAATACTGATTACAAAATACTTGTTACAGGTATTTCTTCCCATCCCTAACCGTAACCATTTAAACTCGATCTAGTTTCATTACAAGCGTCCATCGATCAGAGGTAGCGTCTGCATTTCATTAACACTTGTTGAAGGAAATATATTCTTTAAAATTTTTAAGAAAAAGTTGGCTTTTGTATTGAATCGGCAGCATTATCAAGAAAGTGTTCATTGATCAGTTTATGATCACTAAAATTTAACGTTTTTACACCATGAGCGACTGGAATGATCAACCAAAATTTCCATATCCTGATAAAAAAGGAGAGAAAAGGAAATATACACTCTTTGAAGACCATGGCAGCAGTTAGGGTTGCTGTACAGCTCTGGAAAAATAGCGACACACTCTACACAGATTGTGATAAAAATTTCTATTTTGCTTATCAGAGAATGGAAGATTCATGTAAGAAAGTTAAGGAGAAAGTGAAGAAAATGATTTTACCTCCTCCAGTTAAGAAAGAGATAATAAATATAATGGACTTCAAATTTCACATTTATAATTGTATGTACTACCACGACCAAAAATATTATGAACCTGCAGAACTCTTTGAAGAGGAATTCTGGGAAAACCAACAAACGTGGTTTACAGAAAAATAAAAACGCAATGATTATTGCAGTTTATATTTTTTATCATTATTATTACCTTATGTCCTGTCCTGGGATTTTGAAAGTATCCATTTTTACCAAGTAAATTTCTTTTATATACATATAATTATTATACATAATACTTTTAATTTTTTTTTATTTAATGGTGATCAGTATAAATGGTAATGATAATTAAGATTCAATGTAGGCAATCAGAAATTATAGTTTGTAATAGATTATTTCCTTTTAATTCGCCAAGAAATGTAATTTATAAGCATGCAAACTTTCTGATTATATGTATACATAAATGTCATAATTGTACAGTGTATCTGTTTCAGTGAATTTATACTTTTTCTGCGTAGTTTGATTATAGTAAGTTTTTTGTGCGGTTGTTCTTGCTATCATGTTTCAACTAGAAGTTTTTTTAATGCTTGTGTATTAACTGTGCTTTGTGTCTGTTTTATTAAACTGTACTTTCTCTGGTTGACTTTTTATATGTTGTACTTGGTAATGGTAGCACTTATATTTCTGTTTTAATTGAAAAAAAAATTAATTAAAAGTTAACAAAGAAAAGAGAGCACATCCATGCCCGAGCCGGAATTCGAACCCAGGCACGCAGACCACTAGATAGGGTGGGCGGCATATGCAACCACCTGGTGTTATAAGAAAATATTGCTTATTATTTCCGTTTGTTATTTTTGAGATTCCAAATCAACCTATGCATTTTTTTCGAAGAACATTTTTTTTTTCAAATTTTGAATAAAAAAGAAATGTCAAAAGTAATTTTATATCTTACATAATCATCACAAATAGTTGTGTTCGATTAAACTAATTTCCGAATTTTATATGCATCATTTTCAACTTTTTTCTACAAATAATTTATTTTGATATATTTAAGTACTTGTATAAGTAATTAAACACTAGTTTAATTAACACGGGGATATAATTCTAATTCGTCTAATAAATTATATTCTAATAATTTCGTCTAATAAATATTCTGGAAAGATCTTTATAGTATATGTCGATGGTTAAAAATAATAAAACCGAAAGATGTTGAATCCAGACATAACTATTTAATTATTAATTTTACATAAAAATACAATTAAGTTAAATAAGATTTCGCATAAGTAGAACATTGAAAACAAGACTTGACGAACATAAAATATCAGTAGCGAGTGTTCCGCTGCTAACGCTCAATTCCTCCGTGGAGAGCAGACTGGTGAGAAGCGCCTTTGCCTATTCACACCTGTCTGGTAAGAAAATTTATTCTCACACCGCGTGTCTTGTATTCATCCGCGTTGTTTACCTTTTTGGTGTTTGTTTACATTTTGCAGCGGGACCACTACAGTAGCCCCCCACCAGCGATAGCGAGATTTTTACAAGTAATTACAGATACCGCCTGTTGAAATGCACACGGCGACCTGAGCGTGTAACTGTGGTAGTTGGAATGGCACTTGCAGATGTAGATGATTCCTCTTCTGTCGCTTCCGTCTCTTGTTCGGAATGGGGGACAGGATAATCTTCATCTTTTGCAATGTAGGCGGGTTTAACACGGTCTATATTTACAGTACTTTCCCGTCCGTGAATGAGTAACTTGAAGACTTTATCTCCTCTTTCAATGACCTGGAATGGGCCCTCATAGGGCGGTTGTAGACTCTTTCTTAAAGTGTCTGACCGTAGGAACACATGAGAGCAGTTTGAAAGATCTTTGTTGACAAAGACTGTTCGATGCTCCTGTCGTCGTGGGTTGGATGGTAGCAATTTCAGCATGGTGTCCTTCAGCTTTCCCACGAAGGTGGCTGGATCCGCTGTTTCAGATGATGGACTTAGAAACTCTCCAGGTAGCCGGATAGTCGTTCCGTATAGCATCTCCGCTGCAGTTGCTTGCAGGTCTTCCTTCCATGCAGCTCTGAACCCCAGCAGAATGGTAGGGAGAGTTGAGGTCCATTGAATGGTGCCATGAGCTCTGATGGCCGCCTTTAATTGCCTGTGGAATCTTTCCACTTGCCCATTGCCGGCTGGGTGGTAAGGACTTGTGCGATGTCGAGCAGTACCCAAGAATTTGGTCAAGGCATCGAAAAGTGAAGCTTCAAATTGCGTGCCCTGGTCCGTTGTAATCCGTAGGGGTGGTCCGAATCTTGCAATCCATCCGGCATAAAAGGTTGTAGCCACTGACTTCGCTGTGATGTCAACCATAGGGTAGGCTTCTGGCCACTTTGAAAAACGGTCGACGCATGTGAGGCAGTATTGACACCCTTCAGATGGAGGTAGTGGGCCAACTATATCAATATGTACATGTTCAAACCTGGAGTTGGGTTGCATGAAAGTTCCAAGTCTGCTTTGGGTATGACGTACAACCTTTGATCGTTGACAGGCCAGGCATTGCTGAGCCCATGCTCTTACGTCTGCCTTCACTTTCGGCCAGACAAATCTCTCCTCCACTAGTCTGACAGTAGCTTTAATCCCCGGGTGTGAGATAGAATGCAGACTGTGGAATATCTTTTTCTATCCACTTCAGGCACGAATGGTCGAATGTGTTTGGTGGATGTGTCACAAACCAGCTCAACTTTAGGATCACCTATTGCAAAAGATTGAAGTACTAGGGAGGATTTATCAGGATGTAATAATAATTCTGACAGTTCCTTATCACATTTTTGGTTATTAGCCATTTCCTGGAAGTCAATTTTTGATGGAGTTTCTATTGTTGCAATGTCTATCCGGGATAGGGCGTCTGCAACCACATTGTCAATTCCCTTCACATGCTGAATATCGGTGGAAAACTGACTGATATAATCCAAGTGGCGTAGTTGTCTTGGCGAGCATTTGTCCTCCTTCTGTCTGAAAGCGAATGTGAGGGGCTTGTGGTCAGTAAATATGGTAAATGGGCGACCCTCCACCATATGTCGGAAGTATTTCACTGCCATGTATGCAGCTAAGAGTTCTCTATCATAAGCACTGTAATTGCGTTGGGATGGTGAGAGCTTCTTAGAATAAAATCCAAGTGGTTGCCACTCCTTGTTGATCTGTTGATGCAGGGCGGCCCCCACAGCTGTATCTGAAGCATCCACAACGATTGCCAATGGTGCATTTAACACCGGGTGATGAAGAGTTGCTGCTTCTGCTAAGTCCTGTTTACACTTTTCAAAAGCAGTTTCAGCCTCAATTGTCCAGTTTATTGTTGATTTGTCATTCTTTTTGGCACCCCTTAGGTATTCATTTAGAACTGCTTGAGTTTGTGCAGCTCGAGATATAAACCTCCGATAGAAATTTAAAATAGCCAGGAAACGACGTAATTCTTTAACAGTAACAGGCTTAGGAAAATTTGTAATTGCTGCTACTTTTTCAGGAAGGGGAGTGATTCCTTTAGAAGTCACCAGATGTCCCAGAAATTGTACTGAAGCTTGTCCTAAAACACATTTATTTACATTTAGGGTCACTCCATATTCCGAAAATCTCTGGAAGATCCGTTTCAAATGTGCTAAGTGTTCCTCGTCATCTTTTGACGCAACCAGCACATCATCAAAGTAAGGCACACAAAAGTCGAATTCACTCAAAACTTTGTGAATAAATCGTTGGAATGTTGCTGCAGCATTAGACAAGCCAAATGGCATGAATAAGAACTCGAAAAGTCCAAATGGTGTTGTTACTGCAGTTTTTGGAACATCTTCTTTGCGAACAGGGATATGATAATATGCCTTTTCGAGATCTAAGGTAGAAAATACTGTTTTCCCTTCCAACACTTGTAAACAGTCTTGAATATGGGGTACAGGGTATCTGTCGGGAACGGTGACACTATTAAGTCGACGAAAATCACCACAGGGTCGCCAGTCTCCATTTTTCTTAGGCACCATGTGGAGTGGGCTTGCCCAACAGCTTTTAGATGGTTGACAGACTCCAGAAGCTACAAGGAATTCAAACTCTTGTTTTGCAGCTTTCAGTTTATCTGGTGGTAATCGTCTGGGTTTTGAGAACACTGGAGGTCCAGTTGTTTGAATCCAATGTTCCACTTCGTGAACAATTTTATTTGGCATAGTATTTGCTTTAATGAGCATAGGATATTCTGCTAGCAATTTGTGGAACTTAGAGTCATCAATGATTGCCTTAACAGCAGTGTAATTTCCAGCATATAAAGTTCCTTTAGACTGTAAGGAGGTTAACGGGTCAATTAAAGCACCATTCTTGATGTCTACTACAAGTCCAAAATGGCGTAAGAAATCTGCACCGATAATCGGTTGAGACACGGCAGCGATGATGAAGGGCCAGTTGAATGTTCTTCTCAGACCAAGATCTAATTTCAGCAGGCGTTGACCGAAAGTTGGAATCACTGTCCCGTTTGCAGCAAAAAGTTGCATCCGCGCAGCTTGATTGCTTGGCTTATGAACAGTATGAGGAACCACGGACACATCTGCTCCAGTATCGATGAGATATCGTGAAGAAGATGTTTTATCCGCCAAATACAGACGTTGAATCATCGCCTCGCCGTCACCCTTTTGATTGGATGACGGCTCTAGCAGTTTTCCGCATGGAAAGAACAGGGCTCTCGGCATTTAGTTGCTCTTTGTTGAAATCTCCTGTGGTACCAGCAGTGTGTTGGATTCTGTGACTGTCTATTTCGGCTTGTAGAGCGCTGTTGACTGCGGTTTCTTGAATGGCCGCGTGAACGGGATTCCAGACGAGAGAGGCGGGTAGTTATTTCACATAACATTGTCCGCAAATCTGGCTCAACTGCGGGAGCTGCGACGGCGTTAACTGAGGAAACACTAGTAGTTGTTGACATAATTCCATCTGCCATTTCGGCAAGCTTATCTAAATTGTCGTTTGAAATCGCCAAAATTTGTTGCACATGGGTCGGAAGTCTTTGTAAGAATAAAGATTTTAGTAGATCATCGTTCATTTTCGTACCAGCCTTGCTTCTCATTTCCAATAGAAGTCGTGAAGGGCGGCGATCACCGAGTTGCATTCCAGATATTAAGTCTCTTAGTCGCTGCGATTCCGAATCGGCATATTGATCACATAGTCGTTTTTTAATAGCGGTGAAAGGATTAACTTCCGGTGTATTAAGGATGATGTCACCGACCACAGCTAACTCCTCTGGTTGTAAAGCGGAGACAACGTGATGAAATTTCGTCAATTCAGTAGTGACTCCAGCAAGCGTGAATTGGCTTTCCATCTGCTTAAACCATATCTCCGGATTTGCTCTCCAAAATGGCGGTAGCTTTACGGCGACACGTGCTATCTGTTGATTTTCGGTTTCGTTAGGCATGATGTTCTTTTAAGTAAAAATCCAAAAATAATATGTTATTTCAGCGGTACAAGGGATGCTAACAGTTGAAAAATACTTAAAAGTTCGTGAATAAGCATGGTATCATGGATGCAATTCGAAAATAAAATGACGATCAGAAGATTCACGTGTTAAATATTGTCCAAAGTCACCATTTATAGTATATGTCGATGGTTAAAAATAATAAAACCGAAAGATGTTGAATCCAGACATAACTATTTAATTATTAATTTTACATAAAAATACAATTAAGTTAAATAAGATTTCGCATAAGTAGAACATTGAAAACAAGACTTGACGAACATAAAATATCAGTAGCGAGTGTTCCGCTGCTAACGCTCAATTCCTCCGTGGAGAGCAGACTGGTGAGAAGCGCCTTTGCCTATTCACACCTGTCTGGTAAGAAAATTTATTCTCACACCGCGTGTCTTGTATTCATCCGCGTTGTTTACCTTTTTGGTGTTTGTTTACATTTTGCAGCGGGACCACTACAATCTTATAAGATTAGTATGAAATTACTTTTAACTCACTCTTTTATAACTTGAATTTCTTAGTTTCCTAATACTTTTCAGTTCCATTCCCTGCAAATCAAATTTAAAATTTTTTTGAGAGGGAAATCTGCCATCAAGAGAAGTTTCTAAATTTATTATCATAAGCCACAATAGGGAAAATATTAATTTTGAATTACTACGCAAAAACTGCCCATTAGAAAGGGAAGAAACTACATACATTTTTAAAAATCAATTTTCCTCCCTTCTGTTTGATAGGGTTAAACCTTAAAGTGGGGAAACCTGATAAATTTGTGCTTGATTTTCTAATTTCATTTCAATAAAAAAAAAGCTCGATTTCTAGACCATTTAATAGTGAATTTCATATTTTCAATTGTGAAGGATAATTAGGTCATATTAAAATCTATACACATGTATATCATTAATAATTAATTTTGAAAAATGATAATAGTGTAATACAAATTACAGAAATAGAAGAAATAAAACTTTGTTAATATCTGTTATATAATATTACGTGAAATAGTTTTATAATTACATGCTGCATAAAATAGTATGTTTCAATATATATAGAAACTAATTATATATACAGCAGAAATATATTTTACAAATATAATTTGAAAAATGTATTTAAAAAGATTATGAAAAAAAATTGTCATCTAAAATTTTTATAGATATAGAATGAATTACAAGGATACATATTTAAACAAAATCCGCTGGAAAAATATGGAATTGGTGAACTATGCAATGTCTATAGATATGTATCACAATATAATATCATGTAGATATACTTCTTGAGAAATTACATTAAAAATATAAAAGAATTAAGTTCACTACATAAGAAATGTTTTTAATAGATTTAGCTGTTTAAAGTGTATATATATATATAATGTCCCATATAAGCCCATCATTTTCGGGAAAATTATTGCAGGACCGCTCTGGAAAGGAACCGTCACAGGGAAATCATCAGAGCCTCTCTTATATAGTAAAGGGGAAAGAAAAGTCCCTTCTCATGCCAATTTAAAAGCATACTTTTACAGGAAGAAGATACCGGATACTAGGAACACCCGCAGCGTTTACTGGGGATGAGGGATGGGAACACACAAATTATCTCCTAAAACTGCGAAAAACCAGACTTCAAATTTTAGTGAGCGAGGAGGAGCTTGTTGACTAAAGCATGCAATTGACTGGATTGATTATTCAAACGAACAAGTATTCATCCGCCATGTGGGCGTTGCTAATTTTTGCGAAAAATTTTTAAGTTTTATGCAGGCAAATAAAAAAATTCTATTGTAGATAAAGTAAAAAAATTAATTTGTTGGCATCGATAAATATATGTACATATTAAGTCTGTTTTTAAAATTTCTAAATTTTTTACCTTTTTTAAGTTATTAATGTTTTAAGCATATTATCAAATTAATGAGCCAATTTAAAAATAGTTAAAATAATTTTAAAAATAAATTTCAAAACAGAATAAATTATTATTTTTGTGCATTAGGAAAACCTACAAAATGTGAAGGTCTAGCTATAATAGAACTTTAAGAAATATGTTTTTAATTTTCTCCATAGACTTAACATTAGAGCTAGTTTTCAATATGGCGCGGAAGGAGTCCCCTTAATAGTTATTTTTTAAATATATAATCACAAGGCACCTAAGTACTGTTATTTTAGCCAGATGCGTGTGTGTGTGGTTGCTCTGGAAACTTAACTTCTCATTATCTAAGTTTTTAAATTTTTAGAAAATTTCATAACTTCCAGTATAATATATTTACCCAATAAATATCATGTATTTGCATTTCTAGACATAGTACTTTTAATGTGTGTGTGTGATCAGAAGTCTATATTTATTTAAAGATAATCCTTGCTTCAAAGTGTAGTCACTTGTCTCAAAAAATAACCTGTTTGACTTTGTGTGTGACACCATAAACAATTAAATATCAATTCTATTTATTGTTATGAGAGCAAGAAAATTACCTTTTATATAAATTATTCCGTTTGCTCAGGATGGAAGGTAAAACGGCTACACAGAAAGGAATGAAACTTGCATCAGAATATGGATATCTAACTTGAGGCAAGGTTTAACTTTCATAATTTTTATTATAGCGTTTGTAATTAAGCGTTTGCAAAACAGAATTCATGCTAATTTAAATTTCCAGTAAATTTGCTTACGATGCGAAGTAACATTCCGCTCCGGATCTATTCTTTCTTTAAGAAATGTATTTATCTCTAATTTAAAAAACCCCAGCTAAGCATTACAATTAGGAGTAAAATAAAAATTCTTTACTACACAGGATTCTCGTCCTTTTATATTTCCAAAGTACGTTTTTTTTTAATGTTTTTCCTACTGTAGAATATTTATATTTTTCCCAATACGTTGGAGATAGGAAATGTGGATGAAAAGGGCCCCGATTTTAGCATTTGATAAACTCGTAACTATTTTTTCAAGCGTTCAATACCTTATTTTATGATGTAACTTATTTATGTTTAAAAAGCTGTACAATAGGAGAAATATCGTCATTTTCTCCGAAAACCAGATATACCTTTTCCACTAAAAACCACGGCCCACTAGTTGAGATAAGTGGAAAGTTTGATTTTTTGTCTTTTTTAACATTCAATGTTTTTTTTTGTTTGAATTAAAAATGTATCCAATGATTCATTAGAACTTAAATTTATGTTCCTTTACCTACTTTATAACACTAAAAATATTTCTTAAACACCCATTTTAAGATTTATTACAATTATAAGTTAGTGAGTAATAAATTCATTCATACATCTTCTCTAAAATATAGTTTAGAGATTTCAATCTACACATATTACATTTCTTCAGCAACTAGTACACAATAAACACATTTTCAACAAAGTGACCCCATTCTTCATTGATGATTTATAAAGTAATATTAATATGAGGTATATTTGTAATAATGGAAGCTTTTCATGAGGGGAACCAGTGTATATTAAATACTATAGTAAATGTAAGATTTCAAAGAATCCACAACAAGATCATATTTTTATTGTTCAGAACAAACTATTTTCAGTATCAGAATTCAAAATAATTACATAGAAAAAATTGTAGTTGCATTCATAAAATAGTAAAGAAGCTCAATTAGGACTGTATTCTGACAATTTAATAAATTGTGTTTTAAAAGTATAATTACATACAAAATTAAGAGTTGTGGCATATTCTCAACATTGCCACAAAAATATTATCAAAAACTAGAAACTATTTTTTTATAAAGTTAGTGCTCAAGTATACTATAATTTTCAAGTACAACAAAAATCACCCATAAAAATTTCTTTTGTAGCAGTAAAAGCTTTTTTGTTCATTTAATATCTTTTCAATATATTCAAAATTAAAATATTGTGTTGGTAAAAATATTGTATTTCATAAAAAATTTTATGTTTTATTTATTGCAACATAAATGTAATATTAAACAAAAATTTAAAAATTTTTTTGGTTGAAATCCTTTTATAAATACTGTAGGAACATAAGTTTCTTCAAATATTTAATATTTTATATTTTCACTCTCTCTCTATTTTCTACACACAATCTTACTTTAAATCAATGCTTTGAAAAATTCATAATGAATTGAAATTATGACTTAAATATACCTATAATTTTCTTATATTCCAGATAGAACTTCCTAGTTGACTAAAAATATTGATATATACTTTATAATTATCCACTACATTTACACCATATGAAAAAGAAATTTCTTTTAATGAGCATCTTTAAATTTCCTTTTTGTTAACTCAAGATCTACTACTGTGTCCATAATTATTGTACCAAATATACAATAAGCACTTTTAATGCTATAGCACAACCAACATAAATATGCATATTTCTATTTACAATTAATACTCTTTACACAAGATATCTTTTTAAATAAACATAAAATTTTAAAAAAGTTAAAGCAGAATTACATCGATTTTTCTTCCAATAATTTTTCCAATTAGAAAATACATTCATTATAAGTAATTTTTTAAAAAATTACACTGTTGATGAAATATTTGAAATATATGTATGTTTAGGTTTTGAGATTATTTGATGCCAACAATGATTGTATTTTCAACTATTTTAAGGAAAAAAAAAATGGATAATTTTATGTCAATCAAAATACATTAAAAATACAAAAAGGGAAGAAATTTTGCGCAGCAGATGATCAGGATGTGTGTGTATTTCATATTATTAATAACTTTTTAAAATATTTGGGTTAACTGTAAACATATGATTTATAGCAGTTTA
This sequence comes from Latrodectus hesperus, assembly GCA_037975125.1. Taxonomy (NCBI): domain Eukaryota; kingdom Metazoa; phylum Arthropoda; class Arachnida; order Araneae; family Theridiidae; genus Latrodectus; species Latrodectus hesperus. Next base: position 29,105,119 of record CM075854.1, read on the forward strand.
CTTAAATTATAGGTAAGGATTTAATAAGTATGTAAATTTTACACAATTTTCAGTCTATGATGACCAGTAAACAGGTCAAAGTTCTTCGTAAAAGGTATATGTAATGGATTTTACAAAAAGCCTTACCTTTCCAGTACTGCTAGTTTTGCAATACCTTGACTTGAATAATTTATGGAAAACTAAATACTATTTAGTGCTGAAAACATTTTAGCACTAATGAAAAAAATAATCATTTTACAGCATTATATCAGGTTAAATAGGGTTTAAATATTTACTAAGAGAAAACTTTAAAACCAAAAGCTTACAATTAACTATTGCTCAATTAGTAACTAATATAATGGTAGCTTTATATAATTTTGCCTCAAGACTTTTTTCACAACTAATCTTAAATGTGTTTTTACATACTATAAATGATTAACATTCGATAATACATATATTTTTAAAAAAAGATTAAATAAATGTAATAATTAAAATTGTAAATAGCAATAATAAAAACTTTATATTCAAAATAAAACTAAACAAAATGGTTTTCGATAAGTTTTCTTTGAAAAAATGTAATTTAAGGTAGTTGTCTCAAACTGGAAGTTGATTGTGGTTATTAATTCAACTCATCAATATCGCTTCTTTTAGTTAAACAAATTTTAATAAAAACTGAAATTTTCATTAAGTTAAAATTAAATTAAATGTTAATTGTAATCAATATTTGTTAAATTAATTTTTTACTAAAAATAAAGTTAAAAATTAATTTAACAAGTTTTGGTATTTAAAAATTAAATGTTAGTATTAATTTAAAATGATATGATCATTACATGTTGGTTTTTACTAAGTTCTAACTTCAATTTCCTTCAGATATAAGCCTTTCAAATTTAAATAAAATTTTCCGTTGAGTTATTATTACAATTGTTGTTCTTTAAAAAGTTTTAATTAATGAGAGATTTGGTATAAAATAAAAAATTTGTAATTAAAGTCATAGATAAGAAATTTAATTTATGAGGATATATATATAACTGGAGATACCTTTTAAATCATACATTCAGCTTGTACATAACATGAATTAGGCTGATTGAATGACTGATTATTAATCGTATTTAATTAAAGAAAATTTTGATTGCACAATTAAATCGCACATAGATTTTATCTAGACATCTGATTCGCAAAAATAAAATTCGGTAAAGGAAAAATAAGAATTAGCCTCAGTTTCTATTTTTATGGACACTAATAGAAGAAAAACTATTGAAATTGAATCTCACCTGTCAAAAAGTAATTCAATATAATACTTAAGTAGACATGTCAAGTGTTCTAAATTACCTGGAATCAAGCATGAAATATATTTAACAGCACCAAACTTCATCCAAAAAATTTAACAAATTTCAAGCTTTGCTATGTATAATTTTAGCTCCTGCATTATTCACTCCATAAGCATTGTCAAGTACTTTGAAGATATTCTAGACCAAGATACGTCTGTAAGCAAAAATATATTTCAGTACGAAAGTAAACTTTTGAAATCAGTAAAGTTAATGTTTTATTTTACTTCAAAGCAGGCCAGGCTTCAAATCTTAAGAAAACTTATAAAGCAAAAGTTTGACGATATATTGCCTAACACAGCTAAACAATACTGTATAGAATAAATTAGAATTTATCAAACATTAAGTATACACATACATATATTTCACTGCAAATCATTAGCTCAAGATGAAGGCGTTATGTACACTTTTTCTCTATAAAAGTCACTTCTAGAGATGTTAATTGTTGCTATAGTTAAATACTTTAATAAATAAATCTAATAATGTATGTATGACGGGAATCCATTTGCTTAAAATGGAGGAAAAACCCCAAATCATGCCCCAAATATGAAAAGTTATGCATTATCTACACAAAGCTTCAATGCATTTATATAACTTGCACATGATGATTTGCTCTAAAAGTATAATATAATTTACTTTTTAAAATTTTAACTTAGAAATCTATGAAATTTTTTTTAAATATTACATTTACCTTACAAATAAATTCTTCCACATATATTTCTAACACATCATAAAATCTATTAACTTAATAAAATTTTAAAACCTATGCAATTCAAAATTAAAAGGGATTTTTCAAATAAAATTAATAAATTAGATATAATTTTCAGTATCGATTACCAGTAATTTCAGAATACAGACCTTAAATAAATATTGTCAATCTATTTTTTAAAAATTTTTCATCATAATCCATGTACATTAACTCAAAATTTCCAACACCAACAATAACCACAGCAATGTGACAAATATGCTAAGATATAACAAAATTTTCGAATATCTACATAATAATTAAAAAATCTTTCAACAAATATAATACTTAAACATAACATAACCAATCATAAGACATGATATAATGAATAATATAGTACATTGTAGTTTTAACATTGCTTGAAATATACACATAACATTTAACATTCATGAATACATAACACCTACAAGAAAAATGAAAGAATTTAACATCTTTGTTTTTAACACTTATACTATCACAAAATTTATCTGTTGTGTATAATCATTAAAATTTATAACACATGTAAATACAAAACATCCACTTGAGCTAGTCAAAGGATCAATTCTGAAAAATGAGGCATATGTGAAAAAAATTGATGGAAAATACATAAGTTACTCTTCAACAGATGTAATATAATAGTTAAGCAAAAGTTTTAAGAGGTTAATAATTATCCACAGTAAAAAATTCATAACTATACATTGAAAAAAAAAAGCAAACTTAAGGATAGATACATTCCTTGAATGTTATTTTTGCAATTTCAGATATCTGCAGTAAAAAATACTGTTATTTTTGAATCACAAATTAAAATTAGTATAGAAGTTGCAGAAGTAAATAAGCTATATGGCTTATCAAAAAAATATATATATATAAATTCGAACTTCAAGGTAATGAATTTTAAAAATATACACTATAAATAATAATTGTATAAATATTTTACTATTTTAGAAAATCTCTAAAACATTTATACATTTATGGTATACATATATAACCTACACACAGTAAATTTTTTATAACACAAACACCGGAAACACTTTTAAATGACAACATCTAATTCAGAAGAAATTAGATGCTTTTATTGATTTGATGGTATAAAATTTTTTTAAATATTAGTATGACAGGAAAATGCTTCATTAAATCTACAAAACAGAAATGAAAACATGTTTTTCTTATTTAGGAAAATCTTCAGGAGTTCATGAGACTGCAGTTGAGATATTTTCCATATAATCCAGAAACATCTTCTATTCCAAAAGAATTTTACATGCATCTTCAATGGAATATTTACATGCATCTTTATCCAAAAAGAAAATGGAAATAAATTTCCCTTTTTATTTCAATAAAACTGACAAATATGTTCATATACATCCAAACATGATGAACTATGCTTTAAAATTCTCATTTTTTACAAAGATTAAAATTTTGCAATGACTAAATGACAAATACTATCATATTTCTCAATTTAAAAAGCAATCACTAGTATCTGAGTGGCCTGTATAGCAAAACAGTAATGATTTAAAATAAATGTAACTTTTGTTTATCAACAGCTTTTAAAAACACAGATACGATATTTTCAATAAATATAAAAAAGTTTCTACTTTATAGAACATGTAAAAACTAAATATTAGACTTTAAAGCAAAGAAAGCAAATATAAAATGGTAGTAAAAAATAAAAAAAACAATATAATATAATTATTACAGTAAAAACACAACTATAACAAATGAGTATAACTATAATGAATATAACAAATGAGTACAAATAACAAGAGTCAATGCACTAAGCCCCAAAATTTAAACATTGCTTCACAATCTTTATTTTGCTGATGAACCTCAGGAAAATTTGCTAGCAAAAAATTGTCTCTTGAAGGATCATTATATGAGTTTCAGGAGTTTAATATTTTAAAGGCTTTAACCTTTATTCCCCTTTCTTTTATGTCAAATGAATGTCGCTTGAAGTGGAAATTGGAAGAGAATTTCCATTTTTAAAGTATAATTAGCAGGAAAAACATTAAATACTAGCTTCATATCCAAGATAACAAACAGCATTGTTAAATAAGTTAAACACTAATCTTGGCACACATTTGAGATCTTTAAATTTTCTCCAAAATCAATGCAAATGGCTCAATATTTGTTAGAAAACCCAAAAATTAGTCAAATTTTGGATTTTTTGGCAGTTTAAGTATACATATAATTAACTGTAACAATTTTTACACCAAGTCACTAGTTTTTGTTCTTCAGTAGACGCTTTTGAGAATTCTGCATCGTAAAAAACATTTAAAGTAACTTGTAATTTAAAATCAGCCACACACACACATATTAGTTTTTTTTAACAAAAAATTTCTGATAAAAAGCAGGGAAGTCATAAGAAAATCAAATTAACACAGATTTAAAAACAAATTATGCGAAGGAAAGAACTAGTTTTATCATCAATTAAACCAGTTATCACTTAACTTAATGGTTGACTGCAACAGTTTTCTGATAAAAAGCAAGCCTTCAGTTCAGTTCAATATAACTCATAGGAACTGATGAAATTGATTAATAAACATTTCATAATAAATAACATATAAACATTTCATAATAAATAAATAATGAGAAAATAATGCTTATAACAAATCTATGTTACAAGGAAAGAATTGATAACCTGGAATACATTATGACACTTCTCTTTTGAATTTAAAATGCATATATCACAACTTGCAAAATGAACTAATTAAATTATACATTGATCTAGAAAGAAAGACCCCTTTCACTTGAATGATTTTTTGACAAAATTGAGAACAGAAATATTTGGTGTATGAATAACAAAGATTACAAGTTCAAAATATAAATTTAGAATATGAGTACAACAGGAAATACATAAATCACTTAACTTTCTTTGGCATTCCAATTTTGTCAGTGAATCTAATTTGTCATTTTCATTGAACAAATGATAAATTCTTTAGAATCAAAAATTCCACTAATAAAATGATCTAAGCCCCTTCAACATAAAAAAAAAATGGCTTTTATTTAGGTTGACTCTTTACCTAAAGATCAAGCTGATAAACTAGTCTTAAAACTTTCATAGCACTCATTGAGGTTGATTAGTTTGGAATTTGTTGGTGAGCAGAAATTCAATTAACATGTTACTTTTCAGTTAGGTACAGAAATGTCAAGTGAAACAGATTATTTTATCAATCAAGTTTAACAGCAAAGTGTAAAAACGATAATTTTGAGCAGACATAAAAGTGAAAAATACAAATTCAAAACAAAATATTGTTAATTTTGCAATACCAAACCTTATAACATGAGATTTCTTCTACTAAAATATAAAAGACCTTTTAGCGTGGTACACACTAACAGAACAAAAGAAAGATTAATTACTTTATTGTGTGTTTAATAAATAAGATGAATACTAAAGTTTAACTGATAATTATAATATTAATACTGCACATACATTATAATATTAATACTGCACATGTTAGAATGCAAAATGAATACATAGAAGACTTAATATTTTCATAGTACATAACCCATTAAGAATAAAGCATAATTGACCATTGAATATATATATATATATATATATATATATATATATATATATATATATATATATATATATATATATATATATATATATATAAACATGAGCAGTTTCACTGAACAACTTTTCATCTTTCTACGTGGTGGTAAATATTGCATAAAAATGAGTAAATAAAACTAATAGAAAATAAAGACATTACAAATAAGTATTTTATGCTTATGTGCCCAAAGTTGCAGCAAAAAATATGCAATAAAAATTGACAAGAAAAGAAATTTATTTAGCAAAAATAGGACGAATCTTGAGAAGTTCCTTTAATTTCATTTTCTACCCTTTCTATACTTACTTTATAAGGACAATAAAGCATATATAATTAACATTAGAAATTATTGCTAAAATTTGTAACTGAAACCAAATAAGAAAGCAGCAAGAGGAAATGAATAGAAAAGTTTCAAAAAGTTATTTACATTTTTTACAAGTTTTAAAAGAAGCTTGAAATTCAATTTCAATATATTTATTGTTTTCATAGAGAATAAATTTGGATTTAAGAAAAACAATTCCTGAACACTAATAAATTCCGATAACTATATAAAATTAAATTAAAACTAAGTAATAAAAATTAAAGGAGTGTGATTTAAATTTAATAAATAATAAATATTAAACACATAAACTGTAATTTAAACTTAGTTTCATATTTGCTGAAAGTTGTGTTTATTATGGCACTTAAATGTGAAATTTAAATACGGAGCAAAGTATTTCTTTCTTAAAATTTTTTTTAGTGAAATTGTAATAATTAGCTTCAGCCCATGCAAAGGTTTAAGAATTAATATTATTAATTTTGGATCTTCTTAAGATTCATTTAGCTGCAAATCCTATTGTCAATTATTAATAATCATTTTTACATTTTTTCTAATTGGATATTAATATAAAATAACAATAGAAATATTTTTTTGGGTCATATATATAAGCGAAGACTCAACTTCTTTTTAATTTTTCAATAAAAGCACAAAACATTAAATTCTAATAAGAAATTACAAGAGCACTTATTTTGTAAACATGGTAATAAGTATAATAATTATAGTTTCTCTATGCATATTATTACATATTACAATGAAAATTCTGATTAGTCCCTCACAATTACATATGGTAAATATAATTGGAGATATAAATATTTTTGGAAATAATCGCAAAATTATTAATAATTTCTAGAACTATTTTTCCAACAAACATTTCTCTTATGCAAATAAAATTCTTCTACCATTTCTCGTCATTCATTCAAAAGCCTGCAAAAACGTTTCTGCTAAAATTTTTTTAGAAGAAACAGTAAATCATAGTTAACATTAGTGAATTAAGCAAAATTACGTTTTAAGTAAATAATATAAAGCTTTTGCACTTAAATAACTAAAATGTAATAAGTTTTAACTACAATATTCAGTCTAACCATTTTTATTTATTTATTTTGCTATAAGAACATTTTCTTTTAATATTTTCCAATTTAATGCTTTATCCAGATTTTTACTATTGTAAATCTATGTTTCGCACAAATATGTTAATCCTGAATATTTAAACAACTACTTCATGACTTTTGATTTTGTTCATTGATATATTTATAGTATATTATTTCACGTATATTTTTTCATTTCTTATTCAAGTATCATTAATAATGCATCATAGTACCTATATGAAGATGGAAAATTCACCACATACAATCATACATAAATACCCTAATCATTCTATGCCCATTCTCTATATTTAATAGTTAGCCAAATACATTTCTTCTTTAAATGTTTCTCATTTACTTGATACTGTCTAATTCAAACATTTTCCTTTGATTCTGCAAATCAAAATCTTGTACTATTCTTATCAATTTTGATATTTTTTTTCAAATAAATACTTTCAGCAAATGTAAAAAAAATTGGGCATGAATTACTGATATTTAAGTATCAATTTTTAGCTAAGAATTGAAGATTTATTTTTAATTTCAGTCACACATTATCAAAATACATTGACTAATTTTTACACGAGTCCTATTTTAATGATTACAATAAGATAATTTAAAGTAATTAAACTATTTGATATTTCTGTTACATACTAAAATGTTTAAAATTAACAAAAATTTGTATTACTTTTCTGTAATTATGACCCTCATATTTTTTCATTTCTCTTTTTAGTCTTACATTTTTTACAAGAATTTTACGTAGTTACACACAAAGAGCTAAACTGAGCATTAAAGTCACAGCTCACCAAGTGAAAAAAATCGCCAAATTAATTCACCAAAAGCTCAGTTTTACCAAATAAAACCTATAAGCATTTTTTACTTCACAAAAACAGGAAGCAAACTTTTTTTAAACATAAATGAATACATCACTATAGAATATATTTTAATCCAATAATAAATAATTTTAATGGATTCACAAATTTTAAAAAATTTGAAGTACTTTATTTCTTTCATAAAGAATAATTTTTTCTTCATTAAGAGTAAGTATGCATAAAAAAATTTTGGCATTTATTTTGATTGTTACTCGGGCGGGGGATTACAGTTGGCAAATAAGAATGATATTATTCAACTTTGAATCTAGTCTCCGATCATTTTTGTTTTGCATTAATAGTTAGTTTTCCTTTTAATCATTTGTTTTATTTATTGATTTTAAAATTTTAATTTGTTTTATTTGGGGTTACTACCAAAGATTAATAAATGTTTTCACTGATTAATATATCTTTAAATTACTTAGACTTCTAAATCTTTTATTAAATTATTCAAATGTGCAATTACTTTGCACATGCTGAAATTTGCATTTTCAATTCTGATTACCAAGATCGATCTAGATTTTATAAGAGATTGATTTTTATGTTTGAATTAAAATTTTAAATTATAATTATTGCTATTCATTTTATTCTTGAAGCAATTATCCAATTTTTTTATTAAAAGAATAAATGTTCAAGGTCAAAGTTTCAAAGAAAAAGAATATAGAAAAATATTTAAAATTACTGAACTGATAGAGCCATCGAGCAACCCCAACTTCGATAACACTAAATAAGGGTTTTAGAAAATATAATCTGCATTTTAGAGTACATAAATGCTGCATTTTAAGACAACTAGCAAATCAAAAGTTCATTAAAAATTAAAATAGGAATAAAATGTAATTTAAAATTATATCCTTACTTTAAATTATCACAGTTCATAAAACTGGAAAGTTTAATCCAATAAATAAAACTAAATTTTACTTTTATGAACTACTTTGTTGAATTACGAATGAAACACTCAACTATCTGAATAATTTGTAAACTAAAATTTACACCTGTTATGTACGGGAATACTAGAAATTTGACCAGTTTACTTATCTATTTTTTAAATGTATTTATTTCAAAAGATTTAGAATCAAAGAGTAATTTTTTAGTCCCACTAATTTCTCTTAAAAAAATCTGCACTTCACCTATCTAACAGTCTTTCAATATTATAATAGAAAACCATTTAAATTGTGTTTAAAAAAAGATCTTGAAGTCACAAGTGAAAAAAATAAAAATGCTTTCTTACTCAAAAATATTCAGATATGCTGGCCCAAGATATGCATATCATCCATTCTAAATTAGACCCAACATTTTACATCACCATCAACTCTACAAACTTTATCTTGGAGCTTAATATGAGTATTAGCTTTTTCATACTGTAAGGAAATCACAATTTGAATGAGAAAATTTCTTAGAACAAATTACTTTTTTAATTTGATATTTTAAAGAATTTTTTGAATGAGAAGTTTACTGTTCTTCGAAATAAAAATCACTGCTAACTCTGATTTCAGATAATTTTTACAGAAAATTTTGCAGCAAATTATATTATTTTAAATAAATTTAGTAACTTTAACAAAAACGAATAAAAAAATTATATAATTTTTTCTTAAATTATCTTATTTCTTAAGATAAAATAAAAAAATTGCAATAATGTAGAAAACTTAAGAAATTAAATGAGAATAATTAATAACTATCCTATAATATAAGCGTTTGAAAATTGAATATTTTTCTTTTATGAAAAGAAAAATTAGATATTTAGTGATCTCATAATTTCTTACTGTAGAATGTTTTACTACATTAGATACATTGAAAATTATGAAAATCAGTGTGAATGTTAAATACATTAAAAGTTAAAATAAGAAAAAAACGAAAATATTAAACTTTTCAAAGAATTCTTAATCAAAAGCATTGATTTCACTAAAGCTGAATCTTTTTATAACTTTTCTTTTAATTAAAAATTAAGAGCAGTATAAGCATAAATACTTTTGAACCGAAGATATCTCGCAGTATTTAATTAGACTGAAATTTTTTCATCTATTTTCATACCCAAGTTCCTAATCTCATATTTGACCAAAACTTAAATTTACAGCAAATAAAAATTTTTTGCTCACTGATTTTAAACTGGAATTACATTGTTAAGATTTAGTAGATTTCACATCTCAAGTATTTTTTATGAATAAAAGAGAGACTTAAATAATGACTTCCAAAATGATACTTTTAAAGGAGAGAAATTGATAATAAGTAATCAAGAGCAGCATCTTCATTTCTGTCACACAACAAATAAGCTTGCGTTGCCTTTACTGGTGCATATCCTAAATCTTTTAGCTGCAAAATAAATAAATACAATTAACAGCAGAGTTCTTAACAAAATGAATAAAGAATTGCCTTTATTTTCAGTACTTTTAATTAGTAGTAAATTAAACATGTTTGGAATAGAATGTTGAATCTTAATATCTAAAATATGCAATCAAGACATTTTTCATTTATGTTGAAACAATAGTGATTGCTGTGTTCTGTTGATATCTTTTTGAATTCAGTTTTCATCAAAAAAGTGTAAAATGGAAGCATTATTTCTATTAAATAAAGCGTTAAATTAATTTGAGATTCAAGCATATACTATTGTTGCAATCTTGATGATAAAGATAACACAATAAATGGATTATAATTGATGACATATTTTAAATAGAAATTAGTAAAGTTGAAAAAGCTCAAAGGTTTATGATGTAAAAATAAAATATATTAAACATTACAATATGGAAATTATTTTTTATGAAATCAATATTTAACTTTTTGTCATTCTAAGGTCAGTTTCTGAAAATAAGCCATAATTCAACATAGAACACAGTTTAATGTGAATTCTAAACCACTACAAATCAGAAGGCCAAAGGTAGGAATTTATTGGTTTAGTTTCATTTGTCACTCAATCATTTATTGTACACAAGGACTAATTAGGCAAGGACTTCTGGTTTGAAGTGAATTCTGAACCACTACAAACATCGTGCTCAAGGTGGGATTCAAACTCATGAGTTGAACCAAAGGCAAGAGTGCTAGCCATTTGGCTGCCAACTTTGCAAGGTAGGAATTAAATCCACATACTTGAATACAGAATTAAATCCACATACTTGAATACAGACTTGAATCCACATACTTGAATACAGAGTTTCATCTAATATTGGTGTGGTATATATTAGAAAAGACATGTGAAAATGGTGCAATCATTTTTTTCTAGGATAAACTTATAGTAACATTTCACAATTTCTATGAAGTTCAAAATTATTAAATTTCGTAAACTATTCACAATAAATTAAATTTCGTAAACTATTCATAATGAATTAAATTTCATAAACAATTCATAATGAATTAAATTTCATAAATTATTCACAGCTATAAGCATTTTGGGAAATACAAATATCAAGAAAGGTGAAGAGAAATTTTTACATACCCTTTGAATGGCACGAATATCATCATCTCCAAAACTTCTTGAGTAGTTTACTTCTGAGCTACGCCTTCTGCCCGTTAAAATATCTAAACATTCATAAACATGGAAATTAAAAAGAGACAGATAAAAATACTTCAAAACAGCTTCTTTTAATAATTTTACATAAAAAATAATAAAAAAAAAACTCAAATCGAAGTTTATCGTCAAAGAATGAATAAATGATGGAATTTTTTGATCCTAAATATTCAAATTATAAATTAATTAAAAAATACTGTCCTAATTTTAGACAAACATAGTGGAAGAAAATGTGTTGCAGTCTAAAAAACTTTGTTACTTTAACTAAAATATCCTATTTAAAACTTTCACTAAAGACAACTAAATTAAAAACAATTATTCAATATGTTTAAATCATCAATAAGTTACGAAATTCAGATTCAGCAGCAGTGAAGCTTATGAATTAGGAACTCTATACATAATTCCCTAAATTAGGTCATGGCATTTATTGCTTATTCCATTTTAGAAAAGTTAAGTCAATAATATAACAAAAAATTAAAAATTCTTCAATATTAAAAGCCAATTTTTATTTTGATAATTGAAATAGAATTATTGGTGTAATATTTAGGAACAAAGATTTTAGAAACACAAATTTTTAATAAATCAAGTGAATCAATTTAGAAATCATTTAAAAAATGAATAATAACATTTAAAATTTATTTGCTATATTTGATAGAAAAACGTGAATACTAATTATTAATATTAACAAACAAAAATATCAATGATACCACAGATAATACATTGCAGTAAACAATAAAAAAGATCAAATTATTTAAATAATTATTGAACTAAAGAGTAATTTAAAAATTTCTTTATTGATAAATCATTTTGGATTAGTTTATGACACTATATTCCATATAGTGTTTGGTGGAAAAAAATGATACTTTGTAATATCGTCGTCGTATTTGAAATTGAAGTGATATTTGTTATTTAAGAAAATATATTAGAAAACATTATGTAATAATAGTTTCATAAGCAAAAATTATATTTTCTACTTATGAAATAACTTTAACTTTGATAAAATCAAGAAATCAAAATGAATTCATATAAGCCATTCTCTCATTTAATAACAGAAAACAATGGAAACCTCAAGATCAGTGATTCTCACCACTGTGCTACTGTTCTTTTACATGCTGTCAAGTTCTTAAAATTATGCCACCAAGTTTTAGAAAAGGTAACTAGTTTGATATCATCCCCCATTGGCGACTATTGCGACTTTTTTCGTTGAAAAATTAAACGCAAGTTTTTTAACGTGGGAATTTTCCCAAAATTCAAAAAATATGCATTTTATAAAATTATAAATCACATAATAGTATAAAAAATCAAAAAGTATTACTGGAAAATGAATGAGAACTTTTTTGTTGGGTTTGCATTCTCTTCAAAACAACCGGTAAAAGTGATAAGTAAATAACAATAATGGACTTGATATGACGTCAACCTCAATGTCAAATAAGCTCTGTGATATTATGGAAAAATATTTAAGAAAAATATAATAATAAATTAACAAAAATATATAAGAGAAAGATAATAAGCAAAAGGAAATTGGGGAAAAAAACAGTTCACAATGTTGAAAATATAAAAGAAAATTATATAATAAATAAACAAAATAAGAAAGATAAATAATTAATAAATAAAAAGAAATTGGAAAGAAAAAAAAACAGTTAACGATGTTTGGACGCTGGCGGCAACGCAACACAGCAGCAAAAGTAGAACAAAAAGTTAGAATTGAAAGTAAAAGTTGCCACTGAAAAGAATCATACACGACTTAAAACACGAGAAAAACCAAATCTGGCAACAAAAAACCTGAAAAATAGTAAAAACTCAATTTGGCAACACTATAATCAAAACAAAGGACGCTAGATTTGGCGAGAAATCACTTGGTGTCAAACTTACACCATATACTCTATTTTGCATTCAAAATTCTCATAAGCTATTTTACACAGTATAGGTAAATAAACAACTTTTAAACTTATCTTTTTCTTTATGTACCGCTAAATTTTGAAATCATTAAAAGTGTGCCGTGACAAAAAGTGAAAATCATTGATCTAAACTATTGTCATTATTTTTGTAGAAAGAATTAAATTTTACAAGTAATCCGTTTGAACAGAAAGCCAGATATTTAACAAAAAATGAAATCGAAAACAGAAAATTTTTCATTACACTTTCTTTTATTATATTGTACTTCTTAAAAATGCTGTTATATTATTATTTTTTTAAATTAGGGTTTACTTTCATTTCATTAGCATTGCATATAAAAATTCTGAATAACACTTATAATACAAGATACAAGCTATAACTAATAAAAAAGTAGGACTCTTTAAAGAATAAAAGTTTAATTCATTTCAGAAAATTGTAAATAAATACACCCTTGCAATTAATTGTTCTGCAAAAAATTCTTTATCTATACTACAATTTTGGATGTATATATTTAAAGATTTTTTTACATAGTTCCTCCATTTATTTTTCATGCATCTTTTGCAGATATCTTAATTAATGATTTCTTAAAACTTTTAAAGATTATGATAAAGTCTGTGATGATTTTTCATTATAGTAAATGAAACTATAAAGCAAAACAAATATTTAGTACTTTTACTTTTGGCATAGGATCATTTTGAAAATTTACCACTATGAAATGAATACATTTTGCATTAATTATCGGCCCTTGAAGTTGTCGGGTCTATAGGTTCAGTTTGATTGTCTAGCAAAATGAAAATATAAAGAAAGATTTATTCAAAATTGAAATGATAGAAGAAATTAAACTATATAGAATATTTCATGTAAAACACCATATAATCATTTCTGTTACTGACCCTTTTATGTTGGCTAGGACAAAAGCCTACTTTTCTCTCACACGCTATGCCACTGGGAGTCAACCTTTAAAAATGCAACCAATGAAGAAGAAATGAAAAATACAGTTCACTAGATATCTCGGGATTGTGATGTCCATTTTTACTTAAAGTAAACCTTCATAGGGGAAATATTTGATGAATTATCAAGTTGACAGTCAAGTTCATCAAGTTGACATTTGATGAATTATCAAGTTGACAGTGACAATTTCAACAGCTCAGTACTTTCACAATATTTCCAAATTGGATTGACCAGTCTAATGTTAAAAAATCCTACAGAACACGAGAGGGATATTTGTCCATCAAGTATATGCTACATTTAAAGTTTCTTACTATCACAGAATTGAAGTCCATCAAAGAAGTTTGGTATAATCAAGATCCAGTATTTCTTCATTTGAGAAATGAATTTTTGAGGTAATGAGAAATAACACTTCTTATAAACTTGTTATTTTCTTGAAATCCAGAATGAAAACTTTAAAACAACTAAATTATTTAATTTAAAAATTTTTTAACTGTAATAAATGTCAAGATTACAGTTACAAACAAATAAAATGTGATATAATTACAGATTAATACATTTTAAAACATATGAAATATAAAGAATGTTTTGCATAGTAGAAAAACCAAGTATGATAGTTAAATGTGAGATCTTTTGGATGCTATGAAATGAGGAGTATGAAGGAATGGTATTAATAAACACTTAATAAAAAATGAATTTTTCTGAAAATGCTGTAATTCTTCAATTAACATTGTATCATTAATAAATTTATCAGGGTAATGCATTTTTAGTTTTAAGATTTGGTTTAAAATATTGAAATTATAAAAAAATAGCTACACACACAAGTAAATTACATTCAAAGCATAAAATTCAGGTAGACATAGAAATTTACTATTTTCAAGAAAAATAGTTACCATTAATCGGTGGAGCTCCATAGTTATTTTCCAAAGTTAAAGACATCCATTCCACATCAGAAAAAGTCTGCAATTGTTTTTTTAATTATTTTAAAGTTTTTATATTAAATATTTAATATAAAAATTAGGAAAGACAAAATAATAATTTAAATCTGCTTTTTAATCAGCAAACAGGTTTAAATTATTTGCACATAAGAAATAAATTATTAGAAAATAATTATAAAAAGTGATCACTCATTTTATTTACAATTTAATAATGATTCAAACATACATTACAGATAATTATTAATGATTTAATATATGTATTACAGATTGTTTCACATGTATTTATTCATTCACCTTTAATGTGATACAAGAGCACATTTTTAAAGGATTTATAGCATTCCCATGAAATTTCTCAAAAGCATATTTAAAAATTCACAGGCAGCAAAAAATATCAAAATCAATTTTGCACAATACTGAAAAATATACTGCCATGATTAAACAGGGGGAAAATTTGAGCTTTCATGTCAATAATGTCATTAACTGCAAGACAGTGGACCACATCATAGACTGAACCTATATCTGTTTTTGACAAAATACATTAAGAATTGAGATCATTCCATTTTCATATATTGTTCTATTTCTAAATGCTTCTTTTCAATGCATTGGTTTTTGAAGGAAATTATTTTAATCATTGCAGTGAGTATTTTAATCAAAAGAGAACCTAACCACAACAGAGTGGTAAGTTGACTGCCAATCACCAGATATAACCTACTTCAAGCTACTGTAGAATTTCAATTGCAATTTAAGGCATCAATACAGAACATTATAAACCATTAATTACATTACAACACACTTACAAAATCATTGCATCATGAACCTGTGACTATAACTGTAAAAAATCTAAAACATAATACTTTCATTTGTTAGTTATATTTTTTAAAACATGGAAATAATTAATAGGTTACAATCTATTCTCAAATTTGCTGTGGGTAAGAAGGCTTAAATTTCAATATTTACTTTATAAAACTTAATTTATTTCCAAAATAACATAAATATTTAATAAGAAAAATAATTATGCTTGTATATTAATTCAAGTTGGTAACATAAATTTGATTTTAATTATGAGAAATTAACCATTGAACATAAATCTTGAAGTTCAAAATGACTAGGTTTGGTTTGGTATGTTTGTCTCTGAAACATTTCTTACATATGAAAGCTAATTAGAAAGGGGGTTACAGTTTAAAATCGATTCTGAACCACCACAAACACGCAAATCCGAAGTCAAATTCAAACCCATAGCTATAGAATCGAAAATCAGTGATAACTATTCTGTTTTCCAGCTTAGCAAAAATAATGTATGTCACTTAAATGAGAATAATTTTAAAATATGATTCGAAATAATACATAAGTTAACAAATTATAGAAAGGATAAATACTGTAAAATTTTATTTACCAATTCTATTAATCAATGTTTAAAATAAATATAATATTTATTGTCATAAACGGTCAATAAACTATAGAATTAAAAAATTTTAAAATTTGTACAAAAATATTTTTATAGAAAAAGTATTTTTCATATTTATAAGTTTCATTATACATCATTATTGTACATTATTAAGTTTCACAGAAAACTTCAGTAATATTAAAAAGAAATATTGCGGACACAAGAATTTAATAGAAAGGGCTTTTTAAGTGCTTTCGAAAATAGTTTAAATTACAGATATAAAATTTTGCGTTAGATTTTATAAATCAACTTCATCTTGAATAGGCAACATCAAGAAACAAATTGATAATAGTGAGGCAAAATTCTCATACAGGAAGTCAATGTGCAATAGATAAAGGGGAAGACAAAAAAAAAAATGACTAGATAATACGCTGAATGACCTAAAATGTTTGAAGATAACCAACTGGATTGATTGTTTGAAGTTTAAATGGCACAAAGTCCTTTCTAGGACAAACTATGCCAAGCATATAACATTCAAAAAGTATTGATGTGAGATCTTATAAAATAATGGTAAAAGTAAAATGACTATAAACAATGTAGGAATTTAATAGAGCATAAAAATGCGAAGAAGTTATGGTGAGGAGTTTCCCCAATAAGCTCTTGTAACGTTAAAGAAGTAGAATTAAAACATGCAATACGATTGTGATTAAAATCAGGGTAGTCAATTAAAATATGTTGAACAATGTGCGAGTCATTACAAGTAGAATAGGGCTTAAATAATAAAAATAAATGCTTATGAGTAAAACGAGTACGCCTGTTATGCAAACGAGTGAGTTTTACATCAAATGTACATTGTGGTAAAATTGATAATGGTAGGTATAATATTTGGAATGATGGAAAGTAATTTGTTCCTAGTTTGTAAATTCCATAGCTCCTACCATTGGGAATGGATAAACTTTTTTAAATCAGCTCGTTGTTAGTACGGATATGTATTTTTTGCCGCTTCATCTGTTTTATCGTTTTTATCTATACCTATATGTAGGATACCTATATGGCTAGGTATCCTACAAAAGATTATTTCACAATCTCAGTTTTATAAAGTTTCCAAGATGGTATAAATTGATAACAAATTGGAAGAATAACACTGGAGACAGAGTCGCCTAGAAAGAGATTGTGCTGCATGATAAGACCCATCCTGGATTCTAAAGACAATCAAAAAGATTTTACAAAATTACAGGATCCATCAAAATATTGTGCAATATTATAGAACCTTTTTTTTCTCTTATGTCTCTTCTTCCACTAATACTTAAATTTTTTGAATTTACACTTTTAGAAATCAAATAAAATTAGATTTTTAAACATTATCTTTCATTCAAATTCATAAAAAAATTAGAATTTTAGACAAGCATACATATTTGCTGCTTAAAAATACTACACATGTTAAAAAAATTGACATTTAACAAATAACAAATTTTACTTACACTCGTGCCCATCAATCTATCAGTTTCTCTAGTCTGTCTTCGACATTCAGCTACAGTTTCAGTAAAAAGTTTCAGTACAGTTTCTTTGCTTGGCAATATATTAGGACTTTCAGGTCTTTCCTCTGCAGCTTCCTGACAGCTTGTCCTTTCAGATGATTGTTGACTGGAAGTTCCATTTTGAGATGGTTGCCGATTTGAGGTTCTATTCTGATATTGTTGATTTGAAGTAGAGCTGCTTTGTGAAGGCTGATGATTTGCAGTATATCTGTTATGAGATGGTTGCTGAGTCATGGTTGGTCTGTTTTGAGAAGATTGTTGATTCAAGGTAGATCTATTTTGTGAAGGCTGTCGATTATTGGTGGCTCTAATTTGTGAAAGATTTTCATTGGTATTATATTGATTTTGTAAAGGATGTTGATTGGCAGAAGATCTATGAGAAGGTATCTGATTTGCTCCAGATCTATTTTGATAAGGTTGATTGAAAGATCTATTTTGAAAAGGATTTATTGTGGATATATAAGGATAATGAGATTGGTTGATAGAGGATCTATATGGGTAATGTGGTTGACTGTTGACTCTGCTTTGCAAATAATCATTTGCGGTTTGTTTGTTATAAGCATGTGGCAGATTGGTTGGTTTATTCTGCAAGGACTGATGAAAAGGAGAGTTATTTTGATATATTTGTGGATTGGTAAAACTATTTCGACAAGTTTGATGATTGACAGGTGTATTTTGATAGCTATTTTGGTTGCAATGCTTATTTTGATACATTTGCTCGCTCTTAACTTTATTTTCAAAACTTTGGGGATTAGAGGTTCTGCTTTGATAATCCTGTGGACTGCTGGGTGTATTTTGATAGTACAAATTATTACCTCTTCTCTGAAAATTTTGTGGGCTTCTACGGCCATGAGCCGGTTGGCTGACCTGCGTGTGCTGATAAAAAGGAGAACTACTTCGTATATCCTCTAAATATGGAGGACTGCTAAGTCTATTTTGATGATATGAAGGGCTGCTTTGCCTATTACGATAAGCAGGTGGGCTATTCTGCCTTTGATGGTATAAAAGAGGGCTATTCTGCCTGTTTCGATAAACAGGCGATGGGGTGCATTCCCTATATCTATAATTACCTGGACTGCAGTGTCTACCTTGGTAAATAGGAGGGCTGTTTTGCATATTTTGATATACAGGCGGGCTGTTTGGTCTACTTTGATAATTCTGTGGGCTCTCTGATCTCATTTTAAATTTATGTGGATTGTTTTGGGAATCATAAGTGTGTTGCATACCAGATCTATTTTGCCGATTATGGTCACAAGATTTATTTTGATAAAAATGCTGGTTATCAGATCTATATTGACAAATATTTTCATTAATTGATTCATTCTGGAAAGCATGTGGACTGCTAGGAATATAGGGAGAAGATCTAGCATAGTAACTCAGATTTGGGTATGCTCTGTGTTTATTTGTTAATTTTTGATGAATTTGGTTATCATTGGGTCCTTGTGAAGTACGTTTGAGACTGTAATCATATGGAAAATCCTGAGTACTTGGTCCATTTTTACGTGGCATTGATAAATCTTCAGCTGTAAGTTTAAAAGCAGCTTATTAGTTGGCTTTAAAAATATTTCTGTAGCCAATGAAATTAACAAATCATTAAATTCTATATAATTCTGTAACTTATGATGAATTTGTGATAGTATATTTTTTATTACTAAGTAATATAAATTACTTAAATTGAGTGTATAAGTGAATATACAAATGTAATACATACATTTTCAAATTATTTATAAGTTTCAAAAGGACAGTTAAAATTTTAATGGTAAAAATATCCCTCAAACTTTTCACACAAAGAAACAAAACAAAATACTGAAAATAAACTATTATGCATTAAAATTACTGACACTTTGTAAATGTTTTTAAATACCAAACTACTTACAAAGAGAAGGAGTAATTAAATTTGTAATGGCAAGATATATTATAAAACTATCAATGATGCAGCTTTCCAATAATGCTTTAAAAAGCAGATTAATCAATTTAAAATTAACATGCAACTTATTTACATTAAAAAGTAAAATACATTACCCAAAATATACACAATAACGTTTCATGTATAAATTAAAATGCATACGTTTATTACACATTAATGTATGATGTATGTACAATATAAAATAAGAGGGCCATGATATAGAGAAAATTAAAAGACATTCTTCTCTTCTATATAATTCTTTAATATAATTAATATATAATTCTTTAATATAATTATTCTATATAATCTTCCATATAAATGGCACAACTATTAAAAATTAATCTTAAATAATTTAAATTTTTCATCAAAACCAATCATAAAAGCTTTTCTTCAAATAATGAGTGCCCAAGACCTAATGTACTATAATGTATATGAACTAGAGTCAAATTCAGACACATAAAAGGAAAATAAGGAATTGATAAAAGAAACAAGGTTATTTCATTTGTTTTATACAAGTTTAATAATAAAAAAAGTAAATTAAACATTTTCAATAATTCTTATAAGCAATAAAACTTATACAAAAGAAATCTAGTGAAGATACAACAACAGAATACTAACTGCAATTTTAAAAAAAAAATTGACAGCAATAATACTTTACAAATGATGCAGAAACATTGAATTTTTAGTAAAATGCAAAAGCCTTAGTCAAAAATAAAAATTAATAGATACTGATAATAAATTTCAGAGCATCAACCGATATTAATGAAATTCATTGAAACTTTATCAGAATTAGATTCATTAACTATATAAAATTATGGCATAATAAAATTGACTTGGGCAAATCTTGTTTTTTCTTCATTTTATCTGATAATTCAGTATTTCTGGTTTTTTCTCTTGCCTTTTTCTTGCATTTTACAAAATATTTTGCACTAGAATTTCTGGCAATATAATCTAATACTAACAGAATTCCTGGAAGAAATGCCACATTAGCATAAATGCTTCATGTAAGAAAAATATTTAAATCTCTATAGAAATGCTGTATTAACCATATGTCACAATGAGTAAAATTCCAAGTGACATCCACATGACCACTAATAAAAATTTTATGATTTATAATATGTCATATCAGGTACAAAATTAAAAATTGGGAAAACAAATTGTTAATTATATAAGAATTTAATAATATATTTTAATTCACTACAGGTTAGTATATATAATACTGACAATGTTATAAAAATATTCTTTATAAGCTCTGCAGCTGTTTACTAGCCACAGCTGTCACTGTCTTCTTCCATCTAAATGTACTAGATGGCAAATTCTTCCAAAGGTTTACTCCCAAGTTCAATAATCATTTCTCCACTCTATCTATCCTTCTGATTCTTGGTCTTCCTATCATTCTCTTTCCTTCTGGTGTTTGAAAAGTTACTTTTCTAATAAGGTTTTTATCGTCATAACGATAGATATGTCTTAGCCACCTTATTTAGGAATCCTTGATAACTTTGACTAAGTTGGGCTCTCTATATAGCAACTGGTGTTTGTGGTTATACTGTATTCTAAATATTCTATTTTATCAAATTGCTCCAAAAATGTTTCTCAAAATCTCCCAAAAGTTATCAGCTTATCTTCGTCTTTGTTAATTGTTCAACATTTGCTGCCATATAAAACTATTGGTCTTACAAGTATTTGGTATAGTTGTCCTTTCATTTTGCAGCTTATGCATTTAGATTTAAGCTGGTTTCATAATTCATGATAACATTTATTAGCCACGTTGATTCTCTCTTTAATTAAGATTTTTATGTCAATATTTTAACAATAGTGCCTAGGTATTTAAACTGAGTTACTTGCTCAAACTTGTATTCATTATTTTTCAGTGGTTGTAGATTTGAGATTCTGTTACCACCATGAATTTGGCTTTGTTTTTTCTTCATTTACTGTTTATCCTATGCTTTTTGCTGCTGTTTCAAGTGCAAAGAAGGCTTCCACTGAAGCCGCTTTAATTCTTTCTATGATATCAATATCTGCAAAGGCTAGCAGTTGTACAGATGTAACAAAAATTGTCTAACTAGTTTGTATTCCAGTCTCTAATTGCCTTCTCAAAGGCTATAATAAACAAATGATATGAGACGTAGTCTCCTTGCTTCAGTCCCTTTTCAGTATAGAAGGCATCTTGTAACTCCAATCTCAACTCTATGTTTTAATCTGTTGAGTGTCATTTTTATGAGATAAACCAATTTTTGTTGCTTGATACAATTTTTCTCAATTAATACTATTGTATGCTGTTATAAAGTCACTGAAAAGATGATACATATCAATGTTATAATCTCTGGTCTTCTCAAGTATCTGGTTTGGTTTGGTTTGTTTGTCGCTCAACGGTCATTTTTTGCACACGAGGGCTAATTAGACCGAGACATACGGTTTAAAGTGGAATCCGAACCACTACAAACATCCATGCCCAAGGTGGGATTCGAACCCACAAACTGTTGAACCGAAGGCAAGAGCGCTAACCATTCGGCTGCCAGCTCGGCTCTCTCAAGTATCTGTCTAATACAGTGTATTTGATCTTCCTTTTTGAAATCCACACTGGTATTTGCCAATTACAGTGTTAGTGTAGGTGACAAGTTGTTCTGCCATGATGTTTGAGAATATCTTGTATGGTGTATTAAGGAGAGTAATTCCTCAATAATTCTTACATTTTAGCTAGTCCCCTTTCTTGTATATTGGACAAATGGAACCATCTTCCCAGTCAATAGGCCTTTTTTTACAGTCTAGACGCCAGTGATAATGGCATGTATTTCCTTGATGAGTTTAGGCTTCTTTATGTTTAGGAACATGGCTTTGATACCATCCTGTCCAGCTGAACTTTTGTTATTTATTTATAGCTCTTTCAACTTCATCTATGGAAGGTAGCTCTAGTTCTTCCTCTTGATTGGTCATGCTTATATCTTCCATGCTCTCCTCTAAGGTATCTTAAACTTCCAGAGAATTTTGATATGTTTTCTGCTGTTGTTGTATGACCCCAAAGGCCAGCAGCGCTAGACCAGGTCCATGATGTTGTACACTCTACAATAATCCAAAACCAGAAGAGGGTCGTCAACCAAGTCCTGCCTGGAGAGCCCTAGGCACTCAAGGATATGTTCAGGCGAAGCCTGCTCGGTAGAGCAGTTAGTACAGGTTTCAAAGGTTTGGCAACCCTCAGAAAATTTTAGGGTTTTAAGATGTCCACCTCAAAATCAGGCGAGAATAGTTTGTTCCTGATGACTTAAGGGAGTCAGGGAGCCTCCAGAATGGGAACTTTGCTACTAGTAATGTACCGGAGGGACAATCCAAGTCATCCTGTTCTTAATTTTTTCTCTGGAGTGAATCTCCATGAAAGTGTGAGGAGCTAAATTAACGGAGGCCTCGCCAGCACCAGTTTTCGCCAGAGCATCCGCAATTTCATTTCCTTCAATATCGAGGTGGGAAGGAATCACTGCAGATGAATCTGATGAGTTATGGAAAGCCATTTTAACTTGTTAACTATTGTCACTCCAACATTGTCTCTAACACTTTGCCAATTGCACAGGTGCTGAATTGCACTTCTGCTGTCAGACAGAGTCCAAACTTCCTTTCCATAAGGAAGAGTTGAAAAAACCTCAAGGGCCTCATCAATAGCTATCAGTTCACTGGGAAAAACCGATCAGTGATCGGGATTTCTCCTCTGAAGCTTTATTTCATGGTCTTGAGATTTGACAAAAACACCACTGCCTGATCGGAATAAGTCATCTCTACTGCCATTTATGTAGACTTGAACAGCATCAAGTGTAATCTCTCCAATTTTCTCAAGGGCCAATTGCCTCAAATAGGCAGGAAGATCTGTTTGTTTATTCACATGTACTGGTAATTAGAAATGAAAGAAGACACTGTCTAAGTCGTCCACCGGGCTAAGACACTGTGATATGTGATGTGGTTCCACTGCGTCATTGACAAGATTAAAGAAAGCCACTTGGCTGAAGGGACTGTTTCTCTTAAGCCTCTGATTGTTACACCAGTTTTTAAAGTAGTTAAAGGTGTGATTTTGTGAGCTTAGAGCACTAAGTTTGTTGTAGTATTTTATTAGGCAAGCACGTCTCCTAAGACTTAAGGGCTGTAAGCTTGTTTCAAAAAGAACAATTTCCCTGGGACATGAGTTTCTAAGCCCAGTGATGATCCAAGCTGTGCTAAACTGGACCTTTTCAAGTTTCTGAAGATTTGTATCTGAGGCACTACAGTAAATTGGAAGGCCATACTTAAGATTGGTCTGATTAATGAGATATACATGTTTCTAAGGGTGCCAGCGTTAGCGCCCCAATCTCGCCCAGAAATATACAGTAAGATGCTGAGTCGTTTTCTCGCCTTCAGCATGAGATGATCGATATGTTTATTTCCTAGTATTTCAGAGTCCAACACAAAACCCAAATATTTTGGGTGTTTATCAAGAGACAGTCGTTGATTGTTCAAGGAAATAAGGATGGAAATTATAAAGGTTTTATTAGTTGTGAAAAAGCTTACTAATGATTTAGTAGGGTTGAAGCACAGCTTGTGTTCTTCAGAAAATTTATGCATGTCCTCAAGGACAAGATTAATATCTCTCTCTAACTTCGTTACCACAGAATCAGATTTCCAGAGAACAATATCATCCGCAAAAGCGCCGACCTCACATTTTCTCTTAATAATACTCTCAATACCTGATAAGTATAGTGAGAACAGAGTTGGACTCAGTACAGATCCCTGGGGAACCCCATGAAATACTCTGAAACTCCTTGAGAGGGAATTATTATACTTCACTCTGACAAGTCTATTTCGTAAGAAATCGTAGATCCAGGGAAGGGCTTTACCACCAATACCAAATTTTTTAAAAAGTTTAATAATTAATAAATTATTCCAAACTCTGTCAAAGGCCTTGGATAAGACTAGGAAGACTGCGACAGTGTGATTGGTCGGTTTTCTGTTGTTTGCATCTCTAATTTTTTGACAGAAGTAGAGTAACTGATCTGAAGTGCTATGTCATTCCCTGAATCCATACTGTTCTTCCAGAAGAA
This sequence comes from Latrodectus hesperus, assembly GCA_037975125.1. Taxonomy (NCBI): domain Eukaryota; kingdom Metazoa; phylum Arthropoda; class Arachnida; order Araneae; family Theridiidae; genus Latrodectus; species Latrodectus hesperus. Next base: position 29,130,128 of record CM075854.1, read on the forward strand.
GATTACAGGAATGAAGGTGAAATTTGATCCTCCTCAAAATCATTTTCTCCATTATTTTACAGGCTATACTGGTCAAAGCGATGGGTCAGTAACTCTCAGGGGAGCAGTCAATTTTGCCAGCTACGGTTGCTCTCTTCCAATCTCGAGGGAGTTGCCCTTTGTTCCAGGAATTATTTATAATATCCAGGAATCTCTGTCTTCCAATTGGGCCACGATGGTCTAACATTTGACCATGAATACCATCAGATCCGGGAGACAGTTAAGACTAGTATCTCTGATTGCAGATTCGAGATCATTTTGTAGTCCTTGCTGTAAATGTAGGTTCCACTTTCTATATATCACTTTAGTATTTCAGTATTATCATTAATGATTTCTCCATTTTCTTCATGACATGTGAGTTCTGAGACAAAACTCTCTTCTCGTGTGGTTCATTACAGTGTCGAACTTTCTTGCTTTCCTTTGCTTTCTAAGATGCACAATTTCTTCATAGATTTCCTCCCATTGCTTTCTTTTCTTCTGTTTGAATAATCTTTTCTGCTGTCTTCTGATTTCTCTGTATTCATCCTCTGCATTTCTGGCATGCTTTTACAAAATGTGCCTATATGCTCAATTTTTCTTTTCATTAATTACTTTACACTCCTCATCAAACCAATTTCTTGGTTTCTTTTTACCCTTGCTGGCATAGCTTCCCTAGCAACATGTATAATGATGGTTTTGAGTTTTTCCCAACTGTGTACATCACCACTCTCATCCACTGTTACCTACAGTTTGTCTTTTATTTTTATATGCATTCATTATGTTTGGTGTCTTCAAAGCATCTGTGTCAATTGCTTTTTCCTTTTGGTCTTTCCTTTGATAGAAGTGCCTCAAAATCTTTCCTTTCATCTTTGCTATAACCAGGTAATGATCAGAGTGACCATTTGCTTCCCTGTAACTTCTTACATTAAGTAAGTTACTTTTGTCTATTAAAACATGATCAATTGAGTTTAGTGTATTTCCACAAGGTGAATGCCATGTATAGCTGTGTATGTCCCTGTCATCAAAACATGTGCTTCCTATGACCATTTCTGCTCTGACTGCAAAATCCAAAAGGCTATTTCCATTGTCATTGAACTTGCGATGTAGGCTGTGTTTTCCTATATAACTAAATGCATTTTCATCTCTACCAATCTTTGCATTCAAGTCCCCATTCACCAATCTTATGTTATTTTGTGAAAACTTGTACATTTCCTCTAGTTTTTCATAAAAAGCTTTCTCAAGTTTCCCTTTATTCTCTAATGGCACATGCACACAGATGAAGCTCAAGTTATGAAGGTTGGCCTTGACTCAAATTTCAAAAATTCTTTCATTCACTGGTTTAAAATTTATGACTATCTCTTGTTCTTTTATTCACCACAAATCCAGTATCAAAATGGTGCTAATTACCTTGGCAGCTGTAATACACACTGACATTTCTCCTGTCCAGTTTACTGCTTCCAACCCATCTCCTTTCTTGCACAGCTGAAATATCTATTCTATATCAGCCCCCTTTCTCCATCAGATTTTTCAATGCTCCACTTTTATATAGAGTTCGTATATTCCATGTGTTCCAATGCTCAGTGCCTTTTTCAGTCCATATCGTTTGGATGAGATCCATCCGGTTTTTGCTTCCTGGGATTTCTGAACAATAGGTTTGTAAGAGCTCCATTCAGTATCCTTGCAAATTCAATTATAAAAACTATAGTGGAATATTATCAAGTTAAGATGAAACAAAAAGTCCTTTATATTCACACATTTCATTAAAAAGAGCTTCAAACTTAAACTATACAATAACTATACATCCAACTTAAACTTAATTAGCTACTATTAGTTTACACTTTTGTTTTGAGCAACAAAACTTTATGTTGCAAAAATGGAAAAGTTAAAGTTCCAAAAATAAACAAAGTTATTTGCAATATTCAGCTTCATACAATTAAGAGGATGTAACTGTTATGTATCTGGCAACAGCCAGATTAGAGAACCTTCCAAGCTGTGTGACGTGCGCGTGCTTTGTTTACCTTTTTGGGTTCTGTAGTTTCGTATTGTACATGTTCGGTGTAGTTGTTGTTATGCTCGTTCATGCCTATGTATCTTAATGCTAATAAATGTTCTTTGCGTGTATTTAAAAACGAATCGTATCGTCTCTCGGTCTACCTGGCATACATGACAAAAGAGTTGGCGACGAAAATGGGATCTTCAAACATTAATTTTGAATCTTATGATGCATCTGTGGAAGACTGGTCCAGTTACTTGGAACGTTTAGAATCTTACTTCGTTGTTAATGGGATCGAAGATAAAATTAAAGTCCCTGCTATTTTAAGCCTTATGGGAGCAACAACGTATAAATTGTTAAAGAATCTGGCCACTCCGAACATTCCTTCTGAATTGACTTATCAAGATATCGTACAATTACTTTCAGAACATTTGAATCCTAAACCACTAGAGATGACATAACTGTTTCATTTCAAAAAGAGGAAGCAATTTGAAGGTGAGTCCATTGCAAATTATTGTGCCGAATTACAAAAACTGTTGATACACTGTAACTTTGGGAACAATTTAAGTACGATGCTTCGTGATAAATTGGTGATGGGTCTCAAAAACGAAAATATACAGAAAAAGCTATTAGCAGAGGATAAGTTAACGTACGGAAAAGTTAAGAGCATTGAATTTGCAATGGAATCTGCTCAGAGTGATGTGTGTGAAATTCAGAATCAAATGGTATCGATAAAAAAATTACATAATTCGCAAGATAAAACTATCAAAAAAGATTTTTCTAAATTTAAGAAATCTGAACCTACAAAGAAGTTTGATAAATCTCGGAAATGTTACAGATGTGACAGTATTCAACATTTAGCTCATGAATGTAAGCATAAGAACACTCAGGAATTGCTTAAAGAACGGGCATTTGGCAAAAGTCTGCTGCTCAAAACGTAACGAAACAGTTAAACAAATAGAATCTTGTTCTGAAACTGTACCAGCTAATAGCGTTAAATCACCACAACATGCAAGGGATAAGATTTTATTAGAAATTTCTGTTGAAGGGAATAAATGTTTATTTGAATTAGATACTGGAGCTGCTATTAGTTGTATGAATGTGAATGAATTTAAGAAACTTTGTCCGGATGTAGCCATTAAGCCTACCAAATTATTGCTTAGGAATTTCGATATTTCTATGATAACATCATCTGGCCAAGCAGTGGTGCAAATTCAATACAAAGATCAAATTAATACAGAAACTATTTATTTGGTACATGCAAAAGTAAACACAGTTTTTGGTCGTGAATGGTTCAGAAATTTCCAATTAGACTGGAGCTCAATTAAAGCAGTTTGGGTTGAAAATTGTAATTCTCGAACCAATAAACTAAATATCTTGCTTCAAAAGTATGAGAAAATTTTTTCTCCGGGTATTAGGAAACTGGAAAAGTTTTGTTGCCGTCTTCAAATGAAACCTAATTACAAACTGGTATTTTTTAAACCTCGACCAGTACCATTTGCTTTAAAAGAAAGAATAGAAACTGAACTTAATAAGTTAGTTGCAGAAGACATCATTGAGCCGGTGACATATAGTGATTGGGCTACACCAATTGTTCCTGTTATCAAACAGAATGGAAACCTACGAATCTGTGGTGATTATAAGGTGACTATCAACCCGGGACTAAAAATTGAGCAGTATCCTTTACTCTGTATCAAGGACATTTTTGCTGAACTGTCAGGAGGGGAGTTCTTAACTAAAATCGACTTATCTGAGACATACCTTCAAATGTTAGTTGATGAGCAGACAGACATCTATTGACGATCAATACTCACAAGGGTTTGTTCCGTTACAAGAGAATGAATTATGGTATAGCCTTAGCTCCGGCAGTGTGACAGAGAGCCATTGAACAAGTTTTATCAGGCATCGCGGGGGTACACGTATTTTTAGACGATATGAATGTAACGGGGAGAAATGATCAAGAGCATTTTGAAAGGTTAAAATTAGTACTACAGAGACTAGAAGAATATAGTCTCAGAGTAAATAAGCAGAAAAGTGAATTTTTTAAGAAATCTGTGAATTATTGTGGTCATAGAATTGATAAATTCGGCCTCCACAAAACACAAGAAAAAAAATCGATGCAAATACAAAAGTACCAGTTCCAAAAACAATCTGATTTGAAGAGTTTTTTGGGTTTAGTCAATTACTATGGAAAATTTATTCCCAACTTATCTACTCGTGTCGCTCCTTTCAATAATTTACTGCAGAAAGGTACTAAATTTTTGTGAACTGCAGAATGTGAAAAAGCTTTCAAGGCGTTGAAACAAGAAATTACTTCAGACCGAATTTTATGCCATCCTAGTCCTAAGTTACCTCTTGTATTACAAACTGAGGCATCACCAGTTGGAATAGGAGCAGTTTTAAGTCACATTATGCCAGATGGTTCAGAAAAACCAGCAATGTTTGCATCAAGGTCATTGACTAAAACGGAACGAAATTATTCGCAGATAGATAAGGAAGCATTGAGTATCGTATGGGAAGTAAAGAAATTTTATCAATATTTATTTGGTCAACATTTTGATCTCGTAACCGATCATAAACCCCTAGTATCAATTTTCGCACCCAATTGTAGTTTACCATGTTATCAGCAACACGAATGGTTCATTATGTACTTTTTCTCCAAGCATTCAGTTATACAATCAAGTATTGAAACACTAAGAATCATGGCAATGCCGATGCACTTTCACAGTTACCACTAGCAGTTGAAAAGGACTGAGTACTTGACTGAAGCAGATGTGACAAATATTTCGCAAGTTGAATTATTGACTGTTACAGCAACTGACATAGCTAGAGCTACTAAAACTGATAGGAAATTGTTCGAACTGTATGAAAGTTTAAAATCTGGAACTGAATTACCTGTGCCTTGGAAAAGTAGAGAATCTGAATTTTCATTGCAAAATGGTTGCATAATGTATGGTCATAGAGTATGCATTCCTGAAAAGTACCAGAATCAAGTTTTGGAAGAACTTCATGTTGGACATCCTGAAATTGTCAAAATGAAGGCCATAGCTAGAAGCTAGTGCTATTGGCAAGGTATTGATGCCAGTATAGCCAATTTTGTTCAGAACTGTTCAGCTTGTATCCGATGATATTGCTGAATCGGAACCACCTGCACCTGTACCTGAAGTTGTCCCTGAACCTAAAGATGTACCTGTACCTGCCATTCCAAGTGATGATATACCACCTAAGCCTGTACCAGACGCTTCCGGAAAGCCGAAAACTGATGTGCCAGTCCGATGCTCAAACCAAATCAGGAGACCTCCAAAGAGACTCGACCTGTGACTCTAAATTTTGTCGGGGAGGAACTGTTATGTATCTGGCAACAGCCAGATTAGAGAACCTTCCAAGCTGTGTGACGCGCAGGCTTTGTTTACCTTTTTGGGTTCCGTAGTTTCATATTGTACAGGTTCGGTGTAGTTGTTGTTATGCTCGTTCGTGCCTGTGTATCTTAATGCTAATAAATGTTCTTTGCGTGTATGTAAAAACGAATCGTATCATCTCTTGCTCTACCTGGCATACATGACAGTAACATCCTATCCACGTTTTATGAGTGTTTCTTTACTCAAATAATAAGTCACATTCAATAAGTTTAGTCGCTTTGGTGGTTTCAATTTTCATACACACTTTTGAAGTCCAGATGATATCAGCAGAAGGACTAGGATCCTCTTGTCAGCCTCAGGAACATGAACTGGATTAACTGGTTCACCAGAACCAACAGCAGCAGTTTTTGGCACATTAGATGAAGTAGACATTTTTGTTTCATCAGAAGGGATAGCAGCTACCACAGGAAGCTCTGCAGATTGTATTTTTACAGGGAATATTCTCTGCAGAGGATGAATTATTAGTAAATCATTACATTCAAGTCTCAAAGTATGAACTTTTCTATCTCTACCTGGGATGAGTTCTAATACTTTAGCTAAAATTCAATATAAACAACACTTCTTTTTAGGATTCTCTATAACCGCAATTTCTCCAACAGTGGAGAAGCAGGATGTTGTTTATTGTTTTTCAACTAATAAACCTAAATATTCTTTCCGAAATCTACTCGGATCTTTCAGAAGTTTTGATCAAAATCTCACTTGTTTTTAAAGTTTGGCAAAACTAATCAAGTTTAAGTGACATCAAAAGACGAGTTACTCATCAAAATCATTGTAGGTGTAATCACCATTAAATTTTTGGAATCCTCTGAAATGTAAGTCAGTGGGCAGGAGTTAATAATAGACTCAGTCACATAAAACGGTAAGCAACTCGTCATATGACAAAATTGCATTTCCTAATGTTCCTTTTAGGAGTTCTTTAATTTCTATGATAAGCCTTTCCCACCAAGCTCCAGTGGGTGGGATGAACTTCCATTTTATACACTGAATTTCAGTTTCACGTTTTATTTTCTTCCAATACAGATTTTTGAATTCAGTGACTGCACCCTTAAAGTTAGTACCATTGTCTGTATACACTGTCTTAGGTCTTCTTCATGCAATGAAGCATCTAAATGAAAGAAAAAATGTTCGCTGTTGACAATGAAGTTATGAGCTCTAAGTGTACTGCTCAGAAGACTGCACATATATGTAAAACAATTCAAATCTTTACACCATTCCAAAGAAAGAGGGGTTTGGCCAGATCAATACCTAATATCTCAAATAATTTAGTATCCCCAACTCGAATGGAAGGCAGAGCCACTGGCTCAGAAACAGCTAGTTTAACACTAGATTTTCAGCCTCTCACACATTTTTTAATGATATTTCTAATAGTTTTTCCCCTTTTCAAAATCCAAAACTTCTCTCTTATAATTGAAGGAAATAACTGAGTACCGGCATGGCAATTTTTATTATGCAAATATTCTATTAACCTAACAGTTAAGTTAGTTTTCTGTAAGGAGAAGCGGTGATAAAAAACAAGGATCATCTTTACGCTCAGTGATTCTAATTAAAGCATGTAACCCTCGTCATCCCTAAACACATTAACTATTGGAATGCAATTTGCATCAGGAAAGAATTTTGTTTGTATTGTACAGATGAGAACTTTTTCAGCATTTTCAATTTCAGAACACGAAAGATTTCTCGAAACTGTTTTCAGGACACTTGCAACAATTATCAAGAAACCTCTTAATCCATGCAACCAAACTGATGACAGAAGGATGATTTGGAAATTTATGCAAATATCAAGGATCTTCCTCACTGTTTACATTAAGGTTGCATAATTTAACTTTTCTCCTTTCAGCATCAACTTTTTTACTGAACAATTTATATCAGTTGCTAGCTAATTACTAGGGTCCTCAAGTAACCAAGTCAGGCCATCAAATCATCTGGAATCCAACAGATATTTTAGAAAGCAGCCATAAATTTTATTTGCTGAGTTCATGTTACCTGGAATGTGTCTCCACTTTTCAGACGAAGTAATTTCTCTTATTTGCCTTAATCTATTTGCAACAAAAACTGACCATTCCCCATAATATTTTATCGAATATAAAGCAACCATCTAATCGGTATAAAAGGTAATGGTCAAATCAGGTCTTCCTTATATTCTTTTGTTTCACAATCTTCTATTCTTGTGATATAATTTCAGCACACTTGAATTCTAATGTAATTGATATTTTCACTGATCTCCACAAACTTTCTAACAAATTTCCAAACCAATGGTTAAGTATTTTCAATTGAAAATTGGATAGAAAAACTGTTATGAAAGAGCTGTGATTTTAAAAATCCAATTTTTGAACTCATAAAAGATAGGTATTCTTCTGGAAATTACAGTATGTATTGTTTTACACCAGAATTCAAATCATCAATTTTCATGAACTTATTTATATTAAAATGAATAATTTTTCACTTTTTCTTTATATTTCTCTGTACAACTTGAGACATCTTTTTTATGTAACCAAATTTTGTGCAATTCTTAATCATCGAATATATTTTTATATGAGGCATAATTACATATTTGGCCTCATATTTTCAGCACTCACACAAAGACTGAGTAAATTTTAAACAATCATTAACAAATTGACAAGCCAATTATTTTTTCAGATAACAAAATAAACTCCCTTTAATTAAAAGACAAAAGGGATTTTTGAAATAAATGACTTTGATTTAGGTACACTATTTTTTAGGTTCTGTATAATTTTTTTTTAGTTTATCATTTATTCTGTGATAAAAGAATTTTACTCCACAAAAAAGTTTTCTTTTCACTAAAATAATTTATCAATAAATGAATGAATGAGCCAGAAAGAGGAAGATTAAGCTTGCTTTTGTAGCTTACATTTAATTGCTCTAGAGGCGAATTAAGTTCATCTTAGTGAATCCTGATGAATCAAATCCTGTGAAAAAAAGAGTTTTTATATGATATTATAATAAAAAAAATTCAGTTACTTTACTTTTTTACATAAAAACAGTCTAAAAATAAAATGTTCTTAGTAAGTAATTAAATAAATACAGAAATCCATAAAATAAAACATAAATCCATCATAAGTTATATAGTCTTCAATTGCTTCAATGTATATACATATATATACATATACATATATATATATATACATGTATACATATATATATATATACATATGTATATATATATATGTAACACATATACATATATATATATATACATATATATATATATATATATATATATATACATATAAATATATATATACATATACATATATATATATATATATACACTTACATATATACATAATAAATTATATATATATATATATATATATATATATATATATATATATATATATATATATATACACACATATATATATATACACATATATATATATACACATATATATATATACACATATATATATACATATATATATACATATATATATATATATATATATATATACATATATATATATACATATATATATATACACATATATATATATACACATATATATATATACACATATATATATATATACACACATATATATATACACACATATATATATACACATATATATATATACACATATATATATATATACATATATATATATATACATATATATATATATACATATATATATATATACATATATATATATATACATATATATATATATACATATATATATATATACATATATATATATATACATATATATATATACATATATATATATATATATATATATATATATATATATATATATATATATATATATATATATATATATATATATATATATATATATATATATATATATATATATATATATATATATATATATATATATATATATATATATATATATATTAAACTTAATCATTTATTTCAATTTTCAGCTTAAATGATAAAATAATAAAAGCAGTGCTAAATCAACAATACTTATAATGCATACATTTGGATTAAGAAGTTTATAAATCAATGAATAGGATAAAAAAGAAATAAAATTCCTTTCAATGAATTATTACATAGAATAATTATTTTTTGAATAACAAAAGTAAAACAATTTGTTTTAAAAATAATTTCTCATGCAGTAAAATTGGATTCATATAATGCCTAAAAATTAGTATAAACCACAGAAGTTTAAAAAAAAAAAAAAAAAAAAAAAAAAAAACAGATGCATGAACAAAACAATAATATATTATATAACAAACAATACAATATTATGGTACCATTAGAATGTGATACCATAATTTATATTGGGTTAAAGAATTGATTCAAGTCCAAATCAAACACATGAAATTGCAGCAATTTTAAGATTAACTTAAATCAGGATCAGATTTTAATCCTTATCTTAAATGGAACCTGAAAAGAAGAGCTGGTTGGATTTTATGATGCTAGGTCCAAAATTGGACATGCTGCACTAAGAATAAGACTTGAACGGAATAGATTTTATGAGTGATGACATAATGGAGTAGATCTTATGAGCGAGGAAGACACATATCAGTTGTCCCATTCTTAAATTGAAAGCTTTTCATATTTTGTTCACACCAGATTGAAAAATGACAGATGTTTAGCATGAATCTGAGAACTACTAGTAAATATTATAAAAAAGTAGAAATCCAATTTACTGCAAAAAAGGTTGAAGACTATAAAATTTATGAAGAATTTTTGAAGTATATTCAAAATTTGAATAAACACATTGAGGAATACTCATGGGACTAAACAAATAAGTTTCGCTATTAATTTAACAATGAAAACATTTTAATGTAAAAAATAGCTTGTATATCTAATAGCAATATAATGACATTCAAGCCCAACTGTATTATGTGCCAAGAGATTGTTTGAAAGATAAACAAAAAGCACATAAAAAAAGAATTTGCAACAGCTGATGTTCAACATATAAGGATACTTTAAACTTATCATAAACACTTATAATTTTATTTTTATATAACAACCATTTTTAAAAGTTATAGATGTAAAAACTCTTAATATTTACAGAACAAATTTTTTTTCACATGCTATTTCAGAAATGAATTACTAAAACAATTCACTTAAAAATCAAGGCATAATTATTCAAAAACTTTAAGCAAATGGTGGTTGGTCAGTAATGATGAGAACTGTTAAATCCAATCAAAATTGTAAGGAAATAGGTAACATTTTATTTTAGAAAATTTCAGTAACTTTTATTGTAAAATTAAAGAACATTCATGTCACAGCATTTTGCTAATGATTTCTATCATTTCCGGGTAAATGCAATGCATCAGACTTATTTAACCAAAAACCAGTCTTTTCTTCTTGATACATATCTTAAAAATATTTGAACTATTGCAAAATTCAGATTGCTTAGTATGCAATCATCATTCATCTTATGAGAATATTAGTTGTAGTGAAGTTTTTACAAAGCAAATTTTATATTATTGTAATTTTATTTTGTAGAGTATTGATATATAAATTAAAAGTATTAAATACACATGCATAATTGAAGATGGCTACAAAATAAAAGAAAATTTAATTTCAAAGGTGTTCTATGTTACACTTTGTTTTACTTACAAAAATTATCTCACGAGCCATTACTTTGATACAAAGAGTAATATTATGATAAGACATATTTTGTACATTTAGCACTTCTAGTTAGTGTTTCTTGGTGCAGCACACAATATAAAAACATTCATATAAAATGACAATATTGATGTTTAATAATGACATTTTTAGACTAGTTTTATAAAAACCAATTTATTCATTGATTATATAAACTCCTTAATTATCAGCAATAATTTTTATAATTAACACTAATAGATTTACCAATTGGTGAGTCTGTATCTCTCGACTTTTTCAATGAAGAGTATGGGCGATTAAGACGATACTGTGGATATGAATAGGGTGAACGATATGATGCATGTGGCTGATCTTTTGGAGGAATAAACTGAAATTAAGATAGAATTACTTTTTATGAAAAGAAAATAGTTTAATCTAAAATCAATCACCAAATTAAAATTACATATTTGTCGTGAAGTTTATATTATTAACTCACTCTAAATAACTTAGAGCATAAAATGTACTTAATCACTGAAAAATAAATTTAATCTTGTTGTATTTACAACACTGATTAATTAATTGAGCTGTTTGTCACTCAATGAAAATTTCATGATGGCTTTGGATATACACCTACAGTTTAAAATGGATTTTGAAACACTATACAGATCCAATGTAAACATAAATGGGATTCAAACTCATGAACTAAGACCATAGTGCTGATCATTTGACTGCCAGTTCTACATTACAACCAGTTTACTACACTAAATGAAATTAACAAAACTTAAAAATTTCTAAGTTGAAGAAAAGTAAAGCTGAATTTCAGTAATACAAGAAATTAAAAATGCATTTAAAACAAAATTTATAAAAATATTTTGCACAGGTTTTAGACTTTAATTATGTTAAATGAGAAACAAAGTAATTTTGAAATACTAATTTGGTATAAATCATTTGAATTTGTATGAATATAAGCATATAAATATGCACAAATGCATGGAAGATAAACAGAAACATTACAATTAGCTTCGAATAAAGAGTTAAGAAAAAATCAGTTACATATATAATATAATCACATTTTAGTACCATTAAAGTTCAATATATCTATTACAGTTGCTTTTTACACATGAAGACTAATTCAGTTACAAGCAACTTAAAGTGAATTTTGAATCTCAAACATCCACACCTGATAAGGAAGTTGAAAACAGGAGTTACTGAACTTAATACTAAAGAGAGAAAGAGAGAGATTGGTTTGGTTTGTTTGTCGCTCAACGGTCATTTTTTGCACATGAGGGCTAATTAAACTGGGACCTACGTTTTAAAGTGGATTCCAAACCACTACAAACAGCCATGCCCAAGGTGGGATTAGAACCCACGAACGACAGAGAGAGTCCAACCATTTAGCTAACAACTCAATTATTACATACATAACAAACTAAACAGATTTCAAGAAAGTTGTACATTTTCCTAATATACAATTTTGACTTTTTACTCCTAACAAGTTAATATTGTTTGTTTTGTATGTTTAATATCCCTATTTTTGAGATTGTTTCAACCAAAGTTTTTGGATAATTATATATTTCAATTTAACAAAACTTTATTCTATAAGTGAATAAACTATCTTTAATAACATACCCGTAACTTATAATCACTAGGTGGTTCTTCTATTACTGGTGTAACATTATGCAATTCTTCATTCATAGTTTCATCAAATTGAGGTTCTTCTTTTATAGGGTAAACAAAATTCGGTTCTTGGTTCATTGTTTCCACAAATTGAGGTTCTTCCTTCATTGTGAGACCTGGCTCTTGCTTGATGGTCCTTTTTATAACAGTTGCTTTACTGTTGCATTGATCAGACATTTCATTCCTAAAAATGTAGGACAGCTTCAAATCTAAAGTTTAAAAAAGTAATTTATTTAATGATAGTACACTAAAATATACATGACATGTTTCATATACAAAAATATTTATATTAAATACCATTATGATAAAGAAATTTTTTAACTTCTAAATGATAAAAAATAACACAAAATACTTGAAGATAAAAACTGAAATCTAAATATAAAAAGTATTTATTATTAAATCAACATTTTTAAAATCTTGAAATCTAGTTGCAACAAAATTTCTACTTTTAATATTAATATGCTATAAAAAATATTGCAATAACATGATATTAAATTAATTGAAAAAAGCAAATATATATAGATAAGGTGGTTATAAAAACCTAAGAGTAAAAGTGATATTTTTAATGAGCTTAGTGAGCAAAATATGATAATAGCTACTAGTTTTTTTATACCAGTTTTTCTTTGAAAGAGCAAAAAAAAAAAAAAAACATAAAAGCATGTAGAAATACACTTGAGAGAACTTGGAGCTTAAATCGTAAAGTTATTCATTGGATTTTCACCATGATCATTTATGGCTCAAAGTCTGGTGACCTAGAACCAGGCAAAAAGTGCAGATTTATTTACAGGTTAAAAATACAGGTCAGTAGGATTACTCCAGATTTTTTGTCTTGGAAAAAACTTAAAGCTGACATAACTGGACATCATTTTATAAATTTATATATTTATATTATTACATACTAATTACACAACAGTTAAATATTTTTGACAAGCCTCAGGAAATAAAATTTTTCTTCACAAAAGATTAGAATAATTTTGCCATTGGTGAAAATTATGCTTACTAATACACTCATGGCTCATAAAAATAAAGTCCAATACTGAGGCTGGTATGTATAGTCCAGCAGATATTACAAGTTATCATTCCTATTAGGAAAACATGCGACTATATTTTAACCAGTTACATGAAAAGTTAGTCCTCATGTGAAATACAATATGGTTGGATAGAGATAATTTTTATCAGAGAATAATTATCTATTCAATTCAGCTGCATTATGGCTTTGCAGAAGTCTAACTTCTGTTATTGTTTGGGGTTGCAATCTAACTTTTGTGCAAATTAGTTTACAATAATTCTCTCACCTTAATGTGGGTACCTGGGTACTTTGGCATCCTGATAATGAATTAAGTGATAAGTCAGCAAGGGATGGTTCAGCAACTGATTTAGTTGCTCCTGAAGTACAAGGTACTTCAAAGGTATAGGTAAGAGGCAATACTTTTTATTTCTTCAGAAAACAACTCTTGAACTGATGGAACATTAATGATCAAAAACAAGCAAAGCTATAAGGCAGAATAGACAGAATGTGCTAGTAAAAGACAAAAAGAGCTAGTATAGCTTAGTGGAAACTGTTTAAGGAGAACAATTAAGGTTTCTTATAGGACACTGCCACCGTAAGAGAAGTTTCAACATAATCAGACTATTAGATTATCCTACTTGTAAAGGTTGCCTATAAATACACCAATGTACATATTCTAACAAAAGTGAAAAAATTTTTGTGAACAGATTTGAACATCTGTATCAATATTTAATTGAACCCTAGATGGTGCCAGATATCTGTATTACATGCCTGCTGAATTTTACCTCAGCTACTGCTCCCATTAAAAAGGATTATTTTTAGGGAACACTGCAATAGATCGTTGGCAGAAAAGCTAGATTCTGTTAGAATCAGTCTTTAGCAATAGTAAGGTTAACATCTAAGCTAACGATGAACAGTTTCAAGTATTTTTTAAATAAAATATTTTATGGAAAATATCTTAGACTTGTGAAAACTGTCTATGTGTATGCTGCCTCAATATTATGTGTAAATCAACGCGGTTTCAGTACATATACATAGATATACATTACGGTAACAATGATTAACTGGTAATTATGTATAATTACTGGTGATTATTCATGATCACCATTAAGCTTGGTAAATGTAATTAATTAATGAACATTCATCACATTTACCAGTTTATAAAATCCATAGCTCATTATGAGAAACTTAATTGAAGTCCATACTTTTTCTAAACTTCATTCAGTTTGCATAGCTACAAACCTCCTGTCATGACATATGTCGCTATTAAGCCATGTGGGTTAAGACTAACTTTTTTATAGGCTAACTTTTTTTCATATGCACATGACAGGCATACTGAAATCATGTGCAACTAACAATGACCAATAGATTTATAAAGGATATTTTTTTCACTGTCGTTTTTTTTTTTTTTTTTTTTTAATAAAATATTGAATATAATGGATAATATGCTTGAGTGTTTTAATCCCAAGTTATTAAATAATATGGACACTAAAGAAAGAAAGATACAACTTGTTAATTAAAGCTAATAATAATAAAAACAAAAATTACCAAAGAATAAAGATGATACAATGAATGTAGACAATGTTGACAAACCTTTCCTGAAAGTAAAAATAATTCTAATATAAGATTATATGTACTTTGAAGAACTTTTTACCACAATTTATGAAGCACATTTTTTAATAAGCTACAGTAAAAGAAATCAAATGTTTAAAAAAACTTCAAAAATTTAAAAATGTTACTACCAAAGCAATGATGATTTACTTAAACTAATTTGAAGTTGTGAAAAGAAGTCAAAGGTACCTAAAAAAGGATTTATTAAACCACTGGTCTTTAAAGAGATGAACTCAAGATGCCAGATCAGTTTAACTGACATGAAATTACAATAAGTTACATACTGATTTCAAAGTTATATTTCTTTACCAAGACCAACTAATAAAATTTGTATAGTTGCATTATCTAAAGAGTGAACATGCAGAAGTTGTACATAATTCAAATGATATTTTTACTATATTTAAAACCCTGGGAATACTTTAAAGTGACAAGGGCTGCAAGTTCAGAATTAAGTCCTGGAAGATGCTTGTGCAATGTGGCTGGATTTGAAAATCGAGCATGGAATACCCAGCCATAGCCAGACTCAAGGTTTGGTCAAGCGTACAAACTAGAATTTCAAAATTATGCTTAAATTCTTAGTTGGAAGACAATAAAAATATTAAATGATCTGAAGGATAACATTTTATACAACTCATAAAGAACAAGAAGCGAATTTCATGAAGGTATAATGTATTTCTTAAGAAGCAATGTTTGGGATACATTTAATAGTATAGGTCTGAAAACATTTCCTTTCCCAAATGACTATCAAATACCTTAGAATGGAAGAACTTCAGACTTTATTAAAAACAGTTAATACTAATGATAAAACCAATTGCAAAACAAAAGATGATTCTAATGTGAAAAATAATGATCTATTGTAAAAAGACTGTCTATTTGGAGATAATTTCACGATTCAGAACAAGAATTATAAAGTCATCTATTTTGAGCAGAAAGATATTTTAACTAGGCAAAAACAAGTAAACAGAGAATCAGTTTTAAAGTGACAGAAAAAATGTTAAAAGTTTTAAATATTAAAATTTCTTCTGATAGTATTGGTGGCACTATAAAACTATGAGTACCAGAAGAGAGAGCAAGACATGAACAAAATTTATTAGCAATGATATTAGAAGTTAAAATTAGAGAGTCATCCGTTTAGAAGTAAAACAAGGAAAGATTTCACAGTAGTATAACAGAAACAAGCTCACAATTTGAGAAAAATTAATTTTGCTTGAAGATATTCCAAATTAAACAATATCACTTGGAGAATTTATTAGAAAAGAATCTCTTTTTGGAGGACAGGTATATAAACCATGTTTGCAAAGGAGACTGCAAACCGGAAAAGTGCAAATAAAAAAAAAATCTAGAAAACTAATTCTTAATGTCATTAATAGTCTAATAATACAGTTTTATAAACTTTCATTTGACTATAAGTAAATAATTTTTTCTTAATATGGGTTTAATTTCTTTTTGACATGGAACTGTGTTTTACATAAGTTCTAATGGTCGAAATTAGATTCATTATTCATGACTTTTATTTGAAAAAATATAAAAGTTATCTATAAATACTAATTATTAAAAAAATTTTACTTGAATAAAAATAAAGTATTTATTAAAATAACAAGTTGGACTAAATTCTATTTTCAGTAATTTTAATCATTTTATATTTTCTCACTATTTTTTATGACATAACTTAAGCTATAATCAATTATATATGTTTTTAGATGTCTAATAAAAGTAAAAAAAAAAAAAAAAAAAAAAAAAAAAAAAAAAAGAGAGAGAGAGAGAGAGAGAGAAAGTACCAAAGAGTTATTTTTATATAAATTTTTAAATTATTATATGTCATCATGATGTTATTCAAATTTTTAAGAACAAACTTTTACACAATAAATTTATTACGTTAGCCATTATGAGAATAAGATTTTTTAAACTGGCAAATGAGATAAATATTCAATTATTTATCACATGTACCAAAAATTTAGTGATGATTATGAATAATCACCCAATTAATCACTTTTACAGTGACATATGTATGTATGTACATATGCATACATATATATGTGTGTGTATACTTATATTCACCGATTTGCAAATCTTCATAAATCACCCAGGCTAATAATCTTCATAAATCACCCAGGCTAATATATAGCTTCTCACTGTCCAAATCTTGGTCACTGTATTTTATCTCTAAAGAGTTCTTAGCTAACTAGCTTAAAAATTCCAAAAACTTAAGAGTAAAATTTTCAGAAAATGTTTTATTAGCTAACTATATGAGTGATAAGATTATTTTTCAAGGCATTAAATAATGAGAATGATTCTATATAAATCATTAATAAGATATTATTTGATACTTTCAGTCTACTATTTTTTTTTTTCAAACTGCTTTTCCGGTGGCTTCAATGATCGCTTATTTTGATCCGAAAAGTAATATATTTCTGCCAGTTAAAATTTTTTTTAATTCAGTAAAAAGCTTGTTTAAAATGTAATTACATTTAACATCTTATTTATATGCTATCTTGTTTTAATTTTTTATTATTACAATTATATCTGAATTATAAAGAGTATACTTTTCATTTTGTATAGTTGATTTTATACTTTTTACATTTAATATACTTTAAAAAAATATAATGTACTAAATATAACTTATTAAAATGCTGAATTTTAAAATTTATTTTATATTAAATTTAATTTAGTATATGTTAATATTTTTATTGGGTATTTTTTGCTTGATATGATGAAACTAAAATGTATTAAATATTCTATTTATAAGCAGAAATGTTAAAAATAAGTAAATATTTTTAATTTCACCTTACAACAAATTTAATTATTTGCAGAAAATATAACCACTTTAATCCTTTATTATTTTATATGAAATATTAACTAATATATTTTTAGAAATATAACAGCTTTTTCATTAAAATTTTCAGAAACATATAAATAATGTTTGTTTATAGAATATGATAAATAAAAATATATTTTTTATTTAATAAATGAAAACATATTAAAGTTGACATATATTTAAAAATAGTGATTTTAATATATAATAAGACGAATCTTAATCACATTTAAGGATAGTTATAACCTAACAATAAAAAAATTTATATTTTCATTTAATATTAAGATTAAGGCATACAATAGTTATTGATATTTCTACCATATGTTTCAATGCACCCTAATAATAATAAAAACCATGAAAATTTTATTTGAATTAGTAGTTCATTGCATTAAAGGACATCTGAATAAATTATACTAAACAAGTTTTATGAATACTAGGTATGACTTTAAAAATAAGTTAAAAACATGTTAACACATAAAAAATATATATTTGGTTTACTTTAATTATTTTCAAAGAAAAAATAATAAATGTAAGAAATATCAAATTAATTTTTTACATTAAACTTGTACACTCACCGAAGTTATCAATTTTTTATCATATTAGTCACATAATTATATAAACTACATAGTAACTTTAATTTTATAATTCAAAATCCTTTTGAATATATAGAATAAGGATAATTCATTTTTATAAAAAATAAAGTATGGAATTTTTGATGATTAAATATAAACATAATAATTTTCTTTGTATCAAGTGTTAGGGCAAACATTGTGTATTTATGCATGGGTATCAGAGAATCATGTGTCATCTCCCCTTTCAATCACCATTTTATAATCATATTGTGTGCATGTGTATAGTATGTATATATATATATATATATATATATATATATATATATATATATATATATATATATATGACAATTAGCATAAAATAATAAACTGAGAGTATTTGGGTACTTAATATTGTAAAGAAAAATGTTAAAATATATTTTAATAAGTTTTTTTTTTGTACACGAAGACTTGACTTTAAAACTATAATCAACAAGTAGAACAAACAATTAACTAATTCAGGTAGTTATAAATGGCAGCTAAATTCTTAATACATTTTTAATAATAATTTTCTTAATAAATTTATTTTCCAATAAAGATTTTGATAAGATTCAAAAACTTCTGAATTGCTTGTGGGAATAATTTAAAACTATGTTAAAGAAGCAAATGTATGAATTTTGCAGCAAAATTTTTAGCATATTTAAAAATCAGAATTGATCATTATTTATACCTAAGTCTTTAAATGCAAATTCACACTTATCAAGAAAACACTAAGTTATAAAATATCAGAAGATACATACTTGTTATTTTTTTATATATGATAATGAATATAGCCATAGAAATGATGAAGATGAATACAAATATTTTACATATTTTAAAAAATGCAAGACTTTTTCAGCTAAATTAAACTAACTTATAAAAGAAATTAATTAGATACATAGATTAATAAGATGTAATCAGTTAAACAATTCAGAAAAATTTACTAGATAGCTCTGTACACTTAAGTTATTAATTACTTCAGCGAAATTAAAGCAACAATTTCAGTCACAATAAGAAGATTTTTTATCATGCATTAATTTTAATTACATAAATTATTTAATTTTTCATGAACAACATTTTAAATTTATCTAAAAACTGAAATTACAGTAATTTTTCAAACAATAAAAATTCTGATGTTCTATTTACTGTGTTCAATAAAATAGAAATAACTTAAGAAAATTACTTGTTAAACTACTTAAATTTCAAGATGACAAAAAAAAATAAAAAAAAGATATCTATTACGTGTTTAAAATAATAGAGGACCAAAATTAAGTGAAAATTAATTTTCTATCTTTCGATTCGGTTAATCAGCAAAACTCTTTCATTATAAAATATAATTAAATAAAGAAGGAAATAAAATCAATTAGCTGCGTTAGTGAGAGATCATATACTTCAATACCGCTTTTGATTTTTGGAACATTAATGAAAATGGCACCTGAATGAAAACAGAAACTAACAATTTTTTCGAGATTAATAAATTTGATTAATACCATGATTAAAACAAAAAAATCATTTTCACTAAATTAAAGCAAATTACTTTGCAAGGCGATTAAAAAAACTTCCAATAATTTACATGATCGTTATACGATACAACATATGACTACTCTGAAAGAAAAACTAAACTGCCATTAATCTCAGCTGATTTTGGATGCTACTATAAAATGAGGAAGAAGGGATGGACGCGATATGATGTTGCCAAACAATTTTGAATAAATTTTTCAAATTTGTAATTTAAAGCAATATTATTTTATATCAGTTGTCTACTTATTATAATTATTTGAAAACAATAACCAAAAATAGTAAGGCATTGTTAAATTATTCAAAATTTGTTTAAGTTTAATTAAATTATTATACAAACTTCCAATAAATTTACGCGGAAAAAATTAATGTTGTACGTAATTATAAATCAATCCTAAAGGACTTCTACCTATAATTAGGGATGGGACTTTGTTACTTTTCTCGTACTTGGTACGTACTGAGTACAGTTACTTTTAAAGTAACAAGTATTTTACCGATTACTTTGTGTACTTGTTACATATTTTGTGCTGCCATCTATCGGATTAAAATATAATGACAATGTTTTTCACGTTTTATGAATAAATAAAAACTAAATTAGTTATAAATTAATAATTAATTAAAAATTAATAATTAAATATAAAACATTTTGTATAATTTCATAAAATTAATTAACATAATTAATGTTAATTTAAATCATTATCATTTGTAAATAAGCATCCAGTTAAGGTTAAAATAAAAGCTTATATAATAATCTATAAAAAAATTTCTTTTTATAAATGCAACATTTCAATAATAGCAAATTTTGTTTTTCCTGAAAAACTTTAATTTTTAGTATGAAGCAATTAAACATAAGTTATTCCCTCAACAAACAGTTTTTCAGTGAAAAATTTTGAACTTGTATATTTTAATAAATATATTTCTTTCAGTATAAAAAATCCTAATCTTTTGTTATTTACATTTTTTTTAGAATTTTCATCTGTTCTAAGTAAATTTTCAAATTATTCGATTGTAATTTTCAAAGTTTAATTAAAATATTAAATTAGTCGTGATAATATAATTTCTATTTTTCAACCAAATCATCAACTTAATTTTTTGTTTTTAATTTAGTAAGATTTTCCAATTATATAAATGAATTTTTATAATTAACTATCAAATAATTTGAAAAGAATAGCAAAGTGGGAGGATTAATCAATTACAAGGAGATTTTTTTTTTAATTTGCTTAGAAATATACAATTACTTTTAACAAAAATCAAATTAAATTTCTTATATTTTTCTATAATTAAACATTGATGAAACAATTATAGTAAAATTTTTTGATACCTAATAGATAGTTATTTATTTTATAAATGACGTTTATTTGTTTATATTTTTATGAAATAGATAAACTAGATTTTCTAAAATAAAAATTGCATTAACTCACGTATCTTGCTTCGGTTTCCTGAATCTTAATTTATGGATAAATAAAGTACCTTTGCAATTAAAACTGTATTAATACTTTTTAAGTGAATATCATCATCATTCATAAAGTAACTTTTATAGTAACACAGAAATTCATTTACTATCAAAAAAAGTAAAACTGTTTTACCAATAATCTAAATGTTATGTTGTTTTAATGTAAAATATTAAGTAAAATGTAATGTTTAATACAAAATACAGGAACTAAAATACATATATTTTATTTACATCAAACTGTAATTTAAAATATGCACATGATGGTATAAATAAAGATAAAAAGTAAAAGTTTACTTAATTAAAAAAATTTTCTTTTCATTTCGAAGTTCATTATTAAAATGAATAAACTACCTTTATTATATTTCAACGATTTTTTAAATTATGTTGTGATAAATTTCGGTTCATTTATTTAAATAGAATTATATTATATTTTGTGCAAAAATTTATGCAAAAAGTAATTTTTTTTTTTACGATTTAAACTGAATTTACCGACATAAATCTGAACTGAAAACTTGGTTTTATAAAAATAAAGGTAATTTTTCTCAATTTAATGTGCTGGCGTACATTTTAATTTAGATGCTTGATTCCCAGTTATATTATTTTGAGAAAAGCTAGAAATACATATTTTCTGATTAAATCTCTAAACGAAATTTAATTTTTCTATAAAACTACTTAATATAACACATCTTAATTAATTTGCTTAAATGCAGCTCATTATGAATAATGAGCGAATGTTTTTTTTATTTTTTAACAGGTACTTACATTCAATTCTATATTTGAAATACAAAAAAATTCTAGAAAATTCTCAGAATTCAGTGTTATTAATTATTTTCAAATATCCTTTCCTGTTTCCGAAAATCATCCCCCAATCATACCATTTTAAATTTTAAATACGAATTGAAAATATGCATTTTTATATACGTGAACAATTTTCCCTAATTTTGTTTTCTCATTTTCAGAACAGCAAATTATGTGATTATATAACTACCAAAATTTTAAAGGTAAAAATAATTTTGAAGTAAAAAAAAATTTTTTAAAGTAAAAAATATTTAATTACTTTTAGAAATATTTTTTTAAAAATAATCTTTAAAACTAAAATATAGTAAAAAAAATTCCATTCACTTTCTGTTCAAGCCAATAGAGTAATTTTGGAAACAATAATCAGATTTAAAAAATTTAATTAAAATTAATTAAAAGTTAAAAAAATAATAAGAATAATAAATCAATAAATATGGAATAATATATAACAAGAATATCAGCCTTTTTTCTTATATTAAAAAGTGACATATTTAAAACCAGAAGTATAACCATTAAATAAATGTGCTACGATTATTGATTTTCCCAACTCATTTATTTTTTTAACAAAAACGAAACAAATGAACTTGTTTTTTTTCTTCATTTCGCAATAGAAATTCATTATGTACCCTCTCCAGCCAACACCCTCTCCTAAAATACATGGATCTCTAGGGGTGTTGCTTCAGCCCAAAGAGATTTTCTAATTCCCAAGAATCAATCTTCTATTTTCCAGTTAACCAGCATCTCATTTCTCTTCTCCTACCCATCCTTATTTCCCAAATCCTGACACAATCTCCTAATTCGTCCGTCTGTATCGATATATCGATGACATTGTTACTTGTACTCGCTCTGTCTTTGGCTCTTCTGTACTTGTTACATTCAATCAAGTACACTTATTACTTTGTAACAACCACGTACTCACATACTTGCTTGTTACTTTGTAACAACCACGTACTCACGTACTTGCTTGTTACTTTGTAACAACCACGTACTCACGTACTTGCTTGTTACTTTGTAACAACCACGTACTCACGTACTTGCTTGTTACTTTATAACAACCACGTACTCACGTACTTGCTTGTTACTTTGTAACAACCACGTACTCACGTACTTGCTTGTTAATTTGTAACAACCACGTACTCACGTACTTGCTTGTTATTTTGTAACAACCATGTACTCACGTACTTCAGGGCTAGGGAAAGAGAAGGGCTGGCTCAAATGCTCCCCAAAACTGTCACCGGAAATAGCCGTTGATGACGTAGTCAGGCATCCAAGGAGAATAAGCTGCCTGGAATTTCTAAGCAAAAAACTTACTTTTTATTTTTAAGTTCATTTTGTTCTTAATCAGAGTGAAAAAACTAAAAATGCCTCTCAAATATTTAGTAAATTTGCAATGATTATTTAATAAACCCAAAAAAATTATTATTAATATTGAAATTAACTTAAAATTGTATAACCAATATAAAAATATATTTATCTATTAGCTTCAGCTTATCTTGATTTTTTGACTATGGACCCATTTCTTGTTTTTCTGTTGAGCTTTATTATGAGATACTATCGCTGCATTTCTATTTAAATACCTAATTCGTATAAATGTTCTCAAGCGACAAAAAAGTTTAATTGCCTTTCGATTTACAGTAGGAAAAGAAGACTCTGTTTCATTTATTAATGTTGCTATGACATTTTTCCCTTTAGAAAATGTGTTGCCATGAAATTTGCGAAACATTATGTCCATTTGTTTTATAGTTTCCATCCATGCTTTTGTTGGAACAGTAAGTCCCCCAGCAGAAATTAAATTAATCCATTCGGAATGATTGGGCATATCGACTGAATTTCTTGATATAGTTCCAAGTGAATTATCTTTAATTTTATAAGCAATATAACCTGCCACATAAACCATAGCTTCTTTTTCAAATGGAGATATATCACAATTTTGATTGGAAGAGGCAAGTTCATTTTCCCAAGATAAAGGTAAGGGATTAATTAAGAATTCACGATTTAATTCATCATCTTGAGAATCAAAATAATTGATAATTTCTTGACGTTCTTTTACATTAAATGCAGAGTCTAACATTTCACTTGTTAAATAAACGTCTGGTCCATTTTCTAAAGAGTTTTAATCCTCTCAAAGAAATTAATCCTCTCAATAAAATAACTTGAACTTTACAAAATGGGCCTAATATTTCATCCAATGAAGAGTCGTAACACAATTTCGAATCAATGTGCATTTCGTCAAAGCTCAAAGAACAAATCTTTTCTATATCACTCAAAGTTTCGCAATTTTTTTCATCAATAACATTACATCTTTAAGAATTCCAGGCATGCAACTAAATTTGGAACACCATCTTTTCAAAGTACTTGCACTTGGCATATTTAATCCCATTGTATTTCGCCAAAAATCGTAAGATTTTGAAGATAATGACCGAATCAAAATACATTTTGAAATAGTGTCAGATGACCATTTAGTTCTTAATTTATTTTCTTCATCTTCACGCTTATAAGGGAATAAATTATTTATCCCTATCTTCCCAAGTTTAATGTTCTCCTTTTGAAGTAATTTTATTTACGTTTTTAATTTTTGTATTTCATTTAAAAGCAATTTTTTATTTGATTTCAATCGTTTAATTATTCTTGTTGTAGAAGTTCGATTTCTTTTTTGCTCATTTTTAAGGAATTTCACTGTATTTTCTGCGCATAATATTCTTTTTTTCAATTCTTCTATATTTTTTAAATATTCATTGATTTAAGGCACTTAATATCACCATCACACTGATTTTCTGCATTACATAATTTATGTGGACTCACGCACTCAATTCTTTCAATAGCTTCTACTAATCTTCTTCTTTTCGTTTGTCTCTGTTCTCTTGGAGTATTTTGAATTATGTTTAAAGCCGGTAACTTAAGATTAGGCAGAGTCGTCGGTTTTAATATTTTTCTCTCTGGCAAACCAAGTAGTCTATTTTGCATGTCATCCATATATTCACTCAAATCAAAATGCTCACTGCACACTCTAGCATTCTTGATGTTGATTTTGTCACTTCTTTGACATCTTTGCACCCATTCCTTTGAAAGCATTTGATTTTCTTTTGGAAATCGATGAAATATTATGTGTTTTCCTTTTGTATTTCGATACATATTTTAACACGTAGCAACAGCACACGATGTCATGTTTTCCTCTTTAAAAAATACTCTTGCTTAAAATGAAAACATTAACATTAAACAAGCCAAAATGAATGAGAAAGCTGCGATCAGACACAAGCTAGCATAGAGAATGCCAGCCAGTAGATGCCCAGTGACGTCACGCTCTTCCCCTCTCCGGTGACAAGGCGGCATGCGATACATCAAAGCGATGAGCCAGCCCTTATTTTCCCTAGCCCTGCACGTACTTGCTTGTTACTTTGTAACAACCATGTACTCACGTACTTGCTTGTTACTTTGTAACAACCACGTACTCACGTACTCGCTGATTACTTTGTAACAAGTACGTACTTGCTGATTACATTGTAACAGACACGTCCTCGCTCTGTCTTAGAAACTGGTCAAGTACATTGTACCTGCAACTGTCTGAGGATACTCGAACTCACGCTGGCTTTGTTACTGGAAGTACTGAGTATTTGGAAGAAAAAGTACTGATTACAGGTTGTTACATTCAAATACTGATTACAAAATACTTGTTACAAGTATTTCTTCCCATCCCTACCTATAATATAATAACCCAAGTAGCAAAATAGCTTGGTCCAATATTGGCAATCTTGACAGGATAACTCCAATAACGGACCGATGGTGAGCATCAAGTTTTCCCCAATATACAGCATGCCAAGATAAATCCAAGAATGGACCTATAATGGGTGCCATGTATTCCCAAATAATGGGCATGCCAAGATAAGCCAAGGGTGGTCCTATAATGGAGGGTAAGTTTTCCCCAACCATTCACGATAAACCATTATTGGTCCTAGAAAGGTTGCCAAGTTTCTAATCATCTTGGGCATGCCAAGATTTTGCCAAAATATATCATATGTAAAGTCAAAATCAGTATGGCTGCCTATTTTTCTATGCTGTTTAGAACTGATCAATATTTATAAGACTTAAGCCCTTATTACATTAGTGTTACCCAGATTTCAGTTTGAGCAACTCCCGTAGACTTAATATTAAGTGACGTCATAGCTTAAAATTTGAGCAACTCGTTCTTTTCGTCCAATCAATGCTTGAGATTTCTTTCAGGTTTTCTGTTTAACAGCTTTACTAGATTTAATAATAGATCCCTTTTTTGGCTAACATTTTTAAGGTTGCCATATTTTACTCAGAAGGTGTCTACATTTCATAATGAATTCTTATTTGGGAATTTAATTTGTAGCCAAATTTTATTTACTACACGCCATCTTGCTTCGAGTGAACCTTTACTTTTAAGATGGGGAAAGATAATCTTTGCCGACGTGAAAATCAATGCTAATACATAAGTAACACATTTTTGTGTGTATAATTTATTCTTAAATAATAAGACTCCTTAAATAATAAAATTTGAAAGAAAAAATAATTCAGATTGAAACTTCAATTTAAACATAAAATTCTACAAACACCACACAAAATTGTATATATTGTATTGTAAGATTTTCCTATACAAAAATAATTTCTTAACAACAATGTTTATAAAATATTAATGATTAATTATTGATATATTAAATAAAAGAACTCAAATTACTATTTTAAAAGTTGAGAAAATGCACAAAAATTATATTTTTTAAAAATATATATATTAGTTATGAATTTTAATTTATAATTTATTTTTAAAATGAAAAAAATCAATTATTTCTTTTTTTCATTAAAGTAAATATTGTGGCCTATTAAAATAAGATGCATTTTTAAACTAATTATTTATTACCTTTAAACAAGTTTTGTGGGGAAAAAATGAAGAAAAGAAATAATTGATAGCATTTTGTGATGACATTATATGAATAGTTTGTTTCATATTACATTTTCAAGTTGAAAAAAATGTTATGAAATTTGTTTGAAACTAAAATAATGAAGTGCTATTTAGCCTCATAGCTGATAATCTTGCAATTGAAAATCATTATGAGACATTTGAATATCTACAGTGAATTTTCTTTTAGGAAGAGTTCACATAAGCTGTGGGTCATATTCAATTTTTGCACTTGTTATTGCTCATTGTAAAACTCTCAAGCACTCGATGATAGACGTGTATGGAGAAAGCTCATCTATATGACACTCATCTCTAATTGTTCAGTAGTGACTCCAATTAGTCTTTATTGTTCATTTCAATGATTAGTTAATTGCTTTGCATTGGAAGTCAAAATACTCTCTATATTGACCATTATGCGAATTAAATTATTTTGCAAATATAGCAATCATCTATATTTTTTATACTTACTTTCACATTATTTGTATTTACATCACAAATAGGAACAAATACAAGATTTCTATTTTAATCAAATATTGTGTATTTAATTTCATTATTAAAATTGTAACTTTTTAAAACATAAAGTTGTATCACAGCCTTTTTGGA
Organism: Latrodectus hesperus; assembly: GCA_037975125.1. NCBI lineage: Eukaryota > Metazoa > Arthropoda > Arachnida > Araneae > Theridiidae > Latrodectus > Latrodectus hesperus. The sequence goes on from CM075854.1 coordinate 29,158,101, forward strand.
AATTTTTAACTAGTTTTACTATAATCTATAATATGTTAAAATTGCTTCATCATAAAACAATTGAAAAAGGCTTTAAATTATTAAAATTTTATATTGATTTATATCAATTTAATACACAATATATACAGGAATTATATTTTAATGTTTATTTAAATAGAAATTTTTGCTTACATTAAAATCATTTCACTATTTTATTTGTACACTCCAGTATTTTCATCATTATAAGAATTTATTTTTAAGTCTAATTTACATACTGTCAAAAGTAAATGGAGTTAGTTGTAAGATTGCAATATTTTTTGGATGAGTAAATGAACCTTATGTAAGTGTGTTCCATGGAAAAAATGTATAAAAGAATTTAATTATATGAAGAATAATAATGAAATCTTATAAATATGTATTTGTAAATAATAAACCAAAATGCTTGTGCCTTCAACATTTAATTATAATGCATTAACTTGCTAAAAAGAAAAACAGGAAATTAATGTAATGAAAAAATAAAAGTAAAATTAACAGTAAATATTTTTATATGGCATACTTATTTCGACTAAAGTTTCAGTTTAACTATGCAAATGTAAGTTCAACACAAACTGTAAACATTGTAAAATGACAAAATAGTCTCATGTATTGAATAACTAACAAAACTTTAAATGAAATTAATGTTTGAAAACTCAGTAAATTTAATAAATATTGAAACTGGAACATTTCTCATCTACTTTTCTGAAGAAATTAAAAACAATTTAAATTATCTGAGTTTTTAACTATCTATTAAATTTATTAAGTGTTCATCGATGATATTGAAAAAGTATACAATAAAGACAAAAAATTTTTTAATCTTCATCAAATGAGTTTATTAAGTTGATTATTTCTATCTGAAGAGCATTTCCTTTTTGTTTGTTTTTAATACCGGCAATTCTGCTAGACTGAAATGAAATACAATAATTAAAACCAATAACTTATTTCCATGTTATTACTTCCACTTGGCGAAAAAAAGACAAAACATGATCCGTGTTTAAAATCATTGGCGATATGAATTGCTCGAGTTGCTGCTGCATGCACAAAAAAGTTGCTCATTCTCGGCAACTTATAACGCCAATAACTTTCATTTGGCATGAAACTTTGCGAAAACCAAATGAATTACAAATTTCAACTGCGCAGCTGTGAAAAAAATCTGTAATATTATTGGACGGATAGAACGAGTTGCTCGAATTTTTAGCTGTGACGTCACGTAATGTTAAGTCTACGGGAGTTGCTCAAACTGATATCTGGGCAACTCTAATGTAATAGGGGCTTTACATCTTGCCGAAAATAATGGCACTCCAAAATTTTTATTGTCGCTAGATGGCGTGACCGATGCACGATACCACTATCGAGTGGGAAATGCATTGATGTCTATGGGGAAAAAATCTTTTAAAATTAATTAAATGAAACTGAAAATAATGTGAAATAGTGGAATTTACATGATAAATATATTGAATATTAATCTGTCTCCAATTGATTATAGTAAATACAAAATTATTTTTTTTTTATATATTGACTATAGTAAAACAAATGATAAAGTAAATACAAAATCTGACATTTTTTTGCTAGATTTTATACAGAATAGAACAAATTTTACTTTCATTTTTGTGGATGGAGAAACATTTATTTTAGAAAATTCATTAAATCTATTTCTAATATTATTTGAATAGTTATATTTTTAATTATTGATGTTTTCCCTGATTATTTATTTTTATTTTCTCTAATTTTAACCATTTAATAAATAGTTTATAAACCTGAAAGATATTTTGATCGATACATTATTTTAATACATTTTATCATTAATTGTAATTTTAGAAATTGAATTTCAAATTATTTTAAAATAATTAATTAAAATTCAATGTATTTTAATAGGAAATCAAATTCTATTAAATTATTTTTAAATATAAATATAGTTATAATATTAAAATTAATCTTATTTTAATCAAATATTATTTATGTTTTATATTTCAATTTAATTATTCTAGTGATTTTTGTAGAAAATAATTTTAATATTATATTTTTTGTTATTCTAATTAAAAATTCTTTAATTCCTAGTTAAAACTTTTATTATATTTTGCTATGATGTTGCATTTTATTGTAAATCATTTTTTACACAGTTGAAAATTAAATATTTCTCAAAGTAATTCCTTATAACCAACAACTATGTTATGTAATTAAATAGTTATATAAATATAACATTTCTTAAGATTACAGGTTAGAACTACTTAAATTTAATAACAAATCATCAACTACAATAAGCTTTCTTATTTTTCCTGAATGATGTAATAAAAATAAAAATTTACATTTCTTTAAAAAGAAAATAATAACATAAAAAGCAAATTAAACTAAATCTTTGCTTCATTTAATTCGAATTACAAACCAAATATCCTACTTCACCGAGTCACTTTTTAAAAATAATAGCAACTCATGAAAAATAGAGTATTTAGTTAAATGGGATATAGGGTTCAATGCATCCAACAATGTCAGTCAAGTTATGAATATTTGTGTCATGGAAGTTTCACTTACTTTGTATTGTGTATCTACTTCTGCTTGACAACGAGTTAGGTTTTGTCTAAAAGAAAATAATAATAACTTTATTAAATATCAAAAAAAAAATACATAGTTATGCACAAAACTGAGTAATAGCATAAAAAAGGAATAATTTGAAAATTTAGTGAATTTAATATAAAGTAAAATTAGCAAGATCAAATTCAATGCAAATACAAAAGGAATACAGGTATATGTTAAATTTTTTACTCAAGATCAAATTAAAAATGATATAAATATGGTAGAAATAAAAACTATAATAAACATTTCCTTAAATAAATCATGCATATATTTGAAATTGTTTTAAATTTCTAGCACTTATAAAGACATAAAAATAAAAATACTTCAAATTACAATAGTTATCAAATTATAAAATAAAATATTAAATATTTTTAATGCATTTATTTTGGTCACTGCTGTTTAGTTGCATTTTTGTTTATCAAGAATTTTCTTACTTGAATTTTAATCATTTAGAAACTTCGATAATTGAAGTTTAATTGCAACCGTTTTCAACGTTCGTGGCAGCAGGCTCTGAGATTACTGCCACGCCGTTAAATGTCACTGTTAACCGTGAACGTTTTTTGTCTGTTCATAGGAATTTAGTTTCGCTTTCTTTCATTTACTTTTGCCTATTAAAATTTAAATAAATTTTGTTTTTCGATGGCAATTTTCTTATTTTGTAAATAAGTTAGGTTTCATTGCATTATAAGTCACCGGAATTAATTTCTTTGTCATTTGGTGCAACATCATTAAGTTAAAATTTTCAAATATTTTATTTTTACAGTTTTTAATACTCATAATTTATAATTAAAATTTCGTTGCTTTTATTGATTTTAATCACTGCTAAAAGACCGGCTACTAAACTGCATTTTATCAAAAATCTTTAATCATTTCTTGATATATAATAATGAATTTCAATGGTATATATTTGTTATTTCATCAAAATTATAACGTCTGTAAGAATTTCGTCTTAAAATTATGCACTAATTATTTATCAAACTTTATTTTTATTGAGAAGATTTTACTTGAAATGAAATAGTTAGAAACTTGTTTTTTACTTATATAATAATTCCATTTTATGTTTTTTTTATATATTTATAGAAGTTATTTTTTGAGTTGATAATATAAATCCTAAATTTGTTATTCTGTAAATCACAATATAATACTTTCTATTAATGTTTACTAAAATATAAACTCCAAATATTTTGAATTTTAATGGTAACATTTAAGTTATGTGATATTTAAAAACTATCCAAAAAGTCTATCATCTAACATTTAACAAGATATTGAAGTAACTTTTTAAATTGATTTTTTTTTCAGATATTATTCAATAAATACCAGCATATATATTAAAATCATTTTAAATTACATAAGATTTGTTTAAATTATTAGTTGATTTGCAAAAAAAGGAAATTATTTTAATTTATACAATTTCCAAGACTTAAGTTCAAATAAAATGCCTAGTTAAAAAATTTAAAAACTCAAGAATTAACTGAAATATTATTTGTAATTATTTAAAATGTTTACATATTTTAAAATACACTTCTATACTTTATAAAAAAAATGCTTATTTTTCTTAAATATATATAATTAATTAAAAACAAATCATATAAATGGTGAATTTAATAATTCACTGGAAAATATTTTTCTATGTTTGTGTGTGATTAAAATTTCTAATTTAGCTGTAGGGAAAATGGAAATTCAGAACATTTTGTTAATATTACTTTAAATTTTAGTTCTAAGTATTTTAACTATATACACACTTTCTAAATAACCTTTAGATACTGCTTTGTGATCTTAATATTTTTGTCCTTTATTAATGAAAAGTAAAATTTTTTATCAATTTTCCCCCATACACACACATATATATATAATTAAACTAGTAGACAAAAATATTTGATACCTTTAAATAAAGATATAACTAATTTTAAAATTTCTAAACATTTTTTTAAATTATAGAAATATATCCAAGTATACATCTGCTCACTATATACGAAAAAATATTTTAAACAAAAATTAATTTTTCCCTTTCCTTAATTCCATTTTACTGTTGAAAAGTGTTTTTATATACTTGAACTTTTTGGATATTTGATATACACAAAATTAATGCATTTTCTTTAATATATTGTAAATTTTAACATTAAGAATTGTAATTCATATGTATATGTATACATTAGAAAATATAGTGATTTTGCACCATAAAAATGATGAAACAATAGAGTTCATTAAAAAAATCCATATTTTTGTATATATTAATCAATGTTTGAGGTACAGAAAAATATATACATTCATTGACTTGTTTAAAAATATTTTAAAAAGTTTATTTTTATTGGTGTATTTTAATATTCAATACTAATCTTATAATAATATTTTAATATTCAATACTAATCTATCTGAAAGCATATTGAATTTTTTTGTAAGTTGAGTGCTGTATTTTTAATATTATATTTAATAAAAGAGCTGACCATTGATTATCTTGTACAAATGTTATAAAAGTGACACAGCAAACTATCATAATGTTAACTAGGTTATAGTCCAATTGTAGCAATAATTCATATTTTCTTCAAAGCTTTGATTTTAAAGTCTGTGGCTGGATTTAAAACATGTTTTGTAGTAAACTCCTTGATATGCAATATTTTTTAATTTTAATAAGATTATTTATTAATTAGTTCACACAACTGTTTCACTTAAATTTTGGAATTTTATAACAAGCTTATTATATTATACCAAAGAAGTTTTATTGCTCACAAAACATACATTAAATCCAAAAAGTGTATTGAATTGGACACCATTTTAAAAACTGGAAATCACAAATCAATACAGCATTTAGATTCATAACTCTTGAAAGTATTTGTAAAAGTAGTTGGTAAAATATTAAGAAATAATTAAATTATAAAATCTGACATTCTATAAACTAGATTCTGAATATACGAGAGTTAACTTTGTGTGTTTGTAAACATACAAACTGCAAGGGTGGAAATTTATACCTCAAAATTTTTAGTGTGAATAAAAATAACACATAAAATGCTTCTATAATAAAATTTAAATGCATATAGGAATAAGCATTTAATTTTAATACAAGTACAAGGAAAAATTTGAAATATTATACTCATATGATTAACTCTTCCTTTATAAATTGAAACTTTCAGCTAGTTGGCATACAACAGTAAATATTTTATTAAATAACCAAAAAGTTTTGGTGTTTCTCATCCCCTTGATCAACAGAGCTAGATCAGGTCCTTGAAACCATTCACTCTGAAGAAATCTATTACCCACATACAATGTAAAGAATCCCAACTTCCTTCTTGAGAAAATTTCAATAGCATGCGAAGAAAAATCTGAGAGTGGACTTCGAAAAGGATGGGTGACTGTCTCGGTGGTTAAACAGTCCACAAATTTTTATTTTGCACAATGTGATTATTTCTAAATTTGAGTGTAATGTTGTGTCATTGTATGTGGTGTGTTTGTTTAAACGTCATAAATAATTAACTTTAAGAAGCAGCTCATATTTTCTAAAAGATCTATTTTTTAATGGTAATTTGAAAACACTTTAAAATGTTAGAGAAAAAAAAGTAAGTGTATCACAGTATTTGATTCATTAGTTAAAATCTTAATTTTTTTTAACATTAAAGGTGCAAAATTAAAAGAAAAACTCATGTATGAAATTTTATATTTTAGTTAGCAAAATATTTACCATTAAACACAATTGTACGTTAAGAGAAATAGAAGTATTGAATTCAGTTTTGGTGAATAATTTTAAGAGATATATATGAACCAAAGCAATCTGTTATTTGCTATTTACTCACTACACTTGGATAAAATAAATTTCAAAGAATTTGTAAAATTGTATTGAAATCAGGATTTTAATTCTTAAATACAGAATTTATGATAAGAATAAGATTCTATAAATTAAAAGTAAATTCACACTATGCATCCAATATATATAAACATTAATTGAAACAATATCTTGCTTACATTACGATTGAAAATTTTCTTATTCATGTCCTTGGTAAATAATAATAAAAAAATTTGCATAAATTACATGCAACTGAAGTAATAAGTTTAAAATGGAAAATGTAGGACATTAATGTAGCCATGAAAAATTATGGAAACACGTGAATTGATTTTTTTAAAATCAATTTTGTAAAATGTAATATATAAATACATTTTAAAATATATAACCCTAATTCTTGAATTTTTAAGATGCAATATTGTTATATACATGTCTGCATATTAACTATAATAATAATTTAAAACTTGAATAAAATATCTTTATGGTTTTATACATCTCACATTAGAAGTATAAATTATAACATTGTTAAATACCTATGTTTAAAAGATTTCCAGCAAGATAAACATGATTTATTTTAAATATAATCTTTTTAATATACATAAATTGTTTTGTATTATTAAAATTCAAAAGAAAAATGTATAAATTTTGAAAACTATGTGACAGTGATTTCCTTTAAAATTGTACAAAATTTTAAATTATTTGTATGATTTACACAAATAAAAATACCATTATAAAGAAAACATTTCTTTATTAATATAAAGACAAGGATTTAAAACAATGATAAAACTAAGACAAAATATATAAAATAATAGCAAACTTCTTATTAAATATTTTGTAAAGATAAGAATTCATTTTAAGCACCTGAAAAAATTTGCTGCATATTTTACTATCACAATTTTCTGAAAGTTCAAGCATAATTATTTTTAATAATGATATTTCAACCTAAAACAGTCAGAAAATAGAGGAATAATGCTGATTCAATCAGCATACCACTTAATTTAACTCATTTGATATTAGAAATAAGTAACAGTAACAGGCTGAAGTAAGCTACAATTAGGAACTAACATGAACTTAGCAATACAAGTTAAATTTTTTCATACTGTCTAACGAAACACAACTTTAGCAAATTCTAGAAATTCTTTCAAAACAGAAGCTTTCAAATAAAACTCACCTGTCAACAGTTATTCTGGCAAAAAAAAAAGATGGTTTTATAAATTTTTTTTGAAAAGATTGTTATAAAATACATTACTATAAACATCCATTTACAGCTCATTTTTTAATGCCTGAATGTCTTATTCTAAGCATTAGAAACACCTGTTTCATATTTAAAAATTGTGAGAATCCGTGAAGAATCACATGAATGATAGCTTATATAAACCAGTTTTTCCAATATATTTAACTGTTGTCTGCTTATTATCTCGAATTTTCAGAAGATATTTTGTTTATAATCTTTAAAATATTGTTTTGAAATTTTGAAAGATATATTGCTTGAATTTTTTTTAAATTATATTATTTCAATAAAAGATCTATATTGGGTGTTAATCATTCGCCTGGTCAGTTTGAATCCTACATCAGAGTATGTATGGCAGACAAAGCATAAAGATAATACAGTAGAAGATTTCTTCGAAACTCTTAAAAGCATTCTTTCCTCTGCAAGCTGAGTTTTTTTTTTCATAAAAATTTCATTCAGAGCGATTATTAAAAACTCTAGTTTTTATAAATATGCATGTTTACATAAGTAAATACATCTTTAAGTAAGTTTTATTGAGTGTTTCAGTTAGTGTTAAATTCTGCCATACTGAAGTGTTTAAGGTGGGCGTTACACGCCCAGTTAATTAAAATTCAAGTTTGCATAAAAAATGTAATTTGTTAACATTAGAAATTTAGCTTTATTGCCCAGTTGTCACTGTACTAGGTAGCACTACACTGAAATTTTTTTAAAGGTGGTTGCAATTGCACGGTATATTAAAATACGAGTTTCAATAAATTTGTTTCTAGTAATTAGAATTTATTAAATACTTCAATAGTATTAAATTATAATGAAATATTCAAAACTTTGATATTTGGAAAAATTACGCACTTTCAAAGTTGAAATTTGAACATGATTGATATTGGTAGGCAGATATTGCGCATAGTGACATAATTTAGGTTGGCAACAGAGCTGTGGTGCGAAAATTAGAAATTGTGCCAAACCTGTACAGTACAGTCGTCTTTTACCAACATATTAATTAAATATGTTATGGTTTTTAAAATCCTGATTGTACTCAAACTTGAACTGTAAACACTGCAAAATCACATTAATTTGAATTTCTAAACTTTGAATATATCATTGCAATTACTTACTACCAAAACATTAATTACTAGAAACTTATTTCTCAGATTATATGTTGAAAAACATAAAATTAAATATCAAGCCGTCTAGAGAAGAAGATATCTAGACAATAAAACTAAATCTGTTTTGCACAAAAACATGCATTTTCATGAAAACTCTAATTTTAATTAACCATATAAGGACAACCACTTTAGAAAATATCAGTGAAACAGTCTACCGTAAAGACAATCGGGCAATAAAGCTGAATCAATAACATAAATTTTTATAAAATCTCAAGTTTCTAATTAACAAATATTAGAATTTTAAGTCTAATACATAAATTTCAAATGTTTTCAGACAATGCATACCTGCTAACCTTGGAGGGAAAAAAATCAGTAGATTTTACTGATTTTGAGGGAAAAAATCAAGAGACACTTACTAAGCGAAATTTTTGCTTAAATGTTTAAAATGGTAGTACCGTGAAAATACAATTTTACTCTTTACATTAATACATTCTGAGAATGGTCTAAGCTAAACATATTTTGTATTAATCTTAATATTTGAATAAAATATTCATTAACTTCACAAAGAAACTATTGAAAAATAAAAGAATAAACTACATGTAAAAAATAAACATCAATATTTATGCCCCAATATTTATTTTACAGGGAAACTTTTACTACTCTACTGCAGTAAAAATATAATATACATTACTAAATAAATTTTGTTCAGTGATAAATAATTTTCTAATTAAATTACTAATAACTAGTAACATTCATCTTAATTGAACTGTTTATGTAAAGGGGTACTTGGTGTCTGCTCTGAATGTTAATTATATGACTGCCAAATCGTAGGAGTTTTTGCCACCCAAATGGTTAAAGCATCCTAACACACCCGACAGAGGGGGTTTGAAGCTCAGAGGAACACATTTTAATGATATTATAATATCATAACATTATAAAAATTATATTAGTATGCCAACTGTTAACTATTTAAGCTACTAAGCAACTCAATAGACATTGTTCAGTGAAATTTGGACTATTTTTAAGTTTTTCACAAAAATCAATAGATTTTCATATATTATCAGGAAATATGAAAAATCAGGAGTTTTCCGATAAAATCAGTAGAGTTGACAGCTATGACAATGCTTAATATATTACATAAAATATTCTACACAACAAAAGAATAAAAATTGTAACAAAAATTAAATTTGCCAACACTACAATAAAAACAAAAACTGAAATCCACAACACTACAGCGAAAAAATGGTTTCCAGATTTGGTGAGAAATCATCTGTATGGGGATACTGAACTTATACCTAAGTTTATTATGTTTGAAATAAGTTTATCAGTAAAAATAAGTTTTTATATTTTAGATCATACAACACTTAAAATTACAGAAAGTAAAAACAAATTATAATCCAAATAATACGTCATAAATTCAAAGACTATACTTACATAGAAATATTGAATAAGTTTCTTGCATTCTTTTGATTGGCAAACACAAGATGAAAGACACCAAATCTGTTCTTTATGTGATAGTTACTATGATTAAAACCTCATTTCCGTTAAAATAAGCTAATTATTTAAGATCACAAGGTACTTAAAACAATAGAAAAATAAAAGCAAAATGCAGTTCAAAGATTAATTAATACATTAAAAGACAATACTTACATGAAAATATTGACTAAATTTATTGCACTCACGTTTATTGATTGGTATACAGAAGATGAAATACAAAAAATCTATTCTATGTGATACTTACAATGATCTAAACATCATTTCTGTAAAGAAACCAAAGAACAATTTTCTAAATAATTGAATATTAAACAGAAATTCGCTAAAGTGAAGAGATGGGTACGAAGGGTAAAATGTGCCAAGCAGGCGATAAAGTGGTGCGATAAATTCGTCAAACTGGTTTAACGGTTCGGATTACGTATGTATGACCTACTTTTTGTTTGTTGGGAAACGTGATCGCGTGACATGCGCGTTTTGTATGTAACCCTTGAAACTATTTCAGAATAATATTTAATAATTGAGTTTCAATATTCGAATTTTGGAGTTTGTGTGTTGCTAACGATAATTAACTATGGATGAGAATGTTTTGAACTTACTTTTTTTTATTTAGAGCGTGATGGTAGTAAGAAAGTAAGTATATGAAATTTTAAATTGTGTGTATTGCATGTTAGTGTTAGAATGTGCCGCGGAGAAACGACCAGAAACCACGTTCGAAATTCAAATATTAGGTTAGGTTAGGGCAAAAACTGTTTTGGAGCTTTATGCTCATAGGCTTATAGCTCACATTGAGTAAGATTAAGTTTTTATTTGAAACCTAAGCAAAAATTGATGGATTGATGATTTTGAAAAAAAAATGACAATCAAAACGAAAAAATAAGCACGGCGTTTGATTGACAAATGAAGGCCGCTTGTCTTGGAAATACAAAGACAGGAACGGTTAACAGTGAATACTTAACGGGCAGCAGACACTTCATTCAATTAATTTTTCAAGAAGTTTTCAATAAGTCGCTGTGTTGGTGTGTTTGATTTTTCTTAAGCCTTGTAGTAATTCTTTTATTTACACAAATGATCACTACAGCCCCTATTGCATTAAAGTTGCCCAGATTTCAGTTTGAGCAACTCCCTTAGACTTAACATTACGTGACATCACAGCTTAAAATTTGAGCAACTCGTTCTTTACGTCCAATGAATGCTTGAGATTTCTTTCAGGTTTGCTGTAAGAAAATAACAGTTTTACTAGATTTAATAATAGATCCCTTTTCTGGCTAACATTTTTCAGGTTGCCATATTTTACTCAGAAAGTGTCCACATTTCATAATGAATAGAAATTTCTGTAAAGCGTAGAATAGAAGGCGCTACTACCGTGGAGATCTAGAAAACTTCCGGCACGAAACTTCCTGCTTACTATTCCATTATTGTCTTATACCATCGTGCTTGTTTGCAGTGGTTTCCATTGCTTTTGAGAAATATTAATTTAAAAGTAATTATCCTATAAATTTTTTTGAAATGCAGAAAGCAAATAAAGGTAATAGTTGTTGCGCAGCATTTGGTTGCAATATGCGAGCTAGAACAAATTTATTTTCGCAATTGAAATGTTCAAATTTCCAATGGAACCCGATTTACAATCCTTCATTTAATTAAATATATATTAAATCAATTCTTAAAAATAAGACTTAATTTTTAATTTCAATGAAAAACAAGATTTGTTTAAAATATTAATAAACAACAAGTAAATAAACACATAATAACAATTTTGTTCTACTCATTATTGATACCAATTCATATATTCCAGCATGATCAAGAACATTTTAATGAAATTTATAATACAATAAAGGAAAGCATAAATAATACCTTGCTTAATATTTAAGATGATTTATAGTTTAATGGCACACAAAATATATTTCCTGAAATTTTGGAATAAATGCATAAATTTAAAAATTAACAAGAGAAGAAAATGATTAACAATTGAGATAAATAATAACAAGAGTTTGAATGTGGGTTACGATACATCATTCATCAACAATTGGTCCTAATATCGCCAATTAATAAGAGCGATTCCTCGCAAAATATGGTAATCCATCAGGATTATTTAAGTAAAAATTAAAAAAAAATTTAAAAATTTACAGGATCACCAATGATTGCACTCTTATTAAAAATTAAGATTTTAACGGATAAAATAAAAAAAAATTCGAAAACAGAAATAAATACCAAAAAATATTTAAATAAAAATTTTTGCGATTTCATTGATTTTCCATGGGAAGACAGAAAACCGGAAGTATTTGAGATGGCTTCCGGTCAACTGAGGTTTGTTTTTGTTTACACTGAAAACTCCATCCATTGGGGAATTTAGTTTGTAGCCAAATTTTGCTTACTATACGCCATCTTGTTTCGTGTGTACCTTTACTTCTAAAACGGGGAAAGATAATCTTCACCGACGTGAAAATGAAAAATATCTGGTTGTTTCATGTTTGATTATTAACAAACGCATTCAAAAAGAAAAGAAAAGAATTTTGAGTAGACAAGGGCTTCTAAGGAGAGAACGTCTTGGTTGTTTTAATACCCTCATGAAGGAGCTTGCTTTAGAAGTAAGTCTAAAATAAATTTTTGAAGTTAGGGCTAAACTGAGTATTACTGTTTCACCTCTAAAGCACAGAAAGTCGCCACGGTATCAGCGAAAAGTCGCCAAATCTGTTAAAATTTGGCGATTAATTTTCAACGCCAATTTTTTTGGCCAAAACATCGCCAAAAATGATAAGTCGCCAAATGTGTCACTAAATATATCGTTGGAATGTCTCGTCACCGCACATCCCGGAAACGTTAGCCATTTTTATTTTGGATTTTTTTTATCGGATGTAAAGCGCGGTAATTTAAATCTTGTTTTTTGATATTTATAGTTTATTTTACTTCGGATGTAGCGTGGACTAAAAATATTGTCTTTTATATTCACTTTTTTATTTTTGTTTGGATATAGAGCTGGAATTTCAATCCTATCTATTTGTTTTGTATTTCGCTGTGGATATAGTGCCGGAATTTCAATACTGTCTTTTATATTCGCTTTGTATTTCGCTGTGGATATGACGCCCGATTTTCAATAATGTCTTTTAAATTTATTTTTGATTTTGCTGTACATGTAGAGCGCCGGACGAAAAAATGAAGGTAAGAATTTTATTTTCTGCAGGAATAGAACTCCTAGAATTGTATGTTTAGTATTTAAATTTTTCCAATAATAAGCAAAATTATAGAATCTATTTTTTAAATTTATTCTAAAATTGTTTCCTTTTTTATATAGTGAGATAATTTGTAACACTATATCTTTAATAACTCCAATTCATTTTTTTATTTATTTTTAATTAGATGTTATTATAATTAAATATGTTTGTGATTTTCTATTCCTTTAATTTTAATTCTGAAATATTTTTAAATAGAATCTTTAATCAATTCTTTTCACTATTAGTGTTTTCTTGCATGCGGTTAGGCTTAGCAATTCGAAATCTGGGGGAAACCCCACTTTATTTGCATGGTTGTTATTTCTTATTTGGTGTTAAGGGGGAGGGGAAATTTCAAGTCGGGTGAAACTCCCGCTGTTTTTTAGGCCAATTCCTCCCCGATTGGCACCGTTTTTGGGTTGTCAATCAATTTCCAATACGCTTGTCTCCTGTGCTTGGCGAAAAAATAATTCTCTCCAAAGTTTTGCTGCTGTAAGTATTAACCAGTCATTGTTATAGTATTTGTATTTTTAAAGGTTGTTTGAAATATAGAAAATAAGGATTTTTTTTCTAAAAATTACACATGGCGGCAATAAAATTAACAGTAATTTTTTCTCTCATTAAAAGATTATAATACCTTAATTTATTGAGCATATATTAATGATAGTTTTCATTATCGGTTTTCCTATAATGTGCGGAAGTAATATACTTAAACCCAATTTAATTAATTAACCCAATTCAACCAAATTTGTTATTACACTTGTAATAACAAATTTGGTTAACATGAAAATTTTTAATCTACTTGAATTTACTATTATAATCAAAGTGCAAATATTTCAGATTTTTATGTTTTGATATATTATATTTTTTATTTCTTACTTGCAATCGTTTTGCATATTGTTAATCATGAAACTTCCTCAAAATCCGAAGTTATTATTATACATGTGTAAGTATTTATCTACATTTATTTATTCATATATAAATTTCCAATTCCGCAAGCAGAACTGCTCCTAATCTACGCCAAATTCCTTGCAAAACATGATGCCAAGAGGACGAAAGAAAGCTTGTTAACAAGCTTGCTATCGTCCTCATATTGATTGGAAATGACGTCAAATACAGAGGCGGAGTGAATGACATTTTGTCATTTACTCCGCCTTTCTATGTGACGAAGTTAAGCGGAGTAAATGACGTATTTATGGGAGTTTCTTATAAGTCTCCGAGCGCTTTTTTTAAACTTTCTTTTGCGTTTGATTCTGATCGTTTGTTTTCTTACCAAAACTACCGTTTAATCAAAACGCATCCTTTTTTGGAAAACTTTTCAGTATTTTCCTTAATTTTACTGGAAAATGATGCATATAAATAAATTATACCTGTCTACATACATAGAAACATACCTTAAATACAATAAACTAAAATGAATGTATTAAACATTAGTAACAATTGAAAATTTTCATTGTTATATCAGTATTAAGTAATTTTCAATAAATTATTATATATAATAAATTATTTAATAATAACTTATTTAATCTTCATCATAAAAATAAAAAAAACTAGTAAAGTTTTTCTGCAAATTTAATATTTAATTAACTTTACTTATTAATGTAATTGATTCATAATCTAAATATAAAATCTTTGAAAAATCGTAACTCAATAACATTACAGAAATTCAAATAATAAAAATAATACAAATCAGTTTCTTTAGATATTATAATACAAAATATTATTTTTCTAAATTTTAAATAATATAAAAATACTTATTCTGTTAATATTAAAATACTTATTATATAATTTAAATAATACATGTGATTCATGATAATTTTGTAAGAAATTTCAATTTAAAATCCGTTTTTACCAACAAAATGAAGTTAAAACAAAAATATATATATTTAATAAGAAATTAATTTATTTTCTCTAAGAAAAAATAAAAAATTTGCTTAATTGAATATAAATGATTGTTAAATATATTAGTATTTTGTAACAGTGTATCATGAAAAATACTAACATACTTAACACTGATCAATTGGATTAGCATTGATATCCAATAAATAAAAAATAAACCTAAAATTTGACATACACTTTTATTACAAAGTATATTTTGATAAATTTCAGTCCTATAAATAAAGTTGCTCAAAAAAACATTGAATTTATATAGCATAAAATCATGATAAAGAAAGTGAAAGTGTTTTGTGATCACATAGATATAATTTAAAAACAACATGTGTATAAAAAATGTAAGAATTTCTGGATAAGAGCCTGAAGTCCATTATTCTTAATCAATGATAGATAGATAACCTACAAACTTCGATATTAATAAAATATTTTACAATTAATATTAGTGCATATGTTGTATTTTAATTATCGAGAAAAACTAATTAAGCAAATAATACATAGAATTTTTAACTGATCACTTATCACAGTTTATTAAACATGTTATTTGATTCTGATAACATGAAAAAATTAAAATGCATTTAAAGCATTTTGAATTTAGCAGTATTCAAATATTATACTGCCGTACCATCAATATTAAAATATATAGGCTGAACATATTAATTTTTAGATCATAATTTCTCAAGAGTTATTTAAACGCATTGATTTCATTAAAAACTTAACACAATAATTTTTAATGGCAAGAAGCAAAATAGGAAGATAAATTGGACACCGAATATGCAGCGCATCAGCCGGGGTAAAGGGGGCTCCAGTTGTCCCATCTTTGTCTTCACATGCACGTGAGAAACTTCAACTGTAAGACATTTTCCTCCTTAAAAGGCGCCTCTTGTCTAATACATGTGTCCAGTAAAAGAATTTTCTTAAAATCAAAAATAATGGAACTATTTGAAATATGGCATATAATAATAACCATGTAACGTAATGTTATATATGTATTATATATATATTATAATATGATGTTATTCTTCATAAATTTCTAAAATACATTTTTGCAAAGTCTGGTTTTACCGAGAAAATAATAAAGTATAGGTTAAAATTTAAACCTTTAATATTTTTCATTTGTGTAGTACATAATCAATGTGGTAGTTTAGATTAACATTATTATAAACCCATATTTTAAAAATAATTCCCAATGAAATTTGTAATGCATAATAGTATTAATTATCTTCAAAATATATAAAAAAGCTAATAAAATTATAAATATATATGAAGCAAAAAATTTTAAAATTAATATAAATTTTGGTTACATTAAATAAACTAATATTGAAAATAAGAAATTATATTTATTTGTGAGTATTTAAAAGAATTATTTTGTTTTAAATTTTTTTCTTTAATGAAATTCTCGACTTTTTCTAATAAGTTTCGGTTTCCATTAAGTTTCGCTCTCTATTTCCTTTAAAAGATAAAACACTGCTTTTAACAGCTACACTTGACCACGCCTATCTAAATGCTTATCTCATAGGTTTACTATACATCGATATCGGCAGAGAATACGGCAATGAATACGTCAATAGTTCACCTTGGCGAAGAATGATTTTTGAGCAGTTCTGCTTGCGGAAATATTCCCGAATGCATATACAGAATATTATTTCAAAAGAACTTCTGTTTCGATTTACTTGGCTTCATTTTTTGGCTCTGGCCCTGGAATTCATTGTTTTATTTTCTGTGTTGTAATTATGTATGTAATATAACTCTACTGCATTTTATAATATCATAATATTAGTATTTTCCATTTGATTTATTCATATACTTGTGTAAATTTATATCTTACATTTGACATAAAAAGCCGTTTTGAAAAAGCTGCTAATATTTGTAAGTTTGTTTTTTCTAGCATATGTATAAAGTTTGGTTACCATGAAAATTTTTATTTTTTAAGAATTTGTCTAATTTAAGAATCTTCTTCAGCACAGCCATAAGTATTATTTGGCTTAACAGGACTATTCCTTGGTATTTTTTTCCATTATCTTCATGGCATTTATGTACGGGGACTATTCCATATTTTTATACTGTGTTTTTAACATCTTAATGCATATAGTTTCCTTTCGACATACTTCTTCAGTAAAGTTGTTTTTTTCTTTTGAAATTTTGTGTACAGATTTCTTTCGCAATACATTATTTGATTGCTGAGTTTCTTATTGGTAAACTACTTATATATATTTTGGTACAATAAATAAATTTTTAAATCTTGTAACACCAATTTTCTGTTTCTTGTCCATATTAAAAAGCAGCTTTAAATTAATATACTTGTTTCATTATGTAGGGAAATTCAATTTATTTAAATCAAATGTGTAAGTATCAATATATTTAAGAATTAGCTTACTTAATTTTATTTATATGCAGTACTATCAGTTGATAAGCAAAATATTAAAAAAAAAAACTTTTTTAATTCATTTGTGTCATCAGTAAGTTATACATCATTGTGGCTTTTTAGATTTTTGACCACGTTTTTTTTTCAGTTTTTGTATTTTATTAATTAAGAATTATGTGCAATAGCTTATTCAGTATGTTTACATCAACTAGGATTGATTGATTTTGTGAGGTTTACTGATGCAAGGTCCAATATTGGACATTTCTGCACCGTACAATATTTAAAACTGTAGGTAAAAGTTCTGTGTTAAAATACTAGTCCGATGTAGGCAATGGAATGTATTAAAAGTTCAAGAAAAGCATATGTAAAAGGTTATTTTGGCTAAAAATCTTAAATAGAATTCAAGAAACCTATTGCACGTAAAAATGCAAACAAATTTCTATGTGGTTTAAACCCAAGCAAGTCTGATAAAATTAAATTTGTAGTATTAAAAAACACTATGCGTAAATCATTGAAATTAGGACAGACAATTAAAATGTGATGTACTGTATATGGTACATTACACATGCCACAAACTGGAGCACTACGAGACAAGAATAAGTGCTTGTGTGTAAATCTAGTATGTCCAATACGAAGCCGTGTGAGTTTTACATCTACTCTTCGCATGGGAGCAACTGGGAATGGAAGAATGTGGGAGGATATACTATATAATTTATTGTTCTTCTGCAAATCCCATGTTTTTTGCCAGTGGGATGAAATGAAATCTTTGATAATTTGTTTAATGTCAAAAAAGTTAATGCTTTATGCAAAATGTCAGAGGCATTTTTAGCAGCATTATCTGCAAGTTCATTCCCAGCTATGCCAACATGACTTGGAACCCAACAAAACAAGATGTCAAATCCTTTATTCTTCAGTATATTTAAAATATCCAATATTTCCACTATAATTGGATGACATTTATCTTTAAAATTGTCTAATTGCATGAGCACACTCATGCTATCTGTATATATACAGTACTTTCGATAAGAGCTGGATTGTATTATTTCTAGAGCACGTTTAATAGCAACAGCTTCAGCTGTATACACAGAATATGATGCATGCAGTTTATAGCTGTAAACTGTATTTCCAACAACAATACCACAACCAACATGACCACTTGATTTTGAGCCATCAGTATATACAGAGATATGGGAGGAATAATGAGAATGAATGTGTGAAAACATTTGTTGCAAAATAAGGGAAGATGTAACTGATTTATTGTATCCAGTAAAGGGTTGGATTATATTGACAACAGGAATATTCCAAGGAGGAAATCTTAGAGCATCTGTGATTTGAATATGTAAATCAGGGAACTCGGATGAAGACAGGAATGAATTTGTACGCTCATAAAATGGTAATATGTTATGTGGCCGTGCATTATATAGCCTTCTTAAAGAGGGACAAATAATCATCGATTTCAAAGGGTGTTGTGATACTGATAGCATTTTAAAATAATAATGTAGAGAGAGTTTTTTACGCCTCAGATCTAGAGGTAACTGGTTGCAAATTACATAAAGGCTCTGGACAGGAGAAGTCCGGAATGCTCCAGAACAGATTCGTAAAGCTGAGTGATGAACAGGGTCTAGTTTGCGCAAAACTGATGATCTGGCTGATCCATAAACTACGCTACCATAGTCAATTCGGGATAGAATAACTGACTGATACACTCGGAGTAATGCTTGACGATCTGCACCCCAAGAGGTGTTAGAGAGAACTTTCAGAATATTAATTGATTTTTCGCATCTTTTGCGCAAATCTAAGATATGTGGTAGGAAGGTTAACTTTTTATCAAATATAAGCCCAAGAAATGATATCTGGTTAACTACGGGAATAGTTGTACCTGATATCTTAATTTCTGGATCAGGATGAAGCCTAGTTTTTCTGCAAAAATGGATACAATTGCTTTTACAAGGGGACAAAGTATGCCCATTTTCATTACACCAAGCAACTAGATTATTGACAGCAGTTTGTAATTGCCGTTCAATCAGTCGCATGTTGGAACCTTGGCAAGAAATTTGGAGATCGTCAACATATAATGTTCCATGGACAGATGGTTGCAATACATGAAGAATGTTGCTGATGCAAATATTAAAAACAGTAACACTTAAGACACTTCCCTGAGGAACCCCCTCACATTGGATAAATGGATTAGATAAAACAGATCCTATACGGACATTAAAAATGCGAGAACTTAAAAAACTCTGAATAAAAATAGGTAAATTTCCTCTGAAATTAAAATTATACAAAGTTCGAAGAATTCCGTAACGCCATGTCTTATCATAAGCTTTTTCTATGTCAAAAAATATAGACACCAAATGATGTCTCCGTACAAAAGCATTCCTAATTTGTGTTTCTAGGTATGCAATATTGTCCAGAGTAGATCGACCTTTCCGGAATCCACTTTGATAAAGGGATATGTACTGATTGTCTTCAAGTACATAAACAAGACGGGCATTGACCATACGCTCCAAAGTTTTAGCAAGGCAACTTGTGAGAGCAATTGGACGATAGTTTTGAGGATTAGTTGGATCTTTCCCAGGTTTAAGAATTGGAATAATAATTGCTTTGCTCCAAAGACTGGGATAGACATGTTCATTCCATATTCTATTGAATAGAAGAAGAATGTTTATTAAAGATTCATGATTAAGATGACAAATCATCTTATATGAGATACCATCTGGTCCCGGACTAGTATTTTTAGTTTGGGACAGGGCTCTCTGCAGTTCCAGCAAAGAGAAATTGCAATTATATGGATGTATGGCTTTTTCATGAAACTTTATAGGTTTCTTTTCAGCTTGCTCTTTGGTTCTGAGAAATTTAGGATCATAAGAGGCTGGACTAGATACCCTTGCAAAAGTTTCACCTAAAAGATTGGCAATATCATATTGAGAAGAAATTGTGTCAGCTCCTGTGCGTAGTATTGGGATAGAGAAGTCCCGATATAAACCACTGGAAGCTTTAACTTTCTTCCACAACTCTTTGCTGGAAGTTGATGATGTGATGGAGGAAACATATCTTATCCAAGATTCTTTTTGACTATTTCTCCGTACTCGACGAGCAAAAGCTTTAGCTTTTTTGAAAGCCATGAGGTTTTCCGTGGTAGGGCACCTGCGAAAAACAGTCCACAACTTTTTTTGTTTTTTGAATGACATTTGGCACTCATGGTTCCACCATGGTTTATGATATTTGCGGGGAATTGGGGAGCGCTTGGGAATTGTGTTTTTGGCAGCATCTAGAAGTGTATCAGTCACTTTTTGCACAGCATCATTGATATTATCAATTCTAACCATGCGGTCAGTAATCGCAGCTAATTGAGTGTAGAGAGACCAGTCTGCACGATGATAAGAATAAGAGGAGAGAAAGACTTGTGGTCTGCTTATACCAGTTTGATTTATAATTAAAGGAAAATGATCGCTGTTATATAAGTCCTTATCAACATTAAGATTTAATGAAGGTAGAATTGATGGAGAGCAAATAGCTAAATCTATTGAGTGAAAAGTTCTTGATGGCTGATGGAAATAGGTTATTTCCGTGGAATTTAGAAGGCAGATATTGTTATTAGAAATGAACTGTTCAATTGTCTTGCCCCGAGGATTCATATTATCACTACCCCATAAGGTGTTATGACCATTGAAATCACCAAGTAAAATGAAGGGTGTAGGTAGTTGGTCCAGCAAACTGTTTAAATCGCTTTCATGGATGATCGCATGGGGAGGTAAGTAAAGGCTACAAATAGTAATGAGAGATGTTGTGTGTATGCGTACTGCAACAGCCTGCAATGAAGTGTTAAGGGATTGTATAGTGCTAGGAATATTACAAGACACAAGAATGCATACACCTCCAGAAACTGAATCATGACTAACATCTTTCCTAACACAATTATATCCACGCAATTTTAAACTGTACTGAGGTTTCAAGAATGTTTCTTGGATGGCAAAACAAACTGGATTATGCAGGTTTATAATTGTTTTTATATCTTCTATATGAGTGCGGAAACCTCGACAATTCCAAGAAACGAAGGTTCCCATTAAGCAAAGCTGAATGCTCCGGCATTGGAGCAAGCCATCTGGGATTCAGATGAATCTCCACTTAGGAGTGTTTCATCATCTGATGGGTCTGCGTTTTTTATACCTGTCTTAGAGGCAGTTGAGCTTCTTTTACTCTTTAAGTATGATTTATGGAACCCTTCTTTTGCATTCTTTAATTTTAGGGATCTTTGGGATTTAGATTTTGCAGAAGACAGTGGAGAAATTCCTTTCGGAATAGGTGGGACATTTATACTAGGAATATTTGAGGATAAGTTTGGAAATTTTAAGAAATCTGTTTGAGTACTACAAGATTTCATGACTTTTTTAATTGCTTGTGAATAGCTAACACCTTGATTAGGGGTACGAGATGATACTGTATGCCTGGCTTCAGGGTAAGATAAGTTTTGTTTTATTTTCACAGTAATAATCTCTTTTTCTAATATCCAGGTTGGGCATGACCGGGAGTATGATGGATGTTCACCACTGTAGTTTACACATTTTTCTTGTAATTGACATTCACTACTATCATGTCCAACAGATGCACATCGAGCACAAGTCAAATGTCCCCTACAAGTAGTTTTTGCATGGCCGAAACGCTGACACTTAAAGCATCGTAATGGATTTGGAATTTAGGGGCGAACATTACAATTTAGGTAACCAGCTTTAATAGATTGAGGTAGTATAGGAGTAGCAAATGTGAGTATAAGGTGCTTAGTTCTTATAATTTTGCCCTCTCTCCTGATTGTAATACGCTGCACATGTTGTACTTTTTGGTCAACGAGATTATTCAAAATTTCCTCCTCTGAAACATTAAATAGATCATCTGCTGAAATTACTCCCCGTGTAGAATTTAACCTACTATGCGGAGATACTATAACATCTATATTACCAAGGCATTTTAGTTTTAGGGTGGCTTTGGCCTGTTCAATTGATAAGACTTCAACTAAGAGATCACCAGATTTCATCTTGCGAACATTTTTGACATTTCCAACTGTACCAATAAGACTCTTATTAATTAAGAAAGGAGAAACATTATCGAAATTGCCCTCAGTTCTTTTAATAACAAAATATCTCTGATCCTCTATCATTTGTTGCTCCATAGGGAGTAAAGAGTTAGAAGTACATTCCATAGAAATAAGTTAATTACTTCAAGGCCCGACTGCACCACCCACCATCGAGCCCAACAAGGGGATGCAGTATAACTGCATCAGTGCTAGCCAGACCTTATACGCTTTCAATATATCTCTGACGTGGCCTCCACCCTTATCGAGTCACACAGCAGATATATGATTGCTTGATCCATGGAAGCCGATTGGTATGCTGAGGACCACAACACACCTCCCGTTTACCTGAAGCAGAGACCAAAGTAATGTGTTGGTCTCTGAGAGCCTCAATCACCAGGATCCTCCTTTCCAGGGACACGGGTATCCACGCACGGCAAACACGCGGGTGATTTAGTCCCCAAGAGAAGCTAATAGTAACAGGGCGACAATAGCTACTCAAGGGGAGCCCTCAATCTCTTACAAGGCAACCACAATGAGGGAGAAGAGGAAGAAAAAGCAAAAGAGGAGAGGAGAGGAGAAAATAAAGAAGAGAAACAGATCACTAGGGTACCTCGGGATTGTGACACCCGTGTTTACCTGAAGAAGGTAAACCCCCTGAGGGGTACATCAACTAGGAAGTTATTCTTAAATTCAATATTCATGCTAATTTCAATCATAATTTTTTCAAACAGTAGGCTTATTTGTCTATAATTTACCAAGTTTTACTGAACTTTTGAATGGATGAAATGTGAAAAGTTGTGTAAACAAAAATATTCAAAGTATGGCTTGCCATCGTGTAGAATTGTACTTTCGGGAATACATGTAATGAAAATCCAAAGATAAAATTCATGTTGTGCTTTTAATGAGATTAAAAGCAAGTTCTAATTTATAGAAACCATGTACCATTTGCCAGTTGTTATATTTTGGTTACAATCATGGCTTCATTTTTATTCCAGGGGCATTTAAATAAAGTAGTAGCTTTTTCTCTTATAGTGGTCCTGTTACCTTTATAAATTCTTAGTTCATTATTTACTGATGGCCTCAGTCCCTGCCAATTTCTTGTGTTTTAAAAGTGTAATAGTCATTTAAATAAGTAAATTGCTTAAATAACATAATGCAAATTTTTAACTGAATAGCAAAGAAAATGATTAATACTTATAGATAAAGGAGATCAGCAAGCATTTCAGTAAACAAAATTACCTACCCCCCCCAAAAAAAAAATCTAGATTATAACTTTGCTATGAAAAAACATGCTCAGAAAGTCAATTGTGTTTTTACATTGTTCATATTAATATTCATGTTGCTCATGTATTTTCTAAGTAAATGAATTTATAGTCACTGCATAATATTGAGTACCCCAGAAATAATATGCATCATTTATTCTTAAAAACCTAAATACATCATTTTTTTAAAATATTGGCTCTAAATTCTCTCATATGTTAGAAAACATAAAAATTTAAATTCTTATATTAAAATGATTTTTTCTATATTTTTCATGACTTTTATCAAGTAGTGCAAACTTACATGTCTTGATTCTTCTATCTAACTACTTACATAGAAATGAGCATTCAACATGTTTGATCAAAAATATAATGTTTTTAAAATGATCAGGCTTAAAAAAATGTTTAGGTTTGAATATCCTCATTAGCAAGTACTAATGGTTATATTTAAAAGTGAGTATGATTGTATAGAAAATACTGTATTTAATGGATCATAGCTAAAGTAACTTTTTAAAATAATACTTTCCAAGAATAGCACATTTTATATTTTCTAAATAAATCAGTTATATTTGGTAAAACATTGTTTGCACTTACATCACACAAAAACAGAAACAATATTTTCTATAATAATTTAATAATTACTGACTCTTTTGGTATATTTTAGGTACTTCTGTGATAAAAGGAATTCTAAGAAAATGTTTTAAGTGCTAATGGCTCTTCAGATTCCATTCTTAACCTGGATGATGTCAGCATCTTTTTCACCAATACAAACTCAAAATCTAAATCCCACAGATTATTTGTTGGTAAAATTGTCTCAAAATACTCATGTAAGCTAATAGCCATGAAGGAGGGTTTGAACCTTTAATATTCCAAAGTGATCCAAAATTCCAATGTACTTTTATTATTCTTGGATTCTAGACCTGTTCTCCAAGCCATTTAAAGGGCTACCTCACACAAGCTACCTCACAATTCCAGGTCCACATTTTTCAATACCAGTGCATGTCCAACAACCTGATCCTCACTAATGCTGATGCAATGGCCAGCCGAAAATTACTTCTCACTTCATCTCGGAAGCACCCCATCTCTGCTCTAAACTATAACTGTGCTATCATCACAGCCATTGTCAAATTAAAAAATAAACACCTCCAGGGAATGATAAGACCTCCTGATACCATAGAGTAGCTACTGTAGCTGTCCTCACTGTACATACTGAACTCTCTCCCAACCATACCTTTCATTGCCCTGGCATATTTGCAAAGCTCTTCAGGATCCATCTCCATTCCCCACACAATTCATCTATTCTTGAAAAGTTATAAATGTTGCCAGAGGTGTCTTAGACTCTTCTGGATCAATTTGATTCTATTACTTTACTTGATAGGACAACAATAACAATTCCAGGTGAGTCATACATCAATAGATCAGTTTATTATTTGCATCTTGGATTGACTAAACTAAAAATTTCACTATTAAACAGATCATATTTTGAATTGTAATCATATAAAAATTTTCTTAAATAAAGAATGATAGATTAATAAAACTTGCTCTGTATTTAAACTGGTGCTGGTTTTAGTATTACTGTAGAAATTTCATTCTAAATTATAAATTAATCTGAATTATTAAAAATCTAAAGTTGTATTTTTGTATTAATTAATTATATTGAAAATGATAAACTCTGAAGATAATAATTTGTTTTACATTTTCAGCAGAAATTATCAACATTTCTTTAAAAGATTTCTTTTTTAAATTATATAACATTTCTGATGCAGCTTCAGAGTCAATTTGTCTAAAAATACATTAATATAAGTTATTTAAAAACTAACTATTTATTAAAGATTTGATTAATGGTAACAGTTATTTTTATTATATAAAGAATCCTATATAATGTTAATACTTAAAGAATTCAAAAGTGTTTATTTTGTTCTACCTAACTGTCACCTTAAATGAACTCTGGCGTAGCACTTTATATTATTCGTGAATATAATCTAGATACATTATATTTAACACTTATACCAACATTTCACCCAACCAAAGTACAATATTTTCTTAGTAATATAACATTATTTATGTCGGGCATTAATAAGTAATTGTTTCTAGATTGTGGTGCTAAGTACCTTACGTTTGTAACTCCTAAGTGAGTCACATAAATTTTAGTTTATTTCCATCTTGTATTGACTGAAATTTGAATTGAACATATTATTTCGATTTAGTATAAAGAATAATAAATTAATAAGACTTGTTTAGTGTTCAAACTGCTACTAATTTCAGTATTACTATAAATCACTATGAAACTTCCATAAATTACTCTGAAATGTTTGAAGCTATATTTATCACTAATTTTTAATTATTATTTCTGTTGAAAATTATAAATAAATATTGATTGCTTGTTTTACATTTTCAACAGAAATTTGAAGCTGGTGTAAATTATTCCTTTTCAAACTGTATAAAATGTTTCTGTTATGACATGGGTCTCAGTATTCTATGCATAAAAATACATGAATAGATCAGTAATATAATTTATATTATTATGATTAATTATTACTTAAAGGTATCACTAATGGTAGTTTTGTATTTCACAAATAACATATCCTAAAGTTATATCCTATTGAAAGTTGTTTACATGAAATATTACCTATTTTTATTATTTTTTTTATATGATACACAATATAAGAACATTGGCTCTACACATCATGGAGTTTGTGACTCATTAATTATGATAGTTTCCAGAATAGTGCGAAATTGTTTAAAATTTTCCTCGTAGGATGTTTTTCTTTCAGCTGTTCATTTTAAAATTTTTTACAAGTATTCTTAAAATGAACAGTTAAGATAAACAAATATTAAATTATTTTATTATAAGATCAAATGCTTCTAGTTGAAAGAGTCAACTATTGATGTCATATCCAAAAAACAATTGTCTTGAAATCTTTAAAATTAAAAAGCTATTTTGAGTTAGAAAATTAGAACAATAATAATTTTTACACATCCATATATTATATTTATAATGTAATCAAAATTTTCTATTTAATAATAAGTTTCATGTATCTAATAAATTTTTATTGTTAAATTTATAGGTGCTGTTGTAGTCTTGACCAATTATAGTGAAGAGGCAGCTTTAGTGATTACATTGAAGAGCAAAGTTTAAAGCTGAATGTTAAAACGAAAGTGTATTATCTAAATTGCAAAAATATTTGGATTTTTTTAAATAAAATATTTTAGAATTAACTGCTCTACTGTCTGGTTAACATTGTCGCGTGGATGAAGTGAACATAGTAAAGCCAATAGAAACGAAAGCGCTGAAGATTAAATCAATATTTTATTATCTCATTCAGTCACTACTTAAATACAGTTTTGGAACCTTCCCAATTTTCTGCGGGCCTTTCAAGTCTGGAACTGAAATGTACATGAATTTGCATACTTAACTTTAATTAACAAAGCAAACAGAAAATTTTTTTAGGCAACTTGCCTCGCTTGCTTTGAATCTGTAACCTCTGGCTCACATGTCCGCTGCTTTACCAACTGAGCCATGAAGTCCTTGATCGAGAGGAATAATTTTCGCTACATTTCCCCCTCTTTAGGAAGAAGCAACGTCCCGCTGCAATCTGGTTTGGCTCCTTGTAACAGATCTCCTGGAAGATAACTATCGTCAGAAGTTTCGGTATTAGATGGGAAAATTACGTCCAGAGGAGTCAGGATATCTCTGCTATGAACGAGAAAGAATGGGCTAAATCCAGTGGTGTCTTGCTTTGCTGAATTGTACGCAAAATTCACAAAGGGTAGTATGGTATCCCAATTTCTTTGCTCAACGTCTACGTACATAGACAGCATATCCACCAGTGTTCTGTTGAACCTTTCTGTGGATGGTAGGCGGTCGTCAGAAGATGTGACGTCTGGCATAACTGGTTGACATTTTAAACAATATTGGCTAGAAAGTTACGTCCTCTATCACATATCATTTCTTTGGGAGCTCCGTGCTTCAGTACAATTTCTTCAACTATAAATCTAGCAACTTCTGTGATCTCAGCAGTTGGTATCGCTTTTGTGACTGAATCTAGTCAAATAGTCTGTGCAAACAATAATCCACCGGTTGCCATTTCGGGTTACTGGAAAGCGTCCAAGTAAATCTACTCTAATTTTAGAAAAAGGTGTGTCAGGGGGTTTTATCGGTTGAAGCTGCCCCGCTGGAAGTTGTAAAGGTCATTTCCATGTCAGGCATTCTCAACAGTGTGAAACATACCGACGTATGTTCCCATACAGCCCTAGCCAAAAGTATTTTCTCCTTATCCGGTCGTACGTTTTGGCGAAACCAAGATGACCGGCTGTAGGAGCATCGTATAAAGACTTAGACCATCACTACGAAGTTGTTTTGGTACCACCAAGAGCCACTGCTGTCCCATCGGATCATAGTTTTTCTTATAAAATACACCACTTCTTAATTTTGGTACGACTCATCTTTCTTCTGGGAATCTGAAAACACCTTTACCAATTCTTCAGCGTTCTCTATTCTTTCATTTTACAACTATTATAACAGCTCCAAATCAGCTAAAAAATTATCTGAAGCCCTGTGACTGATCTCCCAAGAATTACGTCTCTTTTGAAAATCGGTACATTTCTGTTTTAAGTAAGCAAGTGTGTGTCCAGTCTCTTCCCGATTGATCCTTAACGTTCGCCAACCAACATAAGGAATGGTGATCCATTACTACTATGAAAGGTTTTCCATAGAGATAAGGCCTGAATTTACTGATAGCCTAGATGATAGCAAGGCATTCCTTTTCGGTTGTGGAATAGTTTCTTTCATCTGTAGTAAGGGACCGGGACACATAGGCTATTGGTCTTTCCTTATTATCCTGGATCTGTACCAGTACTGCACCGAGGCCATAGCCGCTAGCATCTGAATGTACCCTTGTCTCCGCGTCTGGAAGGAAATCTCCTAGTACAGGGCCACTGGTCAGCAATTTTTGAAGTGTTGAAAAAGATTCCATCTGCGATGTATTCCAAGAAAAGGTTGCATCTTTCTTCAATAAATCATACAAGGGTTTTGCGATCTCAGCAAAATTTTTGGTGAATCGTCGATAGTATGAGCATAGGCCCAGAAAACTTCGGACATCGGCGATATTTTCCGGGTTGGGGAACTTTGCTACATCCGCTGTTTTCTGTGGATCTGGATATATTCCACGTTGACCAACTAAGTGTCCCAGTATAGTTAGTTGCTTTTTGCCGAAAGAACATTTGTTAGAATTCAGCGTTAACCCCATTTTTTGAATGCATTTTAGAACTTTCCTCAAGCGTATTTGATGTTCTGTGAAGATTGGTGCATACACAATGATATCGTCTAGATAAGAGACATATATTCCACTTTAGGCCTCTTAGTACTGTGTCCATCATCCGTTCCAACGTAGTGTGGGCATTACATAGCCCAAACGGCATATCTTTAAATTCATAAATCCCATCTAATGTCATGAAAGTTGTCTTTTCTCTGTCTTTGTCGTCAACTTCTATTTGCCAGTAGCCTGACTTTAGATCCATCATAGAGAAAATATTTGAACCAGCTAGACAGTCCAGGGTATCATCGACGCGAGGTAATGGATATACATCCTTTCTGGTTATCTTGTTCAATCTTCTATAATCGACGCAGAAACGCCGTTCCCCATTTTACTTCTTTACAAGCACTGGAGACCATGGGATATTTGACGACTGTATCACGTCTTCTCTTAGCATTCGCTGCACTTCTTCAGCAATCACGAGTCTTTCGATGGTTGATACACGGTAAGGTCTTTGCTTGATTGGGGCGTTGCTACCTGTATAAATTTTGTGGCTCACTGAACTACGTCGAGATTTCCTAAAATTTCGCTTAAAATCAAAAATGTCACTAAATTCTTCTAGTAGGTTCAATAACTCTTCTTCAGCATTGGTTAGATCAGAACGAAGAATTTCTTTTAATTGTTCTCGAGTTACCCTTTTTCTGGACTGGTATCCGTTGGAAGTTTCTTGCACTTTGTCACTCAGGGAGCAGATAACGTCATTTGTTATTATCGCGAAAAAGCCTAGATTCATCTCTTTCGGTATCATTTGGGTTCGTCGGGAAAAGTTCGTTACCCACACTTTACAACAGCCATTCTCAATGCCGACAATTGAAGCTGGTACAGATAACTCTTTTTCGTACCTCAGAACTTTACTACCAACAATCATAGCTGCATTTGCTTCCTGCACTGTTGAATTCAAAGCAGATATTTGTCGTGTTGTGTTAGCTTCAATCAAATAATCCGATGCGGCACTTAAGGACCAATTTGATTCGTTTGAGACTGAGTGGCATGGAAGGATTTCGGAGAGTTGGAACTCTTGATTTCCACAATCAATAACGTGTCAGTGGCATGGAAAAAGTCCCAGCCAACTATCATTTGATGACTGCACTGCGGAAAACGAGAAATTCAAACAGCTTCACAGTCCCGTTCAAGTCCATTTTTAATATACAGCGTCCAGAGGCGGCTACAGTTTTACCACAAGCAGTTTTCAAGACAGGTCCGTTTTTCAATAAACATAGGAGTTTAATTTTCGCCGTAATTCTTCGGATTTGACAGAATAATCGGCACCAGAATCAACGAGGGCTTTTATACACTGTCCATTCGCGGTGATATAGGTGGTGTTCTCTTTTAACTTGGCTGTGGTGTACGTCGTAGGATTTTCTTCCACTGCGGCTTTACCTCCTGCACAGTTTGCCCGAGTTAGTTTTCCTCATTGAGTCGGCGTGGAGAAAGACTGGAACAGCGTACTGGTGACGTCTATTCTCGGGGGTTGAGGGAACGTCGTGGGTAAAGTGAACTGCTCCTAATTCTGGAAGTAGGCTGGGCATAATCATCGTCGAAGCTACCAAAAGAGTCGGTGTACATATCTCGTCGAGGGATGATATTCCTACTCGCTCGTGCATTTTCAAATATTCGGTGTCCCCCGACAATAATTTAGCACATGCCCTGGTCTCCCGCAATGGTAGCAGAGGGCCACATTATTGTCAGTCCTCCACAAGTCTTCTGCGTTGAGGAGTGGGTCTATTGGTGGTTTCATGCCTTGGCTGTGGCCTGGTTGGAACCGAACGTCGAGGAGTGGTTTTGTCTCTTCTTGGACCTGTAAGTGGTGCTAAAACCTCCATGACCTCTTCCTGCACCACAGAGGCAATGTCACGTGGTGGCCTAGCTTCATTGCTTGTGTAGCCCTGTATTTCAGGCATGAAGTTTTGAAGCTCTTCTCTGACTATTGCACGTACTAATGACCTGAGATCAGTGTTATCTGTTTCAGACGACACCGCGTAGACATTAGGTAGCCTCTGAAATCGTGGTCGAACGATACGTCTTCGTTGAAGGCTCTCTATATAACGGCATCGTTTTACGAGAGCGTCGGTGGTCACATTCCAGAGATGACAAAATCTGGTAAAGGTCCTCTGCAATACCCTTCATGAGATGAGCCATTTTCTAGTCTTCTGGCATAGCGGGGTTAACTTTTTGGCACAGGAAAAGTACATCTGGAATGCAAGATTCAGATGTCTCACCAATTTGTTGTGCTCGGGTGAGTAACAGTCTTTCAGCTTGGCGTTTTATATCAGCTGCATGGCAAAAGGTGTTTTTCAGGGAATTTCGAAAGCCAGTCCAGTCAGTGAAGGTGTCTTCATTGTTATCGAACCATTGATGAGCTGTTCCGGTGAGATAAAAGATGACACTTGCTAGACACATTTGGTCGTCCCAGCGATTATAATTCGCTATTTGATCAAAATCCATTAGCCACCGGTTAGCATCTTCTTGGTTGTCCGCAGAGAATATATAAGGGCTTCTGGGTAGTTGGTAGGTCAAAATTGTAACTAGTGCTATGTTTTTCGGACCAGAGATGGCCCCAGCTGAGAGCTTCTGATCGTTTTCCCCTCCTTCAGCCATCATCCTTAGTTGTCTTGCCGAATCCGGTAGGAGACCAAATTCAAAAGCGAGACCTCAAATATGTCGGCTTTGGCGTAACTCTTCCGTTGTAGTACCCGGCGCCTCTACTAATCTGTCGCGTAGATGAAGTGAACGTAGTAAAGCCAATGGAAACGAAAGCGCTCAAAATTAAATCAAGATTTTATTTTATTATCTCAATCAGTCGCTACTTATATACAGTTTTGGAACCATCCATACTTGGAAGGCCCGCAGAAAATTGGGACCTGAATTTTACATGAATTTGCATAATTCTTCTTCTTCTAACAAAGCAAACAGAAAAATGTTTTTAGGCAACTTGCCTCGCTTGCTTTTGAACCCGTAACCTCTGGCTCACAAGTCCGCTGCTTTACCGACTGAGCCATGAAGTCCTTGATCAAGAGGAATAATTTTCGCTACAATGTTTTCAGGACATAGTATTTCTGCACCTGGGCAACTTTTGTTGAAAATTAATGTTGAGCTATAATAAATAGTAAATAGAAATAGAAAAATAATAAACAAATAATGCACAAGTTTGTTCATATTTATGTAGTTTCTTATGTTTCAAAAAAAGTAATATTTGAAAATTTGACAGCGAGATGTTAACTAAAGTTTAAAAATTCAGAAACAATTACTAGTTAATATCAAACTGAATATTTTTAATTAAGTGTAATACAAATTTTGATACTTTTTGGTTTGAGATAGAGAGCTATAAGTCAGAACTTCTTAAATTATGAAGCTATACTTAAATTTAATATTATATATTCATTTACTTATTTGCATGTTAATTTCCACCAAAAATGTTTTTCAAACGATAGGCTTATTTGTCTATAACTTACTAAGTTTCATGGCACTTGTTGGGTAAAATGTGAAAAATTGGAAACAAAAACATTCAAAGTATGGCTTACCATCATGTAGAATTGTATCTTGTGAAATACATGTGGTGAAAATCCAAAGACTAGGGCTTTTGATGCCAAATTAAAAACAAATGCAAATTTATGGAAACTACGAACCATATTCAAGTAGTTATATTTTGGTTACAATTATGGCTTCATTTTTACTGTAGGGGCTGGTAACTTAAGTAGTTGCTTTTTCTCTTTATAGTGGTCCCGTTGCCTTTATAAATTCTTAATTCATTATTTACTAATGCACTCAGTCCAAGCCAAATTGTAATGTTTTAAACATATAATAGTCATTTAAATAAAGTAAATTGCTTGAATAGCATAATGCTAATTTTTATCTGAATAGCAAATGAAATTATTATTACTTATATATAAATGAGATTAAAAAGCATTTTGTTAAACAAAATTATCTGAAATTAAAAAAAATTCTAAGTTATAGCTTTGTTTTGAAAAGGTGCTCATAAACTCAGTTGTTTTTTGTATTTATCATCTTAATATTCATATTGTTCATAGATTTTCTAAGTAAATGAATTTAGTCACCTCATAATTCTGAATATCCCAGAAATAACATATCTCATTCCTTCTTAAAAAACCTGAAACTTTAATTTTTTAAAATATTGACACTAAATTATCAGGCATAACTTTAAAAATATAAAAATTTAAATTCTTGTATTATAATTATTTTTTCCAATACTCCTACTTGAAAACTGCAAAAGTGTTTATTTTGTTTTATATTAATGTCACATTAAATAAAGTATGGTTTTGCACACATTACAGAGCTCATAGTTCTTTCGTTTATATCAACTTTTCACCCAATCAAAGTACACAAT
Organism: Latrodectus hesperus; assembly: GCA_037975125.1. Taxonomy (NCBI): domain Eukaryota; kingdom Metazoa; phylum Arthropoda; class Arachnida; order Araneae; family Theridiidae; genus Latrodectus; species Latrodectus hesperus. The sequence continues at coordinate 29,191,738 of CM075854.1, forward strand.
AATTAAAAAATAATTATTTAATTATCTATCTAACATTTATGTGGGGTATTAATTAGTAACTGTATCCACAGAATGGTGTTAAGTACCTTGCATTTATAATTCCTAAATGAGTTGCATTAATTTAAATTTATTTCTATCTTGTACTGACTGAAGTTTGAATTGCACATGACTTCTATTTAATAAAGATTAATAAATTAATAAAACTTATTTAGTATTCAAACTGTTACTAGTTTTAGTATTCTCATAGAAATTTTATTCTGATTTATAAATTACTCCGAAAAATTTGAAATAACTTCCAAATATATGAATCTATATTTATCAGTAAATTTTAATTATTAGTTCTATTGAAAATGCTAAGCAAATGTTAGAATAGTTTGTTTTACATTTTCAACAGAAATTTGAAGCTAGTGTAAATTATTCCTTGTCAAACTGTATGAAATGTTTTCAATATGGCATGAGTTTCAGTATTCTATGCCTAAGAGAGCATCAATAGATCAATTATGTAATTTACTTATTACGATTAATTATTACTTAAATTTATGACTATAATGATAGTTTTGTATTTCTCTAATAACAAATGACAAAGTTATATCCTATTGAAAGTTGTTAACAGGAAAATTCACACTTTTTATTTTATGTTTACTTACCCAATAAAAGGGTACTAGCTCTGCACATTATGGAGCTTGTGACACATTAATTTAGATCCTTCATTTGTGCCAATTTTTAAGCAATCATTTAGTCAAAATATTAGAAAAAAATTCTTGTATTAATGTTGGACATTAATTAGTGCAAGTTTCCAAAATTGTGCTATAATTGTGTGTTTTAAAGTCTTTTTCATAGAATGTTTTTATTTCAACTATTCATTTCTATAGTAACTTTTATGATAACAAATTTTATTGAAATGATCATTTATAATAATATAATTTAATATTCCTTTATAATAACATATGCTTCTCTTTGAAAAAATCAACAATTGATATCGTATCCAACAAATAAATTTAATCTTGAAACTTTTTAAAATTAAAAAAATATTTTGAGTTAGAAAATAACTTTGATTACTTTTTAAATATAATGTTTACACGCGTGAAAAAGTATTATTTATTCTAATAATTTTTTATTGTTAAATTTATAGATGCTGTTCTAGTCTTAACCAATTATAACGGAGAGACAGCTTAAGTGATTATAATGAAGATCAACGTTTAACACTGAATTATAGAAATATAAGGAAATAATATGTATTATATCTATGTTGCAATGTATAATCTATGAATGGAAGTTTCTGTAAAGAGTAGAATAGAGGGTGCTACTACCGTGGAGATCTAGAAAACTTCCAGCACGAAACTTCCTGCTTCCTATTCCATTATTGTCTTATACCATTGTGCTTGTTTTCTGTAGTTTCCATTGCTTTTGAGAAATATTAACTTAACAGTAATTATCCTATAAGTTTTTTTGAAATGCAGAAAGCAAATAAAGGTAGTAGTTGTTGCGTAGCATGTGGTTGCAATATGTGAGCTGAAACAAATTTATTTTCGCAAGTGAAGATGTTCAAATTTCCAATGGAATCCGATTTACAATCCTTAATTTAATTAGATATATAGTAAATCAATTCTTAAAAATAAGACTTAAATTTTAATTGCAATAAAAACCAAGATTTGTGTAAAATATTAATAAACAACAAGTAAATACACATCATAACAATTTTGTTCTACTCATTATTTATAACAATTCATATATTCTAGCATGAATAAGAAAATTTTAATAAAATTTATAATACTGTAAATGAAAGCATAAACAATACCTTGCTTAATATTTGAAATGATTTATAGTTCAATCGCGCGCAAAATGTATTTCCTGAATTTTGGAATAAATGCATAAAATTAAAAATCAGTTAAAGAAAATGATTAACAATTGAGATAAATAATAGCAAGAGTTAGAATGTGGGTTACAATATATCGACCACACACATTCATCAACAATTGAGAATCATTGTTACAATCACCGTGAAATATGGTAATCCATCAGGATTATTTAAGTAAAAGTTAAAAAAAAATTTTAAATTTTACGGGATCACACCACTGATTGCACTCTTATTAAAAATCATGATTTTAATGGATAAAAAAAAAACATTTTCGAAAACAGAAATAAATACCTGAAAATATTTAAATGAATATTTTTGCGATTGCTTTGATTTTCAATGGGAAGAGAGAAAACCGGAAGTATTTCAGATGGCTTCCGGTCAACTGAGGTTAGTTTTTGTTTACATTGAAAACTCCATCCATATTGCAAAAATATATGCATTTTGTAAAATAAAAATTTTAGAATAAAGTGTTATACTGTCTAGTTAACATTTTCAGGAATTTTTCTACACTGAATATATCTACACCTGGGCAAATTTTGTTCAAAATTAATGCTGAATTCTTAACAAATAATGCATGAGTTTGTTTTTATTTATGTTATTTCTTGTGTAAAGAAAAAATAATCTTTGAAAGTCTGACAGTTAGTTGTGAACTAAAGTTAAAATATTCAGATGCATTAACACCTAACTGAACATTTTTAAATAAGTTTAATACAAATTTTGATATTTTTCTGTTAGATATTCAGCAATTCATTAAAAGTAAGAAATAAAATGAAATTTTTTCTTCATTAGAGACATAAGTAGAAAAATTATTTTAAGTGTATAAATTATCAAATTAGATTCTGCTTGAAAGCAAAGCTTACATTTAAATTTAATCAATTTACTTAATGGAAAAGAACAATTTATTTAATGAAATAAAAATATTGTAAAATATAGAAATGTGATTATACACAAAAATTGACTGTTTTTAGTAAATGTTAAGCAATGCAGAAGCGTGATTCTCTTTTAATATATATTAAAGTAATCATATTAATATATTGCTATTATAATAATATAAAATATGGCATGCACAATAATTAGATTTATATGCTAAATTGTTAATATATTCAGAATTAGTTAAGTAGTAAATATTTACTTATTTTTTACTTCACTTCTCTTACCTATTCAATGTAAATTTCAACATAATCTGATTTTCATCTTATAATTTGTAAATTTGGCTTAATTATTTAAATATTGCTTACATGAATAACAAATTTGTCATTTGTGTTTATTTCCAAAATGGAAGGCAAAATAATACATTATAAGCATGACGATTATTTTACTTGTGAATGGTGCAACAATGCAGCTTTAAATGAAAAAATGCGTATTTATTACAATAATATAAAATAGTTTCTTTCTAATTTAGCAATTCAAAATAAAATCCTTTGTTATCATTATGTGCTACATATAATGTAGACAAACCTATAAACCAAAATGGATCCTATCTTGGCTGTCTAAATTGACCAATTTCGGCCTCCATGCTTGGTCCTATATTGGTTTCCCATATTGGTCCAATGTAGGTTGCCAAGCTTGGTCCTATCTTGGCAACCGACATTGTTACTATATAACGAAATGTAGACCATCCAGGATTGGCACAATATTGACCGTCAGTAATGGACTTAGACAAAGCCATGATGAGCCAATACAGGGCCGAATTATTTTGCTACTTGGGATCACTTATTCCGCTTGCAAAAGTATTCAGAATCATGAAAATTACCCGTTGCTCTAAATAATTAGTTTTTGAATGCTTAAATCTTTAGCGCTATTAATTACGAAATTTAATTAAATTTTTATCTTTTCTAATTTGTGTCTTTGACCGATTTAAGTTTTCTTGTTTGACTTTTCAACTCACCAACATCTTTTGTGTTATTTCACGTCCTCTTGAAATCCGTTAAAGCTTCTCTAATTTCTTTAAAATCGCTAATCACATTTTCACAAGCTCATGATTGAAGAATATTTTCAAGTAACGAGTTTTGCTTTACGCTGTCTTTATTGTCTTGATTTATACCTTTGCTATCAAAGAATCTTTTTCAAGTGCTAACTAGAAACAAATCTCTTGGTTTCTTAAAACGTTTTACATTGATCTAATGAGATTGTATCTTAGATCCACGCAACGTTTGACTTTGATACGAGCCGTAAGCAAGATCGATTGGCTTTCAAGACAAAACATTCATTTTCAGTGATAACTTGTCTCGTTTAATTCTAAATTCAAATATTTCTACAGCACATTTCATTTGAAAAATAGCAATTCATCCCTAACGCTAAAATCATGGTTCGATATTCTAACGTTGATTTGATCATCTCCAAGAAAAGACACAAGCTGTTGAAGACAGAACATCCATTTTATGGTTAGTTTAAATAGCCAAGGATGATTTCAATTTTTTCAAAGTTTCGCTTTTGCCTTTTTATTTTTTCTAAAGTGTGTATAAATCACTTTCTACACTTATCTTGTGCACCGTGCATTTTCTGTTATTGGTTTTATGCTTTTTTGCATTTCATTAAATGTGAAATTCTCTGAGAAAATTGTGTATATCACATATAATAGCAATAAGAAAATATTTCATAAGTTTTTTCTTTTGAGTCTACCTAATAAATAATAAGTAAGAATTTGTTGCATTAAAAATAAAATCATAGTAACTTCCCATTGCTTTTAACATTCTTCGAAAAATCTTTTCATCCCTCCAAGTTATACCGTCTGAAAATTAATTATAATAACTAATTTTAAGAAAATTTTTTCATAAAATAATGTAAAAGTTATAAATTGCAAAAAGATAATCACATAACTTGAACAAATGTACTTATTACCATTTAAGAATATTTTTATTCATAAAAATATTAATGTCTAAGCACAGTTGTTTTGGGAGTAGAAGGTTGATACTTTCCGCAGTTGAAAAACAAACACTGATTTTTTTTTGTTTAACTTGGATGAAAATCTCTCAAAATATGTTTATGAGAGTTTTTTCGAATGCTCTTTCTTTACGCACGTGAATAAGGTTAAAACACAGAAATGGTTTTTATTCCAAAAATATATTATTTGTAAATATCACGAATGCCTTACAACATCTTAGTTACCCCAACGTTAGGCTATCCACAATGATGCACAATATTAAATAAATGACTTCAGACTTATAGGGAATAGAAGAATGTAAGTTAGAAGTGTTTAAATGAAAAAGAAAAGAAAACTGAAAATAATAACTTTCAAAGAATTGATTTAAAGATCCAAGTTAAATTATTAAAATATTAATTATCATTCCTAAAATTCAAAAATTAAAACTTATTTCCATAAAAAATGGCTGATAGTTAATTAAAATAAATAATAAATTTTCCAATGCTCTAAGCTAAAAACTTCATTAATACTGTTATTAAACATTTAAATTATTTGTGTTTTTATGAAATGGTTGTCTTTATATTTTCAAGGAAAATAGAAGAGAATAGAAATTGCTGTCGTATATAACACTTGTTGGAAAAAAATAGTAACTAATAGAAAATTGAATCATAAAAAAATGAAATAACTTGTAAACATTTTCAAAATTTTATAAAACGATTTTTTTCAGAACACAATAATTTGTGTTATATAAAAATACATGCTACATATTAAAGATAAATTTTATCAAAATATTATGAATCTTAATTCAGCATTTGTTAAATAACATTTTAAAAAATTATTTTAATAAAACTCATCGTTACTTGCATTTTATAACTCTAAATAATAAATAAAAGAATCAAGGATTGTTTTCCTTTAAGTCATTTTAGAATGGTATAAATAAATTAATAAAAATAGATATGCTGACACAATTCTAGTTACACACAATAATTGTAGCCTACAGATATTCGAAAAATATTCTTTTCAAAAAATTAGTCACGCTTTTTCCACACACTTGTATATATTACATATTTTAATTTTAAATCAACTGAGATGAAGAAGAGGCTTCGAAATTATTTCCCCAATAAAACTATTTAACTTAAAAAATGTTAGTTGTTTTATGTGAAAGATTTTTAACAAATCACTATATTTTCAACAGATCAATTAATAATATGATATTTTCAGAGATTAAAAGAAACTCAAAAAGTCACTAGGAGACCCGTAAGATTTATTTCTTTTGCAGAGGTGGAAGAAAAAGAAAAAGTAGGGATATTTGTTGCAGGAAATTTTCTTATCAAAAAATACTTAAACACCGGCTAAATATGATTTAGTAGTTTTTTTTAAGAAAAACACCCCTCCTGAAGGAGATTTCTACAATTTTCGTAGAAAGGGAGAAAAAGAAGTTTGACCAGTTGTGTCTTGGGAATCTCACGGTTCAAGTACCCTCCCCCCTACACAGTAATTCCTCCCCCTAACAAATGTTGCCAATCACAGTTTGTAATTACTCGTCAAAAACATTATTTTTAAACCAATGAAAAAGCCGGACACAAAATAAAATCATAACCGTTATTTTTAGACAAATAGTGGTAATCGACATAAAAATACAAAGTTTTATATTATTTTTAAGCCAATCAACGTCCATCGACTATTTCGTTATTTAATAATAGTCATTTATAACTGTTATGTATTCAAAAGATAACAGTTGTAACAGGTTATTGAAAATTATTCAATTGGTACATTTTAAGTAGCAAAATTATCTATAATTTCAGATGCCATTTCATTGAAAAATATATCAGGAAAGTTTTACCAAATCCTTTGTTCTATTGTAAACTGTAACTGTATTTGGTGTATTTCGGAGTGACGTCGAAAACGTCACAAAATAGGCATTCTGAACGACACTTTACGTATTCCAGAGAATTAAATATATCTGGCAAGGCTTCGGCGACAAAACAAATTATTTACCTATTTCTCTTGTTCATCAAAAGAAAATTATTTTTGTTTGAAACAAAGCTCAATGTTAATGCAGAATTAATTTAGTTTATTAAAATTGCAAGAATGCAGTATTATATTTTTTATGTTTTCCATGAAGCGATTTACAAAAAAAGTATTTTTATACTACCTTTTGAGTTATGTTGAAAATTTGCTTACATTTTAATTAATAACTTATCGTAATTATAAAAATTATCGCAAATATTTCTTTTTAAAATATAATATTATATTCAAAATAATGATGATTTTCAATGAGTTTGATTGAATTCAGAACATGAAATGTTTGTGAAATATGGACTAGTTTTATTAGATAAGGATAGTTTTCAATATATTCTCAAAAGATATCAAACTAAAAAAAATGTCATAAAATTACATATTATGAGTTTTCATGTAAATAAATTTTTTATTTTTTTATTGTATTATTTTTTTTATCCTCTGCCCCTCCTCGGCATCTCTGCCATTATTCGATGAGCAACCCAATAAAAAGAGGAACAAGTATAAAAACAATAGTAAAGTTATTTAGAAGCCTCAAAAGAATTGTCAGTCATAAACTTTAAAACTTCACTGCAGTTCTTGAGGTGAGCGGCATCCATATTACCGTGATTGCACAATGGACAAAAAGTAGAGTTCATTACACCTATTCGATGCAGATGCTTCTGCAGGTATTCATGTGCAGTTGTCACCCGGAAACAAGCGACACCAACAGCTCGTGGTTAGGAGTTAGGGAGTTTATTCTTCCCATCAAGTAGAGTTTTCCACTTCCTGTCCATAGCCACATCAATATAAAGGGAAACTCTGTCTCCCTTTATTTTATTGAGGATTACACTTTTGATGTTACGCAAAGGCATAAGGGAACCAGCTTTCTCAAGTCTGTCTGCCTGCTCATTTCCAAAATCAGGGGGTTGCTATCAGTTGCCTTCACGTGGTGCCCCCTGTATTTACTAAACTATTGATACTTATCACCTATTAATCAGCCTTTACTGATGAAATGGGTATGATTTTTATATGAGGTGAAAAGTAAAAGTTCTTGAGGCTGAAGATATATTTAAATGTGGCATTAATCAAAAAGTCTTCTCCAAGACTAGGACTTAGCCAACATTTAAGACTTCATTTTGGAACTCTGGTAGTTTAATCCATGACAAATTTACTGAATTGAAGACTATTATTTTATATAATGATTTAGACATAATGGGCATTGTTGAAAGTGGTGCTGTGGCAAATAATAAAAAATATTTTAACATAAAAATAAATAAAAAATATAGACGCAAATAAACCAAATGTTATGATAAGCAAGCAGTTTCATTGGTATAATAGCACAATGATGTCACATATCTACATAGTAATTTCTTCACGATGAATTCAGTGTGAATTCGCCGTCGTTTGTTACCGACCTAACGTGAATGGTTGTGAGCTGTTGCTTCGTTGCCGTAAGGATACAGAAGTTGAACATAGCAGGCATAACAAGACTGAAAGATCAGTTTACGTACATTTCTTTGCTAATGTTACAATGGAATTTTTGTGATTTTATCATTTGTTTGAGTTCAATTTTGATTTTTCTTTCACGGATGAAAGTGATGATTTTTTATTCCGCGAATTTATGCACCAATTATCAAATCAAAGGAAAGAAATTAAGTTTTCACAGGTAAGATTAATTCTTTACTTTTGATGGATTATAGTGCTTATTATTGGATTTAACATTGCCGTACTTCACGATTACTAACGTGCAAAAATATTTGCATAAATTGAAGAAAAATACGAACTTTGAAAATGACTATATATCGAATATAAATTTCTTTAATAAAACCTTTATTAATAATTCCTTAATAATTATTTTAAAGTGCACAGAAATAAAGTTTTATCTATCTCATTTTTGAATTTAAATGACTTAAATTGTTTAAAATTGTATAAACAAAAATCTCAAAATCTTATATTTCAAATCTTACTTGCAATAGGCCGAAAATGGGATTAAAAGTATCTGGTACTGTGATGAAATATGTAGGATTATTACAATTGATGTAAGGACTATCCTACTAAGGTATACACATAATTAGCATACAGCATAAAAGTACTAATAGATTATATCTTGATTGGTAATAATCCCTACATCTTTAACTATTCTTTATAATTTGTTCTTCCATTTAGCCGGGCAAGAAGAGATTATCACTAAATTTTTTTTACATCATTAAAAAAGACGACCAATCTCCTTTATACGTCTATCAGAACATCAACATCAGTGTGATCAACGAAAGATCTGGACTTGGCAGGCCAAGAAAGCGAATGAATTGGCTACAAAATTTGTGTGTGGTTATCATACTATATATAATAATGCATTGTCTTTTAAAAATAACTACATTGTTGAGCTAAATGCGACGTTACATACCACATCATCATGCTTCATTAATGTATCCTGTTATTTTTTTTTTGCGATTCTTATGCATGCTAAGGGTAGTTTGCTATCGTACATCATAGCTTCTTTACAAATATCAATAGAATGAGAGACCTATTTTTTGCTTTTTTTCTTCGAGGTAACTGAAAATATTAAATTTATTAATGACATCCATCACAAAAATCCCTTTATCCTCCTATTATTGACATTATTTTTGGTTTAATTTAGTTGAAATGATGAGAAACGTTTTGTGAAAAAAGGGTGTTTATCATGATTTGGGAAAATTAAAAATATTGCATTTATCGAGAGAAATACTGTAATTTATGATTGGCTTAGCATGTACATTTATAAACTGAGTCTTTGTTAATAAATATCATATTTTGGACTGCCAGATAATATTCATTGATAGTTTTTTTCTCCTCAAAGTGATAAGAGGAAATATGAACAGACCTATACTATTTATTTTCGGATGCTAAAATAAAATTTTCAATTCAAATTTTGGTAACAGAAAAATTGTTGTAAAAATTTTTACTCAAATTTTTCTTGAATGCAAGATAATTATATTCTTTTTTAATTTATCTAATGGTAACTAATGAAATATTTTATTTCAGAAGTACCTTTATTTTTAAAATAATGAAAGTGTGTGTGTATTAATATATATGATTTTATTTGATTATTATTAACTTATTTCACAACAAATTTTTGATAGTGATGCTTTTTAAATAGTAAGTATAACATTTAGTATATATATAAATAGTATAAACTATTGTGATCAAATTCTGAAAATCGAGTGGCTAGAGTATGACAGTACTTGTGGTTCAGAGGAATTTGACTAGGAAACTTTAAGGAAATCGAAATGTTATGTGTCATATACAACAAAACACAATATACCCCTGAATTTCCTGAAATAATTGAATGTATCGGTCAAGAGATTGGATCCTATGTTCATTAATGATGGTAAAACAATGCTTATTTTTTTATTCTAAATTTCATTTCGCTAATATGTTACATAAGGCTTTATACACCCAAATGTAAAAATATAATCAATCTTTCTGTTTTAAACTTTAAAAAACAAAGCATATCTCAATTGCTTTAACAATTTCCCAGAAATGCAGATCTCACATGTCTGTTTAATATTAAAAGATTTGGGAAAGTCTGAAATTCGAACACACCAACGATTGAGAAGTTATTGATCAAATGAAGAAATCGAAATAAGTGACTTAAATGGAAGTTGATGTCTTTACAATTAGACTATGTTCAAAGTCGTACCAGGTATAAAAAATACAGTTAATTGAATTTTGACTAAGGATTTAAAGAAAATAATGTGTGCAAAGTTCATTCTTATTTCTAGGTATTTCAGGATCCTAATGAGATTTTCTTGTTCCATCCTGTTCCTTGCTTCTCCGATGTAACCCCTGTGACTTTTGCAAATTACCTAGTTTAAAATGGTATATGGAAAATATCCTTTTTCATATAATTCTGACATTTAAGCTGGTGAAGCCAAGAGTAATTAATACATAAAGACAGGTTTCTATAAACACTAATGGCTATTACATTTATTGTAAAAATGTTAGTACATCGTGGACTATTTCAAAAAACTTAGATAAAAATCTTTATTTCAATTCTAAAATTTTTGAGTATGCAATAAACTGTTCCATGCTCAATTTATGACTTTAAACAATAGTCATGAAATTGGATCTATCTTTTTGATATTTATTTACTGTCAACTAGAGACTTAAATTAGACATATAAAATCCATACTTATTTGTGAATTCGCAAATGAGTATGGATTGCGACATTCTGTTTAAATTATAGCTTGGTCTCAACGTTATCACACTTTTTTAAAATAAGTGGATTGGAATGGTCATAATATTCGTAAAAGAGTTTTTGACGCTACTTAGTTCGAAAGGTGTAAGCCGGATATTCACAGAAAATTAGCTTCTGTAAGAAATTTCGATTTGTTGATGTATTGTATTCATGTGTCTTAAGGATGGAAACCTAAGAAACTCACCTAAATCCATTAAAAATTTTGAATGCAACAAGGTAGCACTCGCGTCTCAATTAACAACGACTGAGATCGAACACGAGATACTCTATTGCAAAAAACACTCATTTCTCAACTACAGTAAGCTGCTATAAATTTCAGTTAATACGAAGCCACACATGTAGTCATTATGGAAATGCTCTGCACTGGTGTGCAAAAAATTTAAGCAACAACATACATTTTTAGTAGATAACTATGAAATTGCAGAAAATGGGTTTTAAACAATTAAATGGAAAGGTTATGTGCATGCAAATGACAGGAACAAAATTTTACAAGTAACGTAAGTATACGAAAAATGCGTGTGGTCGGAGCGTAGTTCAAGACTGCAATAAAAGAAGTGACAGAGATGCAATTAAAGACACTTGCTGCAAGTGAGTTCCTTCTTGAAGTATGCCTAGAAGAAATCACCTGGACGACATCATACGTGGAAGAATGATCGGAAAGCTGGAGGAGGGTGTCGTGTAGCTGAAGAGTTTGGAATCAACAATTTGGAGAAAGAGATTGGGACAGAGCTTCATCCTAGTAACATCATGGAAAGGCAGTGCTGGTGTTGTCGGTTGGGGTGGCATTATGTTTTACGGGAGGATTGAAGTCTACATTTTCGATTGAAGTTCTGTAACCGGTGATGACTATTGTAAATAGGAAATCGTAGGTGTCATTGGAGCAGATTTCGCTTTTATGGATGATACTACATGGCCACACTGTGGTTCAGAAGCTACTGGAAAGGGAAGACATCACTTGAATAGAATAGCCAGTGTACTCTTCTGATTAAAATCGCAAGAAATATGCCTTGGGATGATGGCTTAAAGCACGATTACATGTTTTGATGAATACTCAACAACTGAATCGTATACTTATTGAAAATTGGAATCACCTACCACAAGAAGTTGGGCTCAGTATGGAAAGATGATGCAAAGCAAGCATTGCAGTAAAGGTAGGTCATATCCCATACTAAGAAACACTTCTTATTTCTTTTGGACAGAGAATCATGTGGAATGATTTTGGGAGTTTAATAAAGCCTTACTTCGTTTCATTCCATACCTTCAATGTATTCCTATTTGCGTATTTATGCTTTCTTAATCATTGAAGTACAAAATGCTGTCTTTCAATTCTCAATATCAAGTCTCTCAGATGATTTATCATAGAATCATGAGAAGAGACATAGTTGCTTAAGCTCGATAATTTTGCGAATTCTCTAGAGTAGATGATTCTGAGGCCACGGCTTTGTATGTATTAGGATTTTATTATTGAATGTATCAAATAACCTGATCTGTTTCTTCTTTCACTCGTATAATTTTTTAGGTTCAAGATTATACAATAGTATTGTTGCTGATGTGAATTTGAATGTCTTTTAATAGTTAAATTTCCCGCAGAGAAATGGAAAAACATACGTATTAGTAGATAAAATAGATGAAGCACTTTATATTATTGAAAATATTTGAAGGGTACAAAACATTTGAAAATAATATTTGAAAGGCATAGTAAATTTATTACGAAATAAGATTCGATGAGTATGATATTATATAAATATGCATTATTCAAATGGATTTAATAATGCTAGAAATTCATTGATATAGAAAAATATGTACTAAGATCATTATTTAACAAGTAGAAATGTAGAGGATGGAAATCAAGAAATTTTAAAAAATATTTAAAGAGAAATTTAACCGAATGAGTGCTGAAAAGTAGTAAGAAAGTCTAAGACCTTGTGTAATTATTATAAAGTGCAATCTCTGTGTGTGTGATTTATAATACTATATCGGAGATAACCATTTGTGGCATACTCAAAGATATGTTGTTTTTATGTATCGCAATGTTAAGGTTCAAATCAAATAAAATCTATAAAGATTGCTTATGTGTGTGAATACATTCCTCCTCTTATTTACATTTTAATGTTTTGATCCCTATACAAGTTTAATTTTTCTCTTCACAATGATACATTGTTTTTGAAACACAACTTATTGAATATTTACTACAACATTCAATTTCTCACTAAGACTTAAATTTATTGGTGATATTTTTTTAGGTTGAATATTTTATTTTTCTTTGCTTAATTCAAGACAATGAACAAATGTTAAATAGAATGCATAAAGTATTCTGTTCAACATTGTTTGTTGTTATTGGTGATAAAAGTTATTAAACAATGTGTTACTATTCTTTCATCTAAGACCTTATATTGTTTCCTTTGTTAAAATTTTCTGTTAGATATTTACTGTTGATCAGATATTGAGAGAATTTTGAGAGGACATATACTCAAACTTAAGCTAGAAAGTGTGGCTAGTTTTTTTGTGTACTGTTTCAAGAATACAGTGTAATGATTGTTCATGATGAAATGCTGCTACAATTTCAACCAGATAATATTAAATTTCATTATAATATATACTTTTTGAGAAGAATAAACAATCTTTCTTAGATATAAAAATAATAAGAATTATAAAACAAACATTTGATAGTAAACATGATAAATTAAATTCATGTGTTAAATCATTACAAATACATATATTAAGGCTAATATTATAATTTTATTATTATGATAAAGTTGAATGAAATTTAACTCAAAATTAAAAACAATAAATTCTAAGCAAATTATGCTACCTGAAAATGATAACATTCACACTTTTTATATTATAAATCATCAATATTTTCATAATAACTATTTCATTCAATTATAATGAATAAATAAGGGAATTGATTTGTAAAATAATTTATCATTTTTAAGATGCATCAAATTCCACCGTTGTATGTGCAGTATGTTTAGTTGCAATTCGGAACTATTTATTTATTTATTTTATTACATTACATATATTCAGACTTGTACGCTTGATTCTTGAGATCCGCTTGTAAGTCTTCGTCGATAATAGGACAAATAGCACAATGACAGATGTACAACCACAGAAGAATAACGAAGAAAACACCCAGGGCTACGGTGGGAATCGAACCCACACTCCTACGCTCTCAAGCGATTAGCGGTGATGCTTTAGACCACTCAGCCACGGAGCGCCTAATTCGGAACTAAAAATCTGAGAAAAAATCGAGGCCAAGTAAAGAATTTGTATGCCAAGCAATGCAAACTTATTTCTTTATCACAGTGGGAAATATTAATAAGGTGTTATATTTCTAAGTTCTCTAGAGATTCAGAAATCTGATTTATAAGGATCAATGATGTGAGGATGAGAAAAATGACCTTTTTTTATCACAGAATAATTAAGATCAGTGTTTATCAGCCACCGATACTCCTACAATCCGTCCGCAATAAGTATTTGCCGGGTCGCGAAACATCCAGTTATCTGTACGAAATCCAAAGTGTCATCGGCCAACAATCTACATTAAAACAGCACCTACGTTATAGTAACGGTAATTTATTAGCTTAGAAAACAATATTTGTGTGTGTGATCTATAGTGAAAAGTATAACAAACTGGCAACTATGTACTTAATCGCCTTTCATAAATTGCCGTACGGTACACTTAGTACACTAGTTAGTGTGCCCTGTCTGCCTTGAATATCGCTGATTACTTAAGCGCTGAATATCTATCTTTATTTTAAGACTTCTTGGGTTAGGTTTCGCTTTTTATCTTTTTAATATTCTTCCGCATGCTTGGAAAACTGAAAGCTATTTATAAGCGTATGTTTTTAATAACTTCCGAAACATCGAAATGAACTTGCTCTTGCGGTTACTTTATGTATTGCTGCTTTATGTATTCGAATTGTTAACTGGTTTAACGCTTAAGATTGACACTTTAGTCAGAAACAGACACCAGCAGCAATCTCATTGGTTTTAGTTCCTTTAATTTGGTGAATTATTTTTTGGTTATTTTATATCTACCTACGCTATTTGCATTTCGATTCACTGTTGTTTTTGCTAATATATTAATTAAAAAATAAATATTCATTTAGATTGGAATTTACTTGGAGTTTTAGTTAAGTTTTGGTAGTTTTATTCAAGGTGCAATGTTTTAAGTAAGTGGAATGTACATATGTAAATTATAACAGATAAAATGCTTTAAAATTATATTTCTTATATTCATGATTTATTTATATATAAAAAGTGTGCCAATGGTTCGAATTATTAAAAATCTACGAAAACGTACCGAAATATTTTACCGGTCTTTGGAGTACATCTAGTTGAGAAATATTGATCTTGATTTTACCTAATCACTGGTTATACATTTAGCAGCATGTGAAATTAGCTTGAAGCTCACTAACAATTTTCCAAGTGTTGCGGAAAGGACACAGTTAAATGTTATGTTTGGCCGGTGTATTAATCTCCAAGCCTTGTGATCACGTGGAGCTTAGGAATGTTATCTTAAAGTCCCGTATTCCCTTTTTTAATGTTACAATATCATTTCATTCGTTAGGTTTCATTTTTATGATCAACAGTGTTTATATATATATATAAGGTTTATTTTATTGAACTTCTGGAAAATAAGAATAAGAATTGGCAGACAGGATTTTTGCATGAAGCTTTGTAATGTGTCTAGTGTTCTAGTCTTGTGTAGTTCGTAATGTTATATAGAGGATAATTGATATTTACTTTTACTTTATCAAGAGTACTAAGAACCAAAAAATAGTATTACTGCAGAAATTGGTATGACAATTGAGAGATTTTATAAACTATTTACTTTTTCTGCCATTTATTTTACTTATAAAAAATATGTGTCTCATCATTTATTTTAAATATTTTTTAGATTTTCATTTTAATTTTATCTCTAATCTAAAAATACAGATGCAGAATCTTAGCTGTATATATTGTTGTGGATAATCTTTAAGGACTAAAGAAGATATTGATTGAATGGTAACTTTATTAAACAAGTTAGTTAATTTTGTTATGCCCACTTAATTTAAAAATTCGTGAAGAAAGCTTTTAATTGCATCACCTTTTAAAAGTTAAGGCATGATAAGTTTTCCGAAAGTCATCATTAAAAAATTAGAAACAAAAATAAAATTCATGGCTTATATAAACGATAGCAGTATTATTTTAGAGAAAATTATGCAAAAACTATCCCCAGCAATTTTTTAAGGAAATACTCTTATACGGGAATAAAAGAAAACGTAGAGAAGTCAAGCTTTAGTAACTTTGTAAGTTCTGTGGTTGATTGATGATCTACAAGTATTATCATAAAATATTCGAAAAAGTTTTTCATTGAGGACATACAAAAAATCTAGCTATGTCTATAAGAAGTAATCCATCCAAATGATTAAAATGCCGTTCGGTGGGAAGGGAGGAAATGAGGCTTCCACAAATTGATGCTACCAGACACCTCAATGTGTTTTGCAAAATGATCCAGTGTTAGTGGGATCACTTTCAGTTTGAATATTCAGTGTTTAGAAGACAATTTTCAGGCCAATCACTAGTTACAAGACCTGAGAAAGACCATTTAATAACTTTAGTCCAAAGCATGAGTAAGAATCACTTGCCTTAGCTCGCTTATGTAACATTTTGTCGCATCAGGAACAAGAATCTTCGCTTCTGTGTTGAGAACGATGCCTTTACGATGCATATCTTAATGTAAAAGGAACATATGTATATCATATTCAATTAATGATAGAAAAATTATCACTTATGAAGATAATGTTTCCTGAAATAAATAGCAATGACCTTCTTATTCTTGAATATTAGTAAAGGTTGACACTGGAGAGGGATTCAATAGTCTTCTGGTTTGGAAGGAAGAAGTACCTGTTACAACTAATTCAACATTTTCAGGAGAAAAATTTCTGAAGCCAGGAATCATGAATCAGATTGTGGTCTTTCTCAATAGTCACGCTGACTTGCACGTGTTCCATGGAATAACTCTGCATGATGTGACATCCTAGGACAAAATCTTAAATCCAGTTATCTGCCCCACTTTAATTGTTGATGACATCCTTCTGATGAATGTTGATGCGAGACCTCATGGAGCCGTGTTTGATGGCCAAAATTTGGAATTGTTAATTTAATCTCAACACCTAAATTCAATAGAGAATTCTTGCAACTACTCAAGCAGACCATTATTGCTTTGAGTTCTTCATGATCACTGCATGAAACGGTGTTTTGTCATCGCTCCTAATTGCGGTATTTGAAAACTTAATTTGATGTATGGAAAGTCAAAGGTACTAATTATTTGCAGTTAGGGGTGAACATATTTTTTATTAATCAATTTTTGTAATTTTTCTACAAGAATTTTCCATCTAAGACTGTGATGTACTAACATCTATGAGAAAGGACTTTTTAATCAAGTGTACTTTTTTATATTTTAAATCATGTTTGTATTTAGGTAAATTTCTACGTTGCATTAAGTAAAATAACTTTAGTACATATTTCATACGAATTTCTTGCTTCTGTATTCTTCGTATTTAAATTAGGAATACAAATTGTGTTGTATATTAACTTTTGTAGGTCAGTGTAGTTTTATATGCAATTTTGATTCAGAAAGGTAGCTTAGGTTTTTGAAATATATATATATGGTTTTATCTTCTAAATTATGGTTTTTAAGGGCAACAATAGCAAATTAATGTAATATCCTTCTATTTAAATAGATTCAAAATAGTAATGTATGTACATTTGAACACTGAGAACATCAGCTGCATTTATTATTGCTTTCTTTTCTCTTTTTATGTTTAATAAATCTTATGGTTTCTATCAATCAATATATATATATATATATATATATATATATATATATATATATATATATATATATATATATATATATATATATATATATATATGTAGAGTTAACAAGGCATCAGTCCGTTTCAGTGGATTCTGGAATGCATCCTACTGAACCAGACGAGATAAATTTTAAACTATAGGAAGTCGAAATAATGCCCTTGATATTTATTTGATAAAAATATTAGTACAACATCGATCGATTAATGGTGCTTTAATCTTTAATACTCTTTATAAGAAATAATAATATAATTATTATAATATTAAGAAAGTTGCGTTAAATGTGCTCCAATATCATACTGATTCAGCTTTAATTCCATCAGTGAACGAAGTTAATATGCCAGAACAGTCAGAATATGGTGCGAATGCTGTCCCCAGAACTGGCACAGATGTAGGTTTTTTAAGTAGGTATTGTTTTAAAGAAAATCTCCAATCACACACACACACTAAAGTACCAGGGGATGATATCTTCAGAATGAGGAGGCTATGCTTATGGAAAATGACAGCTGATGTTTATTTATCTATGAGCGATTGTTTTGCAAGAGAATAAAATGAAATCGTCAAGGCATTTTTATGTATCATACTGCACAAAAATGATGTATTGATTGGCATCCTTACTCTTGAAGTTGTGGGATTACGAAATCACTAACCATGTCATTCAAATTATCTCTCAAAAATACTATTGAGGGAGGAAGGAAGCCATAAAACCCTACCATTCTGTTACATTTTTTGGATGAACTAGTGGTTTGTGGATAGGGTGCTATGTTTTCTCCTGCCTAAGTTCAATAATTGTGAGTTTTAACTTTCCCACTGAGTAAAAGTGATCTTCATCAGTCCATAGAATGTTCCATGATCAAGTAATGTGAATCATTACAGGAACTGCAGTGCAAAGAATTTACGCATTATATTTCTTCGATGCGACAATAGCTACAGATTTGATTTTATATGGATAAAAATGCAGAATACTCTGCAAGATTTTTCGTACAGTAGAATACGGCACATCCAATACACGAGAAACAGTTGAGACTCACTAACACTGGCGATTGACTGCTGTCTTTTACGAAGGAAGTAGCCGCTGTTTCTGCTTTGTAAGATTGAATTTACTTTCTTCAACCTTGAAGAATGATAAGTTCCCCACTTGTTCCAAATTTCGGCACATCTTGCGTAAGGCATGTGGAAATATCGGACCTCTTTATACCAGCTTCATACGACGATTTTTTTACAGCTGCAACGGAACATTGTTGGTTTTTGAAAGCAGAATAATTTTGGCTGCTGCGCTTTTTCTTGGGAAGTGAACATGAGGTACAGATGTAGCTTTTTTTATTCAAAGAAGCATGAGGCGTAACACAAATCATATTTCCCAGCTTCAATGTATGAAATAAATACTTTTGTGTGCATTTTGTTAGTGAATTTTGGTACAACATTTTATTTAATAAATATAAAACTCACATATCTCTTATATGAATTATATGTTATTTAAATTTTTAATCTTTAGGGACTTTTGGGAATTTATCATTTATATATATATATATATATATATATATATATATATATATATATATATATATATATATATATATATATATATATATATATATATATATATATATATATATATATATATATATATGCGGGCAAAAAATTATAAATTGATTACATAAACTTAAATTTTTTGACAAATTTATAAACATTTTTTCATATCTTTATAAATATATTTTACCTTTGTAATATTTCATTTCCCTTTAATTTTTAAGAGAAATATTATATTCTTGTTTAAGTGTGATAGAAATAAATGAAACATGAGACAGTAATAAAGTAAAATAAATGAGACAAAATCGTAAAGTGATGAATACGAAAATTTAATTTTAGTTTAATAGAATAGTTTTAATAATCGATGTAGAAGCATGCATTATGATATGATGGTCATAACAGAGAATTATCGTAATCATTAAAACATATCAATAATACATTTTTTTAAAATGTAAGCGTATAACAAACTTCTTTTGAAGAGAACAGCCAAAAAAGCTGTAGTAACAGATGTAGCAACCATAGCTGCATTATATATAATTTACAATGAAAAAAATGTAACATGATATGATGTAGCCACCATGAGCTTAAAGTGTATTCACAGTTAAAAAGTCTGATTTCTTATGAACATATTTGGCTTTCCTATGTACGATCTCAATATTACGGAATTTTATAAGAAATATGCTCAAGGTGCAATTCTAGCTCATGAATCAATCAGTTTTACAAAATGTAAATCTTTAAAACACAACAATGATGTTAAAAATCATGTATATATAAAAATTCACCTAGTATGATTGTGTATAAATAAAACTTATTTTCATTATATTACTTAAAATAACTAGAAGAATATCTATATCTTTAACATTATAGGATACAATGGAACAAAACTCGTAAATTACTATATAAAATAAATTAAATAAATTATGCTTGTGTATTTTGACATTGGAAAAGTCATTATACTATCTAGAGGAAAGAAAGTTTTTCTTAAAATAAATATATTACAATTTCAAAAAACAGGAAATTATATATTATTTGATTATATTGATATAGTACCTTTCTATGTATATCTCACTGTTCATTCAAGAAAATATGAAACTTTGTGAACGATAATATACAGTTTTGTTTATCATATTCATTAAATTTCAATAAAAAGATAGTTTTTTCCTGACAACTATTGTCTGACATCACCTATATCTCCATTTAATACTAAAACAGCTTCTTGATGTACAGAAATATATAAAAAGGAAGAAAAGAAAATATAAGGAAAATTATCTTCTTTTCAATATCTAGGTTAATAATACTAATTCACCAAACTTTCTTAGAAACAGTGGTCTGAAACATTGAAATTTTTACCAAAATTAATGTTCGAACAATGAACAAGACTATGTATCTGTTTTGGAGAAAAAGTGACGCAATGTTCCTTTGGCATTTTTGTTTCTACGATCGGAGCCTTGGTACTGTTTGATGAAATTTGTTGGTGATTCACTGTGGTGGGCTCCTCTCATCAGTTCTGTCCTGAGTGAATGTTATACTGTAAAAGTGCTCAAGAAGTTGACACTGTGAAATGGGATATAAAATATGAATATGTCTTTGAAGAAATAGGAAAGTAAGTCTCAATGAGGATTACTTCTAATTGACTTTACATTTCAGGCACTCTTCCCATTGGGGAAAATGACGGTTTCTGTGCATTGACAACATATTAGTCATTAGCCTGCTGGTATGTTAGTTACGCAGCAGCACAAATTGCACTTTGAATCAACAGATCTCTTCTAGAAAACTCTAAAGAATGCTATAATCAGCCAAAACTATCTACTGATATCATAGAATTTTGTGGCACGCTAGCTGGAAGGTTGACCAGTGAAGAATGATGAAAGAGCTTATACCAACTGATCACAAAATTTGACAAGTCCAATTCATCTAGCATTATTTGGGCTACTCCCATAAATACCTTTTTCTCCATTCTTCCGTAATCACCCCAAACTGTAACCTAAAAAAGATTGTGACAAAAAATTAAACAAGAATTAAAAAAATTGAAAAAAGGTTGTTAGTAATGCATTTAAACAATCTGAAAGTATCTCATACTGACAAATACATTTGATCAGAGTATTGATCAAATTAAAACATTGCAAATACTGAGCTATTTTATTTAAAGAAATTAATGATAAAAATTTCAATACATAATTTCCCATTCTGCATTGTGATTTGAGTTTTCATAGAGCAATTTATAAATATAAATTGAAAGTATATTGTTATATATAAAATTTATATTCAATAGACCGATTAAGACCTATGCATTAATTATAATTTTCTGTAAATAGAAGAAAGACTGCTTAATTTGGTACACAGTAAATTATCTGAAAGATTTTTTCTTTTTACAAAGGAGTAAATTTTGATATTTTATTATTTTTGCATTAAAACTCGTAAAAAATATCAATTCAGAATTAAAATATTTCAATTAATCCACATTTCTGAAACACTTTTGATTATATTATTCTATTAATTGATGCAAAGGACATGCATAGAAAATTTACTGTGTTGAATAATCATGTGTACAGATTATTGCAGTAAAAACTATAGTTTGTAAAATTTCATTCACTTTACTTTTCTTCCAGTTTTTTGAACAAATTTTTTTTCGACCAACTAAACGTTTAATTGCATTTCGATTGCATATTCATTATAAAATCCATTAAAAACAACTAAATACTTCTGTAAAATATAACTTTGAATATTGTGTTCTTATTTTAAAAATTATTAGAAAGGTATACAGGATGATAGATATTTTTTAAATTTTCATTAATGCTGTTAAATTAATTTCTGATTAAAAGTGTCATTACTTTGTTTTATTATTTTTACAATGTTTTCACATGAAAATTTGTAGGTTTTCAAAAAGCAATTCTTCTTTTTGAGATAATCAATAAACTTTTGATTTTATTCTATTCTCTTTGGTAGGCTTTATAAATATATAATTTTATTGAGAAAAAAGTGAAAAATACATTAATGAATAATTGGACATATAATTCATACACATATGTTTTTAACATCAGTATAAATGTGAAAGTTTAAAACTAAAGATGAAAGGATAACTTATTCCAAAAATTAACAAATGAAAGCCGAATTCTAGAACATTTTTTTATTATTTCTACAGCAAAATGGTTGGTGTTTATTGGCCTCATATAGAGTTTACTAATACCTAGTTAGATTTCGGGTAACAAATGAAACAAAAAGGCTTTTCAATCAACCTAATATATTGGATATTGAATTTGATGTCCCTAATCTCATAAATGCTTTTATGGGAATACATTTTTAGAGTGTCTTATTCAAGGAAAAGTTTTAAATTGTCTTAAACATTCCTATATCACTTGGCGAATTGAACCAGGCATTGTTTTAAGCATGATCTATTAAGATCTATTAAGAGCTTACTAATAGATGCAGTATATGTAAACTCAGTGTGACTTAGGTATATCGCAGAGTTATTTGCTTACATAGGGGCTCGGATCTTTTCTTTAGGTGATGATAATCAAAAGAAAAGACAGCAATAAATATTCCAGTAGGTTAAACAGAGTATTGTTTCACATGAAAGCTAAACATGAAATGTTGATCACAGGGTCTTCAAATATGTCTACCATTGTAATCTAACTAATTTGGATTTATTATAATTTGTTGTTCTGTTCAATTGAAATACTGTTCTTCATATCGTACTTGTAACAATTTAAAAGTAGCTGTATATCACTGGTAAAAAATATTTAATTATCATGCCAGTTCATTAATATATTGTCAGATTTTTATCCTCACGATATGACGCAGTATTCTTGAACAAAGTGATCTATAATAAAACCATTTGACATTGACACCAAGAAATAAGTGACTCTGTTTTTAATTGGCCAAACAGTCTAGAATTATGTTCCCTTAAATGTGAGATTGCACTGTTATACTGGTCATACATTCTCATATAAAAGTTTTTATATCAAAATGTCAAATGTCCTTAATATCGAGATGCATAATGGCATTACCATTTTGAAATAGATAATCCGAAGTTTATATTCATCTCTTTTACAGGAAAATATCTTCTATAAAAATTGTATACATAAAGACAAAATAATCTCCTTAATAAAAAGTAAATGAAAAAATTCTTTTGTCCACAATTTTTAGCACACACACAAATTATGAAAAATTACAATTTAAACTTTGTTCCATAACCAAATTTCTTATCATTCATTTTGCAATTGTAATTTTTCTCATGTTATCTTATAAAATGTATTCTGATATAATTATTATTGATTAACTCTTTCTCAGCCTATTACTTTTTAACAGTGAATTTGGAATGAAAATACTTAGGATTATGAAAAATATGGCGCATTGTTTTCCGTATAATAACACATATTATTCAATATTTTAGTACAAAATACGGTTTGACTTTTTTACATCTCTAGACTGTTTTTTGTACACTTGGGTTAATTTGTTCAAAATCTACTGTTTAAAGTGGAATCCAAATTTCTAAACACATCCTCACCCGACTTAAGAATTAAATTAAAAAAAAAGCTGAATAGAAAAAAAGTGGTGTTTAATTTTTTTAAGCTTAAACATTTTTATTTTGTTAACAATTGTAAATTAAAAATTTAACTTGTAATATTGATTTTCTTCAACATTATAATTATTCTTAGAAAAATAATACGTGTGTAGTACTTTAAATATCATACTAAACATGATTTTCCATCAAATAGAATATATGCATCCATTTTTATATGAATTGAAGTACTTTTTTCAGGTAAAAATATTTACATTAAATAAAAGATGGAAAAATGCTAAAATATGGCTGATAAACTAGCTTTATTTGATAAAAATTTAATGCATTCATTAAAAAGTACTTACAAAAATTGCAATTGAAATATGCTTGCATTGTTAATTTTGTAACATAGATGAATGGAATGTATTAAATATTTTTCCTACAAAAGTTGAGGCTAGGATTTGTATTATTATACAAAACTTTTACCTACGTTATAATATACAATAATATATTATTTTTAAGAAACAGTTCATAAAGAAGGGTTCCAAGTGTAAATTGTTCTATTACATAAATCGCTTACAGAAATACTAAGCTCACAAAATTCAAAATTTTTTCTTTTGCAAAACAAGTTAAGAAAATCACTGAAGTTAAATATAAATTCTTATTCATAATTGCATTCATTTTTATGGAAAAGCTAAGAACAATATTAACATGTGCTGTAAGCTTTTTTCATATGTTTTCATCATTTGTCTTAAATTAAATTGAACATTTTATTAAAAATAGATTCACAACAATCATAAATATTTCATATTTGAAAATGATGTCTTACTTGTAAAATGCAATTTCGGTAGTTTTCGTTAAATACTAATTGCTGTTGATATAAAGGATCCAAGGTTTTTCTAGCACTTGCAGTCTTTCTTTTTGCTATGCATTTTCTGCCTTTCACAAGATAAACCTTCACATAAGGTGCTGTAGAACGAACATATTGATTAAAAGAAATCATTATTATAATCAGTTCATAATTGAAAGCGAAAAATACATTTAAAAAGTTTTCTGATAAATTAAAAACATAAATATCAGAAAACTTTCTAAGTGTTAATACAAAAATATGAGCTTATGTGTGGTCTGCAAGTATATTTAAAATTAAGGTAAATTTATTTAATTAAAAATGTGACTTCCCTTGCTGGACTTATAAAGCAAAAATTATACATTTCTTAAGAGAAATAAGAAATTAGAAATTGTATAACTGAGCAAAATAAAAATTTATTAGATGCAAAATAGAATGCAACAATATGAAAGTGTATCTCCAAAGAAATTTTTGTCACAAAGTTGTTAAAAGAGAAATTATTGATTATATCAAGAAACATTAGGATTAAATTAAATCTTTCAAAACCACCAAAAAGTATTCTTAAAAAAACTGCGTCAAGAAATAAAATTTTTAGCAAATGAAACATTAGCAACCATTCACAAAAATCATTTTTCGAGTTTTGCAAACAATTCCGAGTCTTGTAACAATCTTACTAAAGAGAAACAAAAGTCATCAATGAATTTAACTCACCAAAACAAACTATTAGCATTTATCAAAACCATAAGAAAAAGAAACGATATTCAGCGAACTTTTCTGACGAAAAGAAACTAATTCAATGTCCAGATGGTAAAAATATTAATTACCAAATTGGTATGATCTACAATTCGGTAATTAGTTGTGACTTGAAGTAGTCTAGATATTACTTTTTGTAAGAAGGAAAACCGGCAAATAGATACTTATAAGACTTATAAGATATTAGGAGTTAATCGTCAATAAAATAGCTGAAGAAAAACCCTTTTTTATTTCCAATGGCCAGGCAAAATGCAAAGAACTAGAGATTACAAAAAAGTAAATTACAGAAAATAGACCAAAGTCATTTGCCTAAGGAGTAACTTTGCCTTCCAATATCTCGCTTCCTCCGTTGAGCAGCAAAGAGTCCCACAAAGAAGATGGTCCCTGTCCATTACTTCTCCAGAGCAGCAGAATGGACAAATAAAAACAGTAAGAATTCCCAATGATGAGAGGCTAGGCAGTCATGTCCTGTTGTTAGACGAAAGGCGGCAACTGGATTTCATCTTGGCAAATCAAGAATAAGAGAAGGACCTAAATTACTCCAGTGTTTTCAAGCTATATTAGTCTGTAGGTCTAATGAAGCATTAGAAACAAATAGATACCTTAGAAACAGTTTAATCTTCCAATACGAGAGGGGTGTGGCAGGATGTTAAAGAAGGCCGGCACCTTTCTTTGTAAGGATGTCTGCTTGCTCATTGCCCCATAAGCCACAGCGGCCAAGCACCAAGCACCTCCCTCTCAAAGCAAGAGCTCTGTGGAATTCTTGACATTGTAGAATTTCAGGCGTTCGTGGGTGTTCAACTGTAGAGATTGATTGGATGGCTGCTTGTGAGTCAGAAAGAATAACTGCTCTTGAAAATTTGCAATGAATAGTTAATAGTTATTTCAAAGCTATGCATATCGCAATAACTTCACCGTCGAAGAAGGTACTAATATAACCTGCCGAGGCATAAAATAAAAAAAAAGGTCAGAGAAAACACCAGCCCCAACATTAAAGTGGCAGCCAAACTGGGACCCGTTGGTAAAAATGAGCAGCCATTGAGAAGATGGATATCTGGACGCAAAGGTCTCTAAGGCAAGTGGTTTTAAAACACTTAATGCAAGCTCTCTCTTTCTCTGTACAGTTTCCACTAAATCAAGCCTTATATTAATGTTTGTAAATTCCAAGTGATTTCTACATATCATAAGGGGAGACTTATCTCCTGGAATTTCGATATCATTCTTCTTTTACAGGATATTTTGGATAAAATCATGTTGGGTTTTCAGTTTTCTTGGTTTGGTTACATAATCCCTCTAATAAGGATCTGCTCGCAGAAGTTTTTCATAGAGAATCATGATCTTCATTTCCATGGTGATCTGGAAGGGCATATTTCGTGTTAGTAATTCAAGAAATATGCCCTTCCAGGTCAAAAACTTTAAATGATCAAAATTACGTTAAGCAAGATAATGGACTTGCTTATACTTCATAAAAAAATTACTTCTGGAGCATAAAATTGATGTAGTTGAATAACTTATTTTCATGAATTCATGGAACATGTTTGAAAAAACAAGACTTCACCTGAAATTTAAGGCTTGATTTTCTTCTGCGATTGAGTTAGGGTTTACATTAAAAATAATTTCCAACTTTATACATTGAAATTTATTAGTTATATGATACGTTATATATTTGAACACAAGTTGTATGAAAAGATATATTTTTGAGATGGATCTTATGACAAGTTATAATTGAATTCATAGAAATTTAAGCTATCCCCATGAAATTATATTTGCTGAAGAATATTTTAAATAGCTATTATTTAGATTATTTTAAAGCTGCAAACGGGAATCAGATTTATTTGTCCCTATAAACATTTTGTGAGTTTGCACTGATGATATGTTTTATAAATTTTCATAATAAAACTTTCTATAAGCTTCGCATATACAATAATTTGCTTAGTTACATATATTTTGGTTTTAATGATCCAGACATTTTTAATAAATTAATAATTTTATCCGGTATTGTACACTTCTATACTTTTATCTCAGAAGCATACAATTTGAATATTTGCTTATTAAATTCTCTTTTTAGGATCTTTATTAAATGATCTTTTTTTCTAGACACAGACATAGACAGTTTAAAAAACAAAAATAACCTAATCATTTAAAAAAGGAAAATTTAAATAGTTGCTTGTATGGAGTAGAAAATACAAAATAATAAGATATATTTCAAAGAAATTCATTGAAATTGAAATATATATCATTCTAATTAGCTATGAGTTTGAAATTTACACCAGAAATAATCCAAATACATATATACATACATATATATATATATATATACATATATATATATATATATATATATATATATATATATATATATATATATATATATATATATATATATACACACACACACACACACACACACACACACACACACACACACACACACACACACACACATATATATATATATATATATATACAAACAAAACACTTCATAGATGGAAATTTATAAAATAGTATATGTAATACCTTTAAAATGTTTTGTAAATTATATTGTAGTGAAACTTAAATTTTTAATAATGGAAAAAAGTTACTACACTGCTGGCAATCCAAAATGTAACACCCAGGATGACCAGGGATATCGCAGCGAAGTTTATTTGGGATATAAAACGTTACACACAAAGATCAAGTGATTGAAATTACAGCCGCTTGTTAAGTGTGGATGAAAAAAAATCAGTAGTTAGGCACCATTGTGTGGTACAAATGCTGTCACATGCCACGAATGTAATCAAAGAAGTTTTGGATGTATTCTTAAGGTATAACAGTCTACGTGGATTAAACATAGTATCAAAATTGATGTGGTTTAGCAGCGAGTTATGTATTCCGACTCAGCTGTGCAAAAATGGACCACACATATTTGATAGCAGTTACTGAAAACTCTTATATTCTAATAGGCACAGCACGGGTTCCAATACCTCAGAGATGTAACGCTGGCTTTTCATTATATCAGCAATGCGAACTAGAGGGATGATAAATCCAATAGCATCCCAAACCATGATAATTTTAAGTAAAAATTTTGATAAATTTGCACAATTTGATTTTAACATACTTAAAATGTTTTTCCAATTTAAAATTTATATTCACGCAGCGCAGATTCTATTCAATATTTAACTTGTACTTTTCTTTAATATTAATTTAAATATAATTATAATTTTTAGATAATTTGAAAGAAGTCAGAAAATCATAGAAAATTATATATGTTTGATAAAGATAAAAGAGGTGGAGGTATTTAATTAAAATTTATTAATATAAAATATAGCCTAATTGATTAATAAATTTGCGAAACAAGTTGCAAAATGTTAAAACTGTTATTTAGAAACGATTACATTTAAGGCTTGAAAAGTAGCACTCTAATTTCTTCCATCATGTATTTTTCTCATTCATCAATCGATTTTTTAAGTTTCATTTAGATAGTTTGTCTCGCAGCTTTCATTTTTTACAGACGAGGAAAGTAATTCAACGGGAGCCTACAGTCAAAGTAAATTTCGAACCACATTCTATAAAGGATGTGGTAGTTGGCCAAACCTAAGTAAAGTTGAGATAAAAATCAAAGCTTTAATTTTTACGGTTGAAAAATTTACTTAAAACTTCAGCTATATTTTTATACATTTTCTTTCTATTCATAGATTACAAACTTCTTACTATTTGGTATGTAGGAACAATAACTCTGATAAATCAATCAGTTTTTAAAAAAGTCATAATTAATTATTCTTATTTTACTTACTTGGCTTATTTTCTATGAAATCTTTTATGAAATATAAGTGAAATCAATCGGTATAAAGTTTTATAATGTAAATATTTTTCTTTTAAAATTTTAACTTACTACCATTAACAGAATAAGATGACTGTTTCTTTTCCTGTATGATTGAAGTCTATTTAAATGAAATGATAATTTTTATGCTTTCTGTCGTATAAGCATTTACCTGGAACAACTTTCCCAGATTTTGGCTGTAAACCTCTAGCTCTTATCACTTCAACTTCTAAATTGCCTTTTCTGTCTGCAAGGCTAAGCTGAATATCACCTAGACTAGGTGAAGCTAAAACTTGTCGCCCAACCAGTTGACCTGTTCCCAGTCCTTCAACGAAATTTGAGAATTCACCTTCAGGGACCAGCCTAATTGATGGTAACCATCTGAAAATAATTCACACAAGTTAGAGAGTTAGAATTTAATTTAATTTCCATTAAATGAAGAGAAAAAAATCAAATTTAAACTACAAATTCTAAAACTTCTTTAAGCTTCTCTTGCAATTAAGAGTTGTACAGTATTTACAAATCTTACATTGTTTTTAAGTGAATCAGATTGGATATACTGATAATTTTTATATAGTGTCTTTTTGTGTTCTTATTGAAATTCTTTATCAAATACTTTTACTTACACAGAGCTGTCACCACTAAGACTACCTTCTCCGTCTGATGATACACTACTAGCTTGTTTGACAAGGTGACGGCATTCTAATGGGGCAACTTCTTCACTTCGATGGACGTTTATAGTTGATGATTTCTTTCTTCGAAATCCCATTCGTTTCTTGTGTCCTGTAATTAAAAACAATCTCAAGAGCTCTCCAATGGTTATTTTATGTATACTTTATAAAAATTTAAATTCAAACACAAACGAAATCTAATTAATACTTAATAATTTCTTTTCAATTAAATCTTAGTCAATAGGATGATGGAAGTTGATTTTAAATTCATCTGTTAATCTTTCAAATAACAGTTTTGTTCTTTCATTATGGTTTAAATAGCCACAGATTTTTGGCTATAGTAGAAATAAGGACAAGATCACAACGGTACCACAAGGAAGAACTTTTTTTTTTAAACTTGAACTCTCTTTTCTTGAAAATTGAAAAATATACTATTTATATATGACAATTTGAAAAATAATTTAATTTTTTTAAAATTAAGTTAGAGATTCAAGTGCATTTCTAGAGCTAATCTGTTGATATTATATCCATCATTTTACTGACTGTGTTTGACTAAGAGTTAGAAATAATACACAATAAATAAAACAGTACTATTAAATAAGAGCCTACCTGCCAAAGCTATCGTAATAGACATTTGGTTACTACTTCGTTTCTTGAGTAACGTCTTTGTGTCATTTGAATGACGTTTTTGTTTTAATGATTTATTTTTATTTAATAAATGTATATGAAAATTTCTGAACCTAACTCAGTGTGTGTCCCGTGTTCTTTTTTTCCTATTCCTTCTTATTATTATTCAACTAAAACTCAAATTATTTGTGATCTTTCTCTTTTTATATGAGTCTTCTACTTAAGAACTTAATTACTAACTTTTGTAACATTTCTATATATTGTTTTCCAAACAATTGTTGAAAATAAGGATTGGTAACTGATGCGTTATATTAATTATGTTAATATAATTTTAATTATAAGCGAATAATGTTTGGAAAGATTTTAAAAAACTAGAAAAATGGATTCATTATATTTGAGTAAATAATGTACAATGTCTGAGTCTTACCTAAAATGTGTACTATTTTATAAAATATTTTAATTTTGATTTGAAGTATATTGAATTGTGAAACACTAAAAGGTATATCGATCTGTAAAAATGAAAAGTGAAGAAAGAACATAGCCATTTTTCGGAGATTTTAAGTATTTGAAATACCACTTTTGTATTCTGTCTCTGAAACCTGAAGCTAAGAGCGATACTTGTCCACTACTTTTACGACTACCTCGGGTTTTCTAACTAGCTCTACTTGTCGCTATGAAAGACATGTCTTACCAGATACGCTTAGCTGGGATGTGCTGTTACTTCTTTTGGCAGATAGACCCCCAAACTGAGTGATCTTACCGCCAGTGCTCGTTCCTTGTTGTCCTTGCTTCGTTCCTTTATCAGCTGCTAGTGCTGTATCAGACAAACTACCATTATTGGTTTTCTCGTTGGCTGCACCATCACTATTACTCCTATTTAAAAAACCTCGAGAAGGTCTTGGAGGATGAACTGGTCCATTCCCTGGTGTGGGTGAGGTGAATTCCCTGTGAATTTTTTTACTGTTAATTTTATTCACACAAATAGTTATTTTTTAGAATAGCGCAAAGCAAATAATATCAGGAGGCTTTTTGAGGAATATGTGCAAAAGATTAAAATTTTCACTTTTGCTTAAATCTCTGAATTTTTCTCAAAAATAAAGTTTTAAAGCTGAAAGGTTAATTTGCTATTATATTAATTAGTGCGGTAACTTATTTGAGAATATATATTGTAACGGTATATATTGTTATTCCAAATATAGAATTTGCCTCCCTTTAAATATTAGTAGAAAAAACCGAAAATGAGATTCTCTTTACTATATGCATTGTAATATGATCTTGAGAGTATGTTATTAACTAGTTAATTCTGAAATTCTCAAAATGTTTGTATGTTTATAATATTTAAAACATCTAGCACACACACACAAATTTAAATTAAAAAATTAGTTTCTTAATAAATGCTTATTTTTTTTTATAAAAATATAGAAATGCTTAGCATAATTGTTTAAAAGTAAATAACGCAATTTAATAACTGTTTAATACGAAGAAATAAATAAAATGTTTATTTAACTATTATTCTTTCTTTAGAAAATGTCATTGAAATGCAAAATAGTGCTATTAAAATATTTCATTATGATTTAATTAAATATCCCTTTTTTATCATTTTTTTTACATTCTCATAAAAAGTAATAAACATTTAGGGGGAAAGAAAGTATTTTATCGGAAGCTTGGATTTTGTCTTTCAAATAAACTCAAATTAAGATGAATTCATAATTTGATATATTGCAGACAATTACAAAAGGTGTTTCTTTATGAAATAAATTAAAACACTAATGTTTTTAGTAACACACTCTTTAATTTCAAAAAGTACTTATATGAAATAGTATGAAACTTTGATTTTTATGATTATGAAAGTTAAATTTAAATGACTGATTTTAATTCAAAATACAAAATTAGTTATAGAAAAATTCTAATAGAAAAGCATTTTTTATTAAGTAAGACTTGAATAGTCTCTTTTTATCATCATTTGTATAATAATACATTTTTTGTATTCTAAATACTTTTCATGAAAGACAGTATGTTGCATGATACGTGCAACAAAATAATGTTAAAAAATTCTTTACCAAAATAATTTTTTTATTATCTTGCTCCAAAATTATTTTAAAGAAATGAAATTCTCACGCATGGAATGTCCTTATGAACTTTGAGTTTACTCTGTCAATTTGATGCGGTTACTATGCATCATATCCCTTAGATAATATTGTTTCCTCAAAGTTACTTTGTTCAAAAGTTCCAAATTTGATTTGCATAAAACTTTTTTATGATTTAATTTTTAAAAGGTTTTAAATATCAAAAAGAAACCAACCTTCAAGCTCTATTCTATGAAAAAATGTTTAATTAATTAAAAAAAGAGAAAAGCTCTTAGAAAATATGTGGACTTACAGAAAATTTCTCAGTATTAATTATAGTATCAGTATTAAGTAAAGAAATAATATTTTGGAAAAACGTTGCACTATCAGCAGATTTCAAGATAAAATAACAAGTAGAAGATTTGAAAGAAGTGAGGTGATATATTAACGAAGTAAAAGTTAACCATTGAGATGTATACAAAACTGCTGTTCTATTAACCAAACAATAAAAACAGAAAAATGTTACTAATATAAGATGTATTTTGAAGGCGTTTATTAGTGTGTGTAGGGTTTTTGAAAGATTCATGCATTTTAAAAATAAAGGAGCTTTTCTTGATCAAAGTGGAACAACAGAATATAGAAGATCTAAGCAGTTTGCCATAAGTTATCAATAAATACTCACCAGAGGAATTTTGGCAAAAGTATTTTTTTGTTTGTTTGACGAATGTAAATATAATTTTTTGGAAGTAGTGGGAGGTGTTAAACTGAAGAAATTAAGGTAAGTGATACGAGTTCATATTCCTATTCTTACTGTAAAATTTA
Source organism: Latrodectus hesperus (assembly GCA_037975125.1). Lineage (NCBI taxonomy): Eukaryota > Metazoa > Arthropoda > Arachnida > Araneae > Theridiidae > Latrodectus > Latrodectus hesperus. The sequence continues at coordinate 29,225,177 of CM075854.1, forward strand.
GTGTAGGACATAATATGGTCAATGATGCTTTTCCCAGGAATATATCTGTTGTTAAAAATAAATGTAAGAAAGATACTTTTTGTATATAGGTGTGTGTGTGTTCCAGGATTCATTATGGTTTAGAGACTGGACTCCTCCCATCAGAGTGGAAACTCAACATTAGGAGGTGAATGTTTTGTTTGCGTTTGCTGTATGTTGTTCATCTGTGAGGATGGGTGCGTGGGAATTACCTGGATTTCCTCATTTACGACAAATCAATATATGGCCAATATTAATAAAATATTCTTCTGGGAGGCAAAAGGCTATAGAAAAACTTTAATACAGCTTTCGACATTCAGATTGGGTATCCACACTGTCTTGTTGCATAAAAATATTAGTTGTTGTTTGCATAAAAAATGTTTTTTATCTTTTAAATAAATAAATAAATTTTATTGCTTACTACTTTTCTTTCTTACAACAATAAATTGTATTTTATATACATAGGAAAGAGATACAATTAATTTTTGCGAAAAAGGAAATATTAAACAATTAAGTTCGTTTTAATGATATAGTAACGGCATCAAATGATCCTTAGCACATTTAAATGGTGGTGAAGGTAATAGGAATTTGATTATAAAGTTAATTCAATAAGAATAGGGCTCATAACCATCTAGTTCAAATCCAATAGAAAACATTGGAAATGAGCATGGAAAACGTTTTCCGAATCACATTAATATATAAATTCAGTTGATTTTTTCTAAAAATTAGAAAATAAGTGAAATAATTTGATTTTGGATTATATTAAATGCCCAACTATATTCCAGTTAGCAGATTGACTCACTTTAAAGTTCTGCTGCCCCTAGGATGCTCTGACTGAGAAGAAAAGGCACTGTTGACACTATATTTGGAAACAGAACTTGTTTCTGATTCGTCACTTTCGTGAACTGGTGCTGCACTGCTACTTTTTTCAGATCTCTCTGGTCCACCGGAAGATGTAGCTCCTCGGATCCTGCCACTTGTAGAAGCCTCTGGAGGATGAGGAGACAGACGAGAATTTCTTGGGGGTGGATGGGGGTGGACATTGAATTGCTTGTCTATGCTGTGGCGGGGAGACACTTCACTGTCTGAAACAATCATTGTAGATCCACCTATAAAAATGAAAGATTACTTAAAATCACAGTATGCATTTACTTTATTAGAAAATTGCATTAAAATTGTTTTGCGTCTGATAGAGTAAAATATTTTTTAATTAATATAGGTTATTATTTTTGACACACATATACAATGTGGAAAATAATCCCATATATTTTTAGTAAAGAATATTAAGATAGTGCTGCGTAACATTTACTTCTTAAAAATAAGTAAATAATTTGCAATATGTCCGCAGATCAATGTGTACTCATTATTTTTTTTATTTAGAATTCCATTTTGATGGTAGTTAGGGTTATTTGCATTCCAGGCAAAACTATATTTTATATTATTCTGTAATTTGGATTGTTTTCTATTCAGAATCTAATATTTTTCTTTTGCCTGATGTGTTTTGACATTTCTTAGAACTTACTTATCTGCAAAATTTACTTATTTACAATTTCACTTATTTGTCTACTTATTTTTTAGAACTTTTTATAAATTATATTTTCTACATTAACTATAGTCTTATATAATATACAGAACACAAATTTGACAAACAAACAGATAATAAAATGTTAACCAAATATGACATAAGATAATCACAATAATGTTATCATTAAATTTTTCTTAAAGGACATTATTTTATAAAGTGTATGATTTAAATTTTTATGTATTTTGACAAGAAATAAAAATTGCTGTAAAAATACCATCGGGCTTTCTTTGCATTCTTAGTTTCATTTGTCTGGCTCGTTCTTCTAATTCTAAAGTCATCTGGTCTCTTGTGGCTCTTTTTGGTGGAATTTGTGGCAACTGTCGTTTCTTCGGAGATGAGGTGCCAGAAGGTTGCCGACCTGTTGCTCCAATACTGTAGGGAAAGAATTATTATTATTTTTAGATAGTTAAGAATTATTGAAAAAATACCGATATTATTATAACCAATAAAGTTAAAAATATGAGACCATTTGTCATACCTAATAATATCAATTACATCTGGTAATCAGAAATTTTTTTGTTATTTAAAATTAATCAAAGTTATTTAAAACGAATTAAGTAATTGTTGAGCTACAAGTTGAAAGGTTTGCGCTATGACCTGCAGTTCGACAGTTTGTGGATTCAATTCCCAATTTGAACTTTGGTATTTAGGATGGTTTGGTATCCACATCAAATTGTAGGTACCAATCGAATAACTATCGCCTGTAAAAAGTAACCAATTAACCGTGCAAAAGTATTTATTAAACGTATTAGCTCATGTAATTATAAAATTATATTAAATTATTTATTTTTTTACATTAGTTGTTTTACTTAAGTTTATATATCAGGATTTGTTTTGAAGAAAGCTATTTTAATACAATAATGAATTTCTCAAGAAATTATTGATTACTTTTTAAATTCCTAAAATTTTTAGCAAATGAAATAAGGGATACAAATGTGCAGCATTTTTTGTAAAATGGAAATTTTACATGATGAAATATTGAAGAATTACTAATTTTTGAACATTATTGTCAGTGAAATATGTATTTAAAGCTGTATTCAATTAACGTATTATTTAAGTAATTTTCGTAATGCTTTGATTTTGAAATTTATTATTAGCCTTTTTATTTTCTGTATTATTACTTTATTTGTTGGGATTTTCAGTGACATTTTTTATTGATATCTCTGGATTTCTCAAAATTGAATTTACTATTTCATCATCCCTTTCATTATTATAATAGTACACGTATTTCTTTAGAACTAGCATTTCTTTCAACAGAAGATGATTTCTCTCTCTAATTCTACTAAAAATTTTATTAGTAATTACTCGAATTTTTAGGTTCCTACAAATTCTGTGGAAAAGTTTGAAAGAATATTTTAAGTATTCCTCAAAAATAATTTTATATGCCGCCTTTTTTATTCATAATTTGAAAAAGCGTAAATTGTTTCTTTTAAAATACTATTTTACATTATATTTTTATTGATAAAATAAAGTAACTTTTATGTTCAGTGAGAATACAATTTAAAATGTTACAATTTAGCAATATTCTTTGTCACAGTCCAGAGTTTACATATTTTTAGTTTATATCAAATAGTTTAATTCTACTGCTGATTTGTGTGCAGTGAATTTAAAATATATTAATTTTTCATTCAATTTTAATCAAGTCTATATTTTCTACTTTCATATTTCACTGAAGAATATGAAGAATATCACTGAAGATTAATTTTAGTTTTACCAATTTAAAAGATTTTGTATAATATTTTACTTTTGCTCCATGGGAGATGCCGATCTGTGAACACTTGCTTCTACCACTTTTCGAGAAGGAGACCTAGATCGAGATAAGGATCCATTATCTGGAACAACCGATCTGGATCTGACTCGACTGGACATTCTAGGGGGATAGTCCATCCCTGACACTATGTCTCTTCTTTCAGCTCTTTCATAGGAATACATATCTCTGGGATGCACTGCACAAAATTTAAATTTATTTATTTAATCTGTATGAAAATTTAATCAATTGTAATAATTTTTTAAACTATTTTTTAAGATTTAAAATAGAATTATATTAAAAAGCAGCTGTAAGAACCAATCTATGCACAATTGCTATGTTCATTCAAATAAGTAACTAAGTAAGATCAGATTGATTATTAATTAAATATAACTTCTTTTAAATATTTTTTAACAGTCTACAGAGCTATCTCTAAATTAAATGCAAGGTAAATATATAAATTCTGTTGTTGCATGCCCCCGAGGTCAGCAGCGCTAGACCAGGTCCATGAGCGCGTACACCTTCAAAAAGTCCAGAACTATAAGTGGATTCTCCATCAGATCTCTCCCGGAGAGACCAAGTCATTGAAGATGTTCAGTAGAGGCCTATTCATTTAAGCCCTTGGAGCGAATTTCAAATTTCTTCGTACCCTCGACGAATTTCAAGTTACTAAGATTGCCACTTCTGAAACGGGGAATAGCCGTTTGTTCTTGTCTATTAAGACCAGTAGCCAAGGAAGCACCTGGACGCGCTCAGCAGTAGCAATGATGCTCAGGAGGGACAATCCAAGTGATTTTATTCTCGTGTTTGTATAAATTCTTATATATATTATTGAATATTTGCTTATAATTGTTGCGGGTTTGAAGATTGTACACTGCAAAATTGTAAAAGTGAGCATCACGAAAATATTTTGTAGTAGATAATTCTAGCGCTATGAAGCAAAAAAGATTTATAATGCTGAAATCGGTGCATTAGACCTGTGTTGTGAAGGATAAAAAACTTTCTTGTTGAAAAATGGAACTCCCTGTCATGAAAGACAATATCTGTGATTATAATATTTTTGATTATAATTTTACTTTATTTCATTATATTGTAAAACCAAAGATTCTATAACCAAGCGTCTTCAAATACTTCTCTTAAATAGGAAATCTGTACATTTGATATTGATTTCTGACTAACTTAAACGAAATATTTCAAACATTTCAAGAAGATTAAATTAAACTTAATGAAATAGTTTATCTATAGAGAGCCATAGAAGTCACGAGGCTATTTTCTAAATGAGATCAAGATTAATTTATAGGAAAAAGTTTTATCAATACAATAATTAAAGTTTACAAATATTACATGTTCCAGGTTCAGTTTCTGTTTTTAAGTGGGATAGTAAGACCGCAATGAATCTTTTTGGCAATGGAAATTTTAATAGCTCAGTTACCATGAAATTAGTAGTTATTTTAATTTAATTTGTAGTTATCAAAATAAATAGCTTACTTACCATTATTTTTTAAGATATATTAATCCTAAATTTAAAAGTGCAAATTTATATATAAGTTTATGCAAATTTAAAAGTCAAAAAATAAATTTTCTCTTTTAAGTCTATGATTTGGTAAAATGCTTTATGCTTTCAAAAGAGATACTGAAAAGATACAAAGATATTTAATCAAACAAAAACAAATTTGCAGCAGATAAAAAATTATTAAGTTATTTCATTAATAAATATGGAAGAAAATTTCTTGTTGTAGTATACAAATTATTAATCTTATTTTCTATAATCATTAATCACATATACATATCTTTAATGTTCTTTAAATATCTATTAATGTTTGTTAGAATCCTATTTCAACTGTAAATTTTTGTTGTCATTAAGTACAATTCAATTTTCATTTTAATTTGTTGCCTAAATGAGTCATAAAATTTATATGAAGTTCAATGCAAATTATATCTTATATCTTAGATACACCAAAACGAAATTTAACACAATATAAGAATCGTATATAACCTTATAATGACATGAATAAAAGTAAGGAATAAAATAGTAACTACGAAATATATTTATATACCGATGAATCGGATGATTAACATTTTAATTTATATATATGCTTTCTCAAAGAATGGTAATAAGGAAAAATATCATAATGATATTTCCTTAGTCATATACCTGTGCTAGATCTTTTTCTATCATCTGGCCACAAATCTCTTCGTGACCGCCTTTCACCGACGGAAATAATGTCTTCTCCAACTAGTGTTGGAGTACTGGTTACAGAACTGACATTACCACCACCACCATCTGCTGAAGCATATCTACGTTCTAAAAAATAAATAATATGTTATTAGAAAATAACGATATTTTAATGATGAAATCTTGAATTGTGTATGTACAGATTCTTGAATTGTGCATATATTAGATTTACTTAAAATTGATAACTATGTTCAGATATGCATATGAAACAGAAAAAAGGTAATCAAAGAGAAAATCCATAAAAACAATTTAAAAGTTTTTTTTTTGTGAAATTTAGTTAAGATTGTAGTTATAAGCTTATAGATTGATTTATTAATTTTTGGAATTTTTCGTATCTCATTTCAGTTGAAGATTTTGTATCATGAAATTGAAAAAAATATTTGTGCACATGTCCAACAGCATCAATGAAATGTGTCATTTGAAATGTTGTTAATTTTAAAAATCAAAATTAATTCATATTTGTAGCTATACCATTCTTAAAGAGAAAATTTAAATAAAACGTAATGAAAAAACTTCACTTTCAAGGGATTTCTCTAAACGTGATTAATTTGATTTTCTTTTCTAAAGGAGTTTATCATGCGTATTTCCCACTATATTGGGAATATAACGAAGCATAGGTAATGAAGATCAGAATTAAGAAGAATATCTATAAATGCAAAATGCATGGTTCCCTATTGAATAGACTATTAATGAATAGTTAATAATGCATTATTTTTCATTGCGGTGAAGTTTATTTAGGAAATAGAAAGTAGATATAAATACGAAAGTTGTTTTTCAGTATGTAATTAATCACGTTTTACTTATTTTACACTGCTTTTAGTCTTAGTTTGAGATGTAGCTTAGAAATATGATTTCAATTTCTCTATACTCAAATTTACTTTTGAGCATAACTAAATTTAGAAATCTTTTTCTTAACGGGTGTTTTTTGAGTTCCAAGTTAAAAAACTAGATAATTTTTTTCCAGCCTTTAAATTTTAACAGGAATTGCATTGGTTACCTATTAAAGCAGATTCTTATTAAAATTTCATAAAAATATGATTTTGACAGAAATCATACATTTTGATAGAGTAATAATAATTCTTATTTAAAAGAAAGAGAATAAATTAAATGTGTTATTCTATTTGGTTCTTATTAATGTAAAATTTAGCTTCACATTTTTTTAAATCTAGATTTTAATTTTGCTTTACAAAACTTATAATATTCTATACATTTAAAAAGTATTATTTAAATCTAAAGTCCAGAGTTTTAATAATTTTACTGCCTGAATTTTTTCTCATTCTTTTATTAAAATTCAATATTTCTTTCATAATGTTTTCCAAAATATATTTATGAGTTAATCTGATTATGTTCTAATAGTAATAAAAGAAAATATTATGTATATAAACTCTTATTGCAAAAATCTGATTTATAATGTTTTCAATTAAATGCATTTATTCATTGTGTGAAATAAATAATTGCTGCTATATTTAAGTTTGGTTCTAAATGTTATTTGTCCTTTTAATAATGTAGGTATGATGGTATATTTAAAAATAAAGGATTTTTATATTCTATTTCACAATGTTTCAAATTTTACAGCATTTCAAAAAAATTTATAATAATTAAAATGCTTTTTATTTTAGCATTAAACATTCTAAGTGTTCTAAAAATTTGTGAATTGTTTTAAATTTAAGAGAATGCTACTGCCTATACTCACATATTTATTTAATGAAAAAATACTTCATCGAACAATCGCTTTTCAAGTGCCAATAACGTTAAAATTAATTTCTTTTTACACTTGTGGGAATATTTTCTTTGAGCAATTGTAAATTAATCATCAAAATAGGAGGAGGTTTGGTCCACAATGTTATTCTTATGAAATGCAGCTGTTAAACTGATAATCAACATGGAAAATGGGGTCTTGATACGCTTTTTCAAAGGAAAGAAAATGTAATAAGTACATTGCTCCTTCCAAGTTTAATGAATTTTTTCAAACAGTAGTTTTTTTATCATACATTTACCTAGAAATCAGGTTTTAGTGTATTGGTGTTCAGATTGGTCTGTTAAGAACATTCATGACAAATGCATACTTTACTGGAAAAGAGTTGCACCCACCTAATCTTGCTACGGGAAGAGTTTCTTCAATTTCAAGCTCAGAGATATCACTGTCCGATAGTCGGGATACGGATATGGAAGAGGGTGGAGAGAGACGGTCTACGGAGGTTACTGAACTGGAAAGCTCAGTTTCGAGATACATAGTATTTCGCTGCTAAATGAAGGAAATTGAAAATTAGTACATATGAATTAAATTTTACACCCTAATTTGAATATTTTTCTATGATATTGACCTAATTTTAAATATACAGGTTTCAAAAATAACAAGAAACATTTGATAACCGATTAAAATAAATCTAGATTCATTAAATGCTAATTGATTAATTTTTAAAATTGTATTTTCTTTGTTATTAAATATTTTATAAAAAAATGATGAGTTTAGAAAAGGGAAGAGGAGATGAGATTATTTTACAAATATTTTCTATTTTTAATTTTTAAATTTTGAAAATGCTTATGCTATTTTTAAACCTGTTAAGGCAGTAATTTAGTCATGTGTATTATTAGACATGAAAAAAGTATTTTTCTAAAGCAGTTTAAATATGTTTGATGTACTTATTTTAAACTTGTTTTCTATATTTTATATAAAAATAATAAAAATATTTTGTTTTATTTTAATAAAAATCTGTAAAATAAAGTAAGTAAGATATAACTGAATTTCCGTTTTGCTATACATTTTAGTAATTTTGAATCAAGTGGATTATAAAAATTACTTAATGGAGTACTTTATGTATCTTCATTAAAACAGCATATAAAAAGCAATGCTAATAAGTAAATCAATAGTGAGAATTGAAGTTACTTGTCGCGTTTTGAAATGATGTCAAAAATTTTTAAACCATGAAAAATCCTATTCACAAAATAAAAGCAAGAAAAAAATATCATAATTTTATTTATTTAATTTTTAAAATCAGATGCTGAATTAATCATTTAAGACGATGACAAATTTGTAAGTTGTCATAAAAAGAAATACTATAGCAAAAACAATTTATTAGTATTAAGAATACTTTACGAAAAAAAACACATAGGATTTTAAAAATAAAAATTTGATGAGTCCTTTAATTAATGAATAATTTATTTTGTCAGAGAAAGTAATTTTGCTATTTTTTACTGACAAATCAATGAAATCTGAGAGGTATTTCTTCAAGTTTTTGTGTTAATTTTTTAATAATTGTACTTTGTTTTATTAAGTATTAACAATATATATATATATATATATATATATATATATATATATATATATATATATATATATATATATATATATATATATATATATATATATATATATATAGAATTTTCGCTTATAAAATTAATTTGTATACACATATGAATATTTCAAAAGGATTATTAGATTGTATTCAATTTAAGTGTAAGCAACTAAATAAGTGTATAAAAATATTGGTTATAGTTCATTTCGAAACTAAATGAATAAAATAATGTCAGTCAATTACTATTATAAATTTATTAAATATTAACCATCACAATTCTGGTAAATTGTTTCGAAGAAATGTTTACAAATAATCGGTTTTCCTAGATTAAACTTCATTTGGAAGTCTATTAAAATACAAAATATTGATAAGTGTGTATGATTTTAATATCCAAATATTAATATAATCATTTTTATCAAATATCTTAAATTAATTGGAATATTAAATTAAGTTTTAACATTTTTATTATTTTATACAGTTTTTTGAGTTTTAGTAATAAGATGATAAATTTAATAATCATAAGATTATACATATATATTTTGACATACATATATATTTTGTTTAATAAATGAAATATTTCTTATTATATAGAATAATCCTACTTGCATAACTTACTAATTGAGCGGCTAGACTTTCTTGTCTTGTTGTCATTCTATACCACTCAAATTCATTATTCATGGGTGCTGTTGATAGATCGATTAATACCTTGAAATAAAAAAAAATATTACTCATTAACTTGTAGAGACTCAACAATTAAAATAATCAGGATTTTGATTAAATTATCTCCTCAATTTTCTGTTTAAAAATAAAATAATAATAAGCCCTTTTTAAATTTTAATAAAAATGTCTAAGTTAAAGCAAATTGGAAACACATATATTATATTGAGTATATGCTTTCCTTACCAATAAGAAAAGCTTTTAAACAAATTTCAACACAAATGAAGATATTCACATTAAATATACAATTATTAAAATTTAATTTATGACAAATTTTATACCTATTATTGAAAAAGTCATCTATAAATTTTTTTTTGAAATTTATTTCACAATCTAGAATGTAAGAAATTTTATAAAATTTAATATTGAGTATAATAAGTTTAAAACTCGGCCCATTGCTGAATCTGTGTAATGAGAGCTAGTCTCCCATACTGTTATTATTTTAAGAGACTAATTGAAATCTTTATTATTAAAAATGTTTATTGATTACAGTTATATTATAGTTTCTTAAAACTCTTAAAAATTAATTTTATGAATGGCGTTGTCAAACAATTCAAAATATGAACAGATTAATTTACAATCGCGCTTACAATCAGTGTGAAATATTTTTTAAATTTTGTGTACAAAATTTTGTTAGGAATTTTACATAATTTATTTAACATTTTTAATTTGACACATTAAAAATTATAATAAATCGTAGTTACTAAAGTTAATTTTTTCAATTTAAAAAATAAACATATTTGTTTTTGAAAACAATTATTTGTATTATCTTATATTTGTGAGTAAAATAATCATTATTTTTACAAGAAATTACAAAAAATTAATCGAAAACTATGGTTTTCTGTATGATCAAATCAGAATTGAAACAATACTTCAATATTTAAGAAATCAACATTTAATTCACTCATTAAAGTTAACAGGTAATTTTTTAGATATAGTTGTGTTTTTAAGAAAATTATTCATAATAACCTAACAAATTTGATTTTGTAAGATGAGTAAAATAGAACTTAAGAAAGGATGACAATTAGGTAATGTTATAGCTACTTAATATTTCATCGCTGTGTGTATGTCTTATTAAGATATGCTGCCTAAAGAACTATTGCTTCATCTAAAGTTTCAAACTTATTTATAATTTTTATGATAATTTGTGTTTTATTTAATAACATATAAACGTTGGATTCTCTTTATTATTTTTTGAATAAAATTGTGCAGTTTAATCAGTTATGTATTCATAATAATAACTATATATATATATATATATATATATATATATATATATATATATATATAAATATATATGAAGTGAAATATTTCGTACTTCACCAATGAAATCATTCGCCTCATATCGATCATAATCCCAACAAACTATCTCCAAAGTCCGTGAATGTAATTCTGATCTTCGGAGATGAGAATATACAAAAGTTTGATTCCACTTCGGCTCATTTGTATTAGCAATAGTTTTCGTGCGTCTTTTGCTTTTCTCACTAAAAGAAAATAACGAAGTGTTCAAAAATTTCTAGAAAGGAAACAGTGATATGAGCAATATAAATATCTTCATGCAACTATTAATTGAAATTGAATCGAAAAATTATTTCAGTGGAAAATATTGTTGAACTCGGTTGATTGATTTTAAATGGAATAAGAAATATCTTAATGTTAAAAAGTAATTTTTTCATAAAAATTCTAGAAGAATATTTTAATGTTACCATTTTATTTGAATTCTCATAATCCTATTTGTTTTGATGAAAGCAAAGAAAAATTGTGATTACTTATTTTTACTCATGCTGTTTAAAATATGAAATTTATTGCAAAATTTGTAAAGTGTTATTTAACACATTTTCTGCTAGATCTTCACCCTCATTTTCTGCTTCATTCTGCATCATACATTTGATTTGTGTGCTGGTATTGGTGTTGAGTAAAGATAACAAAAATAAACTGCTTACAAAAAGACGCGGTTTTAAATTAATATCTTTTGAATAAAATTTTCATATTTGTTACAGGAAATAAAATGGCATCTGGAAAAAACTCATTTCTACGGCGTGCCATTATGAACTCATCTTCGCATGCGTGGCAGCAAATGTGTTGATTGTTATTACTTTAAAGATTATTTCGCATTTTGTATTCCACTTAAATATAAAAATTGAATGTCAATTTAAAGTTATAAATCTTAAATAGAACTGTTTTTATTTTAAAAATTGTACCTTGTATCTGGTAGTAAAAACATTTTTATATACGGGTTTCTTTTTCTACCTCGACGACCAGGTGATAAGCCACATGCTTGTAAAATAGTAACTACCAGCTGTAAAGATCGTGCATTGTACCACAATTTCACCTGTAAAGAAGAATAAAATTTACTATAAATATGAATGTTAACAGTTTATTTGAAAAATACAACTAAACTGTAGTTTCAAAAATTATTCTATTGTTTAAATTGATTGCAAAAATTATCCTATGCGGTCAAAAAGATTATTTTTTTGTTTTAATTAGAAATGTTAGAACGATTGATTATATTCCTATGTAAAATTTCAATCATTTATATTCCTTTCAAATAATTACAACAGCTTAGTAATAAACTGGAAATACTGCATAAATTTTAATACTAGGAATACAGAAGCCATACTTATGAAAATTACTTAAGTTATAAGACTTCAACATCTTAGTAACATTTGAATGAAGATACTGTATACTTTCATTTGCTTCAAGTTGTGAAATGTAAAATATGCATGCATATATGAGCATGAGCTGTGAAATGCTTATATGAGTTCGAGTAAGGGCTAATATTGTAGGAATCCTTAAATATACGATCGGCAAGGACCTCAAACGGTGAAAAGTTTAAATATTTTAACTGTATTAGTATAATAAAGTTAAAATATTTAAACTTTTATTTAAATTTATTTAAATTATTAAATATTATTGAAATTTTTAGGATAAAAATTTTATAATAATTTTAAAATAGTTATTTAAAACTAGGAAAACTTTCATATCATATTGTGAGGTGAAAAAATTCAAAAGTGCTAAAAAAAAATTAAGAAATATATTTTCATTTCAACTAATCCAGATTAATAAGTAATCATTTCTCAAGGCGTTACATAAACTTTCATTTCCATAATAAACACAGAATATGAAATGTGAGTATTTAAAAGAATAAATTAATGATATTTATGGGACAAGGTTAAGTATAGTTAAAAGCTTTTTTACTTATACTTTTTAATGCATGCAGTTATATTTTAAAAAGGAATTTTGCCTTTAGCATACAGTTTACATAATAGCAAGAATTACCAAAATTCTTCCACCGATGGAAGGAGAATGGTGAGGTCCTGGTGGCTTCTTCTCAGGGGAAGTTGGGGACGTTACCATGACACTCGGTCTTCGATCCTCTTGAAGGCTCATTTGTTTCCGAGGATCTAAAGATGCGAGCCAATCTGAAAGTGAGGATTACATATGCTAAAAACTTTGGATTATAGTTAAAATTTATAATTATGCAAATTTTGTGTTTAAGGAAATCAGCTGAAAATAATAAAATTATTTTAAAGCATTGATATTGAGACTTTTAAAAAGCTGAGTTATATTTGACCAGATAAATCTATCCTTTCAGAACAAAAACAAGAATAAAATTTAGACCATAGGAATAACAAAATCAAAATTATATCGTAATTACAAGATTACCAATCATTATAATGTTGTATATTAAACGTAATAAAAAGCTATGATTGACATCACAATCACAGTGAATGGACACCTTTATAAGAAATTTCTTATTTAAAGTTTTCTGAGATTATTCTCATATTGAACCATAATTTTTTTAAGGTTGAGATTTGGCAGACAAAATTTATAAAACTATATCAAGCTACACAGATGCAATACATTTAAAAGGATTGCGTTCTCTGATTTATTATATACTTAATTAAAATATAAGCACCGAAGGAAAGATTTTAAAATTACAAAACCATAAAATAATATAAATTAATTAAAAGAAATATATAATCAAAACTTACAATGAATCATATTTCGCAATGAAGGTGCTTATATTAGTGTTCTAAAAATAAAAATTTTCCTTACTGATTGAAACAGATTACATGTTTGTGTAAAGTTTTAATCAATTATTTTAAAATAAGAAAAAAGAATTGAAAAGAAATTTTATAAAAGCATTCATAAAATTTTTATATTTTTAATGACTTCTAAATTTAAGATTTTAATACTGTTAATGTTTTCTCAATATTTCATGCAATTATTACTATTTTCATTGATAAATTCAAAATTAAAAAATTAAACCTGCTCAATTATCGTAACTTAGAAAATTAATTAATCAAATTTTATTTCGATTATTTAAGTCTGCATGTTGCATTAAGTTTTCTAAATTATTAAAATAACCAAATTTTGTCTCTTTGTTAGAATTACTAAACACTAATTTAGTCATTTGATAAATACTTGTATTAGAATATTTTAGTTTTAATTTTGAATTATTCAGTCTGGCATGATTGATAAATTTTTACTCATCAGAAATTATATTGTTTAAAAATCAAATGCTGCAGACTAATTTCCTTACAGTCTTTTCATTCTTATTGATATATTATTATGTAATTTGAGTATTAAATTAACAAGAAATGTTAGCATATTTTTAACTAAAAATAATAAAATTTTTAGTTATAATTCTTTATCCTTTATTTACCATAAAGGTTTGATATTTCTGTAATCTAAAAATAATAACATTCTTACAATTCCTAGTCCTTTTATACCACAAGATTTTAATATTTCATCAACATTTAAGATTATTCTCATTATTATTACTTTAAAAAAGGCACAAATTTTTTTATTTTTACCAAATATAATGTATATTTAAATTTCAAATTTTCAACTTTAATGTATTTGCGACAGCCAAATTATTAATTGAATACCCTAGATCCTTCCAAAATGGATAATGTTATATATCATTCACAGAAATTTAAATTTTTCATTTCATTCAGTGTTTTTTTTTCTGTCGAATATAAAATACTCTTATTTTCATTTGAATAATTCATCTTAAAAACATCGAAAAGTATTGCCGTAAATTTGGAAATTGAAGTAAATTAATTCAATATTCTGAAATGCCAATTAAGTGTAGTAATTATTTGTAATTAAGTAAAAAGAAGGTTGAAATGAAATGAAAGACCTATGAAAGATTAACAAGATTAACAAAAATTTACTTAAATAGATAATGTTCCCAATCTTACTTTCTATCACTTATTGATTTGAAATTTTTGCAGTTTCTGAAATTGATATGATACAAAATATTTTCGCATCCTATAAATAATCTGAAGGACATGCCAATAAAAAGTAGCAATTTCTAAGCCTTCGGTAAAAGATGCAATTTCTTATGTCACGCTCAATAATTCGATAAACTATAAGTGATCATTTGTAATTATGGGATATATATACATATACACATGTAAAAATTTCCTCTAGATTTTGATATTAAAAAGGAGGCTATAAATATCACCCTAGTTGTTCATTAATACACACTTATGAGAATTAAAAGTATTTTCCTCTCATTCTAAATTTCATTTAAAATTTATTCATAAAATCTTTTTTTCTTTGTGAGATAACTTCAATTTTCCACTGAGAATGATAATCTATTTTTATTGAAATTGGTGAAATAAATAAAAGTTTATTTCTTATTTTTAAGGGAATTCTGTAATTTTACACTTAAGTTAGTGAATAATTTTTTTTAATAATTATTATTAATATAAAATACTGCTACATAAATTATTTGTATGAGTCATGTAAAAGGTATTTAAGTAGAAATTTACTAGTTTACCGGGTAGAATTTAACGTTAGGTCATTAAGGTTCACATATTATCTGAAGCTACACATGCGGTACTGGGATCATGTCTTGCTTTCTCATCAGGTGGGTTTGAATGCAATGCTAATGAGAAATGGTATATTTTTTGATATTGCGCTATCTCCAATTATTCTGAGTATTAGGGTGCCCGTTTATCCAAACGTATAAGGTAAAAACAAGCTAATTCTCAGATGATTATTGAAGATACACATAAATTGAAGATAATTTTTGGGCAACTTTTTGGCTAGAGTATTATTTTATAATAATATTACAAAATGCCAGATGAAAAATAAAAAGCAAAAATTAAATATTGTTTAAATGAAAGCAACGTTATTGTTAAAAAATGCATAATGGAAATTTTGGAATTAATTTTAATAGCTTAGAAACTCAAAGAAGTCCATAACTTATTGGTTGAGGACTACAGATTTATAAAGCTTTCAAAATCAAAAAAACTCGGAAAGTGAGGTATGAAAATTTAAACATCCATTTATTTATAATAATTCCTTTCCATTTATCCTTTATGATTAGAATCGGATTCTCTCTCGTATGATGAGTCTCAACTCAATTAAAGTTGTAGCTTGCTTAGCTTATATATATATATATATATATGGAAAGACAGCTTTTTTTCTTAAAACATACATGTGTTGGATATGAAGTTTAGAATTTGTAAATAGAACTTCCTTCCATTTGCGCTAGAAATTAATAGCTCACTATTTAAAGGAAATCAAATTTTTTTATAATAATTAAAAGATCATATATATATCTAAAAAGAAGTTAGATGTGAGAATAATATACAATTTCTCTCGTTTTATTTTATGATATTTATTTCACATAAACTTTAAATTTTCATAGAAATACAATACCAATGGAACTATAAGTTAACCTGAATTTGTATGATTCAGTAGAGATATCTATATTTCTCTTTATTTGATCCTTTATATCCTACTATGTATTGCTAGATCGCATCAAAAGAAAGAGAATTGTAAGATGTTTTTCCAAGTATTTTCCATTAATGACACACTTATTATTTAATAAATATTGCATGATTTAATTTACTATTGATGTTATTGGGTTGTTCGGAAAGTTATTCCGTTTTTCATAAAAATGAAAAACGTGCAGCAAATAAATATTGTATTGCATTGCACATTGTCTATTCTAGTTCAATAGCTTTTACCATCTTTCTGGTAGTAGCACGATTCCACAGTCATAAAGTGCTTGGTTTTTACCAGCAAAAAGCTGATCCATGTAGAAAAAACAAAATTACTTTCCGAACATCCAAATATAATTTAGATTTTTTGTTTATTGAATCAGAAATAGTTTGATCCAATATTATAAAATATTTTAAAATATACTATTTTGTTAATTTAAATGTAGAAGAAAGAATTGTATTTAACAAAGAAGACCATATATATAATAATAAAAGTGCTAGTTATATTGAGAGGATTTCTTCCATTAATGATAAATAGACCAAAGGTTTAATTAGCAGAAAGTAACTTCACATGCGATTTTTGCTTAGACACTCTGCCATACTTATTAAATCTCAAGATTTTCTGGAAGTTTTCGGTAAAAAAATAAACTTTTTCTTCATACTTAACGACAAATTAAAGTTTTGAGAAAATTTCCACTTTAAGAAAATGCTCAGCTTACAAGAAATAGGAGAACTATTAATTTCATTTGTTAAAATTTCTTACATGCTTTATAATTACTGCTGCTAAAGCCCGTTGTAATCTTATAGTGGCTTTAGCAGTGATAATTATGTGTTATAACGATCGTTGCTAAAGCAGTATTTTAGAAATATCCTAACTATTGTTAAAAAACAATGCATTTTCTAGCTCAGACATACTATTAATAAATTTATAAAACTGTATATAAGATAAGCAAAATTTAATCAAAAATTTTACTTCCGTTTTCAGAAAAAAGTGACATGTTATTTTTAATAGATTTTCATGTTCTGTATATGGAAAAAATGAAGTTTAAGTAACTATGATATTATATGTGATATTATATTTATTAATTCTAAATTTTCAATTTTTAGGTTTAATTTAATTACTTCCCTTTTATATATAAAACAACTGAATAATAAACTAATGACTTAAATCAAAAGAAAAAAAATCGAAGAAAAATATGTACTCTTGAAATAGTTTTACTATTTTATGCTTGCGCAAAATAACACAACGCAAAAAATTATGTTGCTAATCTAAAGAATATTGGTTAAAATAATTTTATTTAATTGCTTAAGGTAATAAACTTCTGCTTAATTGTACGTAATGTTATTTTTAACGTAATTCAAAAGTTTTATTACAGTTATATATTCAGAAATTCATTACCTCAATCAATTAAATGAAACTACTTTAACCAATATTCATTAGATTATCAAGATATTTGCGTTACATATTCTCGTTTTAAGAATTTTTTAAAGCTATAATTCAACTTGCAAAGGCTTTTGTGCATCACTGATATAATTTTGAGAATATTTCTCATTTGCTTTAAGAAAGATATCATTGATCTTAAAAAAACTTATAGAACGTAAATTTTTTGATATAAATTTGAGATTTGATGCTTTGCATAGGTGCCATTTAATTGGTAATTTTATGCGTTCTTCACTGGATAAATCAAAACACTTAAAAAAAATCTACAAGTATTTTACATGAAGATTTTATTTTGAGCCATGATGTATAATATAATGTAAACACAAAAATAAATTTTTAAGAAATTTATATGCAGCGTTATCAAAAGTTGTTAAATACCTTAATTAGTGAAAAAATAACGTGATTTATTTTGTTAGGAAAGCTTTGAATACTTATGTAAGCTTTATTTGCATTTTCTTGCTAATATTCGTGCCTATTTTAAGCTATTTCTCTAAATGAATGGAATGTAGTATTTCAAGCATCTTATGCGAAGCTTGAGCAGCTTAATATTTCGAAATAAGGATTTCATTCATTTGCGGTTTATATTTCCAAAGAATCCTTATACAGTATGAATTAAATGTATTCAGTGATTTTAGCGAATACAATATCAGAAAATAATTTTATATCTCTTTGAACTGAAAAAGTACTAATTTTTTATCAATAACAATGATTATTGATAAGTATTTTGATTGACATAAAGTATTAAACTAATTATGAATAAAAATTGTAATCAAACATTTAATGATATTGTTAGTTTGCTTTTAATATATTTATATAATTTTTAACTAACACACACAGAAACATTTATAAATAATGACCTCTGTCCGCCATAGAAGATGATGCACCAATATGTGTATGACGTCTCAATGCCTGGTCCCTTTCCATTCGACTTGGATCTCTACAAAATAGGGCGGAGAACAAAAACATTACAGCACATAAATGGGAGTTAAAAACGACATGTAAACAGGTATTAAAGTGGTAGCTAGAAGTAATATTTTAAATATTTTAAACTGTAATTACCTCATTGGACGACTAATAATAAGTTCTATTTGAGGTTCTTGGCGAGATTCAGCAATGATTTCATATACTTCTTCATAGGATTTATTTTGTAAATTTCTACCGTTCCATTCCAGAACTTCATCACCTTTAAGAAAACACAAAATATATGTAGTCAGTTTTTAGGTATTTTTTTAATACTTTATTTATTATAGTTTAGATAATTTAAAAAGTAAAATATTTTCGCTATAAGAAATTCATCGAAAACGTTTTCGATGAATTTCTTATAGCGACAGAATAATATTTTTATTACAGATGAATGTATAATATTTTTTTTATCGCAATAAAAATTATTCTACAAAATATTATAAATTAAATTTGACTATTGTTTCAAAGGACTAATTAAAACATATCATGTGCAAGAAAATAAAATAGAATTTATAATTTTATAGTATAAGCCTTTCCATATATTTACCAAAAAATATCTTTTAAGATTAAGACGTGAGGTAAAAGCCTTTGTATTTTAAATGTTTAATTAAATAATATTTTTATAATTAATGAGTTGAATAATTTAAGAAAATACTGACTTTCAATACATAAGGTAAAAAACACAGCAAAAACACTGCTTTTTTCTAATGCCCGGCAGCACTTAGCCTTGGCCCTATTCAGCTCTATAATGGGCGAAATGATGGCATCCCATATAATGAGACACTAAGTGGGTGTGCCATCTTCTACCCAAAAGTGAAGTTATAAAGAAATGCAAACATAAAGAGAAAAAGAAACATCCATGCCCAAACCAAGATTCGAATCCGGGACCTACTATTTCGAAGTTAGGGACGCTAACTTCTCCGCCATCGGTCGGCTCACAACACAATAGTTAGAATAATAAAATTTTACATCTATATTAATGCATCAGCTAAGATACACAGATAAATTCAAAAATATATGTTCTTTAATATACTCATTTAATAAACGGTTAAAATAAAAAAACTGATCATACACAAATATGTCTAAAAGAAATAAGCAAAATCATTTGGCAGTTAAAGAAATTTCATTTCCACAATTTTTTTATTAGATAATTTCTCATTGTGTGCGAAGCCTTCATAATTATATTTATATTTTCCACATAAAAAGAAAGACAAAGATTTATAAAAAATGGATGCTATTTTCAATGCTGAATAAATTTTTTAAGATATATATATATATATATATATATATATATATATATATATATATATATATATGTAGTGTGTGTGTTGTTATACGATTTGCATTCTTTGTCCTATCGTTAAAAGCCTCAGTATAAGCAAACCACTTAAACCACTTTTATTGAAGTGTATTCTTTATAAAAAATGCAATTTTGACACTTGCTTTTTAAAGTTTTAATACATTAATAGCACATACTTTTAGAACTGCTTTTATAGTTAACTATTAGACTTCTTAAGTATAAAATCTCAATGGAAATGAAGTCTGCAAATTTAGTTAAGCTTCTTGCTCTCAAACAAATTTTGAAACATTGTACAGGAGCGTTTCTCAATTTTTCATTATTCGCGCCCCAATTCTTCAATCATAATTTTGTTCACGCCTATCTCCCCATGTGTACAATAAAATACATACAATAACATTGTATTTTGAGTATTTTGGCACTAAATCTACACTACGAGCCAAATTTTAAACCTTAGAAACTACCAATAATACTGAACATTTTTTGACATTTGGCAACACAGATTTTCAGCATTGACAGAACAAGAATCAAGTGATATTTTGCACTAGAATCTGCTCTTGTGTCCACCATGTTGGACATTCTCATGGTTTTGCGAGAAATTCCGATTTGTCTTAAGCATTCTGGATTTTCGAAATGATGTCGTCTCGAGCATTCGCAGATGTGAGCAAACTTTTTCTCATAGGGAGAAGGAGGATGTTCGAAAACGCCAGTTTCAATTCCTGGCAGTCCCTTTCGAGTCGATCCTTTTATCACTGTTGAATCTATATGAAAGTGTATGTTATATATATTTTGTGTTAATAGCAACTCATCAAACTAAATATTTAGGCAGAAGATTTATTCAGAAACATGGATATATATATATTTTTAAGCATTCGTAAACGAGCATGAGATGATGGACAAGCATCAACAAATACATGACAAATGTTCGGAAAATGAAATCAAGAAAATTGTAGCAAGAATACTTAAATTTTGGGTTTACTATTACTGAAACCAAAGGACAATTTAGTGATAAATCCCTGTTTGAATTTTAGACAATAGTAAATGGTGATTTTTCAATAATACATTTCGCAGTCTATTACTATTTTCAATATCCTACTTTTGTGAAGCTGGATTTTCTGGGGTGACTTCTTTGAGTACGAAGTATAAATCTCAGCTAAATATAGAACAAAAATTGAGGGTTCTATTTCAAATATTAAACTTCCCTTTGATAAACTTAGCTCTGCAAGACAGGCCCAAGGAAATATTCAGTTTATTATAATTTAGTAAGATTTAATTAATTTCAATCAAAACTTAATCAATCAATTATAATTTAATCAAAATTTACTAAATTAAGTTAAATAATAAGTTTTGATTTACTAAATTGTTTTAATTTAATAAGTTATTTATTAAAAATTATACCAAAATGTATTTTGCTTTGTACGTGCATGTGTCTTCCAGTCATAAAAATTAGTTTTTTATGTGACATTTTATCTTGGATATGTTCACGCATCTCTTTTACTATGCTCACGCTTCCCTAAGGGGTCGCATCTCACAGGTTTAGAATCACTGCTGTACAGATTCATTGGTTATTATTTTAAATATTTAACGATTATCTATAGCTTTCCTTTCAAGTGGTAAATAAACTAAACATGTTTTCTTTTCTACAGTACCGTGCCAACTTATTTTCCATGTTATATATATCTTTGAAACTTTCTACAAAACATTTCTTATCATATTTCAGACTTAGAAGATCCAAGCTTCAAGAATATGTAGCCTCAAGTTGGCAGAATTTTTATCTAATTTCTTTACTTTTTAAATAGCTAGAGTTTTTAAGAATATCTCCATTTGAGACTACAATCATATTCAGTGTTGTTTCAACTCTTTCAAGGTTGTCAATTCCTTTGAATTGTTTAGATGTTTAATTTCTCTTTGATTTACATTATTTTGTATATTACATTATATATGAAAATTACTAATGTATGTTGAAAATTGTTAACTTTATAAAAATGTGTAGTATATTAGGAGAATTGTTTATCACATTCGGAAAAGTTATTTTCGTATCAATAAAATTTTGTCTTTTTCCCATGACTATCATTTTCTTCACTTTACTAGACTCAGATTATTTTCTGTCCACTAAAACATCTCTTCTTTCTATAACTTAGAGCATATGAAAGTTTTTATCATTGTATTTTTATATCCTCACTTATTAAAGATGAACCGCTTCTATTATGATAAAAATAATGTTTTGGAAAATTTTAAAATATATTTGAGAAAGAGAGAGATTTATTTATTTGAAGAAAATTTTACATTGTTATCTTCTTGATTAATTATTTGATTTAGATGCTCTCAATAAATATATAGTATCTTAAATTCAATAAATTTTTTTAAGTACTTAGAAAATTTTAGTCTTTATATAAGCATCAGTTTTTAAAATACATAATGCTTTGATTATTTTCAATTTCATAATTGTTTTGTTCTTTTCATTTATTCAAAATTGTGTAAAATATTTTTTAAATCTTCATGCATAAGAAATTTTAAGTCATACATTATTTGTCTATAGAATAAAAATTATCTTAAAGGCATTTTCATTATAATTCAATGAATAAAAATTTGTATCTTTTTAATTGTGAAATTTAATTTCTAACAAAAAATAGCAAAACAAAAATTACCTTAAAGAATTTTACGATATGTAAATTATAAACTCCAAAAGTGAATTATTTCGTATAAATAACAATGAGACTTTTTATGAGTAACCATTAATTTTACAAGCCGAATTATTAATATACATACGTTATTTGGTACATATTTTAAACATGTACATCATTTCCTAGATATTTAAAGAAAAACATACTTTTCAGCATTTTTGAATTTTTATGTTTAAATATTTCAAAATACATGTTACATTTTAAACAGTATTAATTTTCTTGAATGATGTCTAAAAATATGATACGTCAATGTAAAGTGTAGGAAATGGTACTTACCAACTTTAATTCGACCTAAAGTATCTGCTATACTTCCGGGAGCAACTTTTTCTACAAGAGCACCCATTTGACCAGAGTCCATTATTTTTCCTCCAACTATCCTAAGGCCAAGTACAGCTGCTCCTGAAGAATCCATATTTTCTTTACAAGGCTTCTTCAGAATCATATGTCCGATGAGTCTGTAACCGTCTTTAGAGTATCGCCAAGATACTGGATGCTGTGAATGTATTGCATGGATATAATAATTTACGTCATTATTCAAAAATTATTCATTACAAAAATATCACAAGAAACTTAATCACTTAGCAATTTATCTTTGAGTATTATGTTTAAAATATGATATTTGTAAAGAAACTTTTTCTTAAAAATCAAAATAATCTCAAAGAATGTTATAGAAAAAAGAAAAATAATATTTAAAATTTTTAACATATCCTTTGATTTTATTTTTTAACATTTTTAAATGGTCAAATAAAGTTTTTTACAAAACGTATTTCATATGTACATAAATTTCTGAATTTATAATAGAAAAAAATAATAAGAAAAAAATAAAGTATAATAATATAAAGATTTCTTATAAATTTGAATGAAATTTTTAAGCTAAATAGGATTAAAGAATAGTAATGGGCAATTTAGGTCTATTTTAGGAAATATTCAAATAATTATTTTACATAATATTTTTACATCCAATTTAAATGCTACGTGAAGATCATTTTCAAATCTTATTATCTTTCTGTGTTGAGTATTAAGAATTATAAATACTTAACTATTTATACTTCAATAAATTGTATTAGAAAATAAACATGTGCTGAAAAATATTTCAATATTTTAAGAAAATGATTAGTTAACTTTATAATATGAACATATATTTATATTATAGCATTTAGAATCTTTCATTCATCATTATTTTAAATGTAAGACACGTTTTATATAGGAATTTTATTATGTTGTAAATATCATATATAAATTACAAAAAATCAACTTTATTTATACAAGACAGACACCTTTTTTTATTACTTTTATTATTATAGACACAGAAAATTTTAAAAACCAACATTATTTATTTATCAGTTTAGTCATAATTGTTTAGTGTAGTGACACTAATAAGTCGAAAAATACATTACTGTATAAAGTTGATTAAGATAAATAAACATTAATTTCAAAAAGTTTATTGATTATATAATGAACTAAGAGATAGGCAGCATTTATTCTACGATTGTTCAAAAATATTAATAATTATTTAAATCATTTATAGAACTATAGTTAATGATGACACACTAAAAGCAGATTATGAAAATTTTTTAAGTATTAAAAAATGAACAATAAAACAATGACACACACATTTTACACTGTCTAACTCTCCAAAGAATTTCTTTTTTATAGTGTGTCTAACCCTCCAAAGAAGTTAAAATACGAGTCCAAAGAAAAATTAGTTGAAAATACTTTATATTTTAAAAACAAACAGCTATATTGGAAACCAAGAAACATTGATTTCATAGTGAGAAACAGTATTTTCATTAAATTAAAATTGACTTTTCATATCATGAAAACATTTTATTTTTAATACATCACAATAAGTTAATCATTAAAAATTTTTAGTCAACTATACAGAAATCAAATCATGACTTTTCTTTTAAAACTGCCTTTATAAGCATTCTTGAATTTTACGAATCAAATGAATTGTAAGTAATTCAAATATTACTGAATTCACTTTTTTACTGAAAAAAAATATAGCATTACAGAAGTGAAATCAAGCAAAACTTTAATAAAATAGAGTTAGAGATGTTTTGAAACTTTATTTGTCAATTGAGAAAGAAGAATTTTATAAATGTTTAATAATTTATTGTTAATTTAAACCAAATAAAATTTAAAACAAAAAATAGTTAAAATCAATAACATACAAGTTAAAAATGTAAAATATTTATTAGAAATTTCATTTTTAAAAATTTCTTTTAAATCGATTAAATAATATTTCTTTGATGTGGATCATATTAACTAGTTAATACTTTAATAGTTGGCGCTAATAAATAACATGATTTTTTTAATCATAGCATTTTAAAAGAATCTTTTTTCTAAATTTGTCAGAGGTTTGTTAAGGACAACAGTGCTTTCTTATGGTTTTATATTAAACATGATTTATAAAACTATTAAAGTCATTTTAAGATATAAGTATTGTAAGTATGAATGTAAGTTCAAATTGTATTCAGAAAAGGAATAAGAAATATTAAAATAATGTGCAGAATTCGATATTTTAAAACAAAAATATTGAAAAAAATTTTCTAAATAGAGCACAAACAATAATTGTTGTGAAATAAATAAATGCATGTCATTTGTTTTAGTCAATAAATGAAAAATTATTTGTTTCTTTAATTGAACTACGAAGAAATTCTTTCAACTAATTAAATAGATCTGATTTACAAAGTTTAAATAATCTTTTAAAATGTCATCAACACATCGAGCAATAATTTAATTATAAATCTAAGTGTAGAGTTATTTAATTGATGAACATTCTTTTACTAGTGATTAAGTCTCAACAATAATGTTCCGTTGAGTTTAATGAGCATTTTTTAAAAAAATATAGACACTTTCTATTTAATTAATTTATAGTGTTTAATTTGATAGTTTTCTATTTCAAGATACGAATTCTTAATAAAGTAAATTGATTATATTATGTAATCTGTGGAATTTCCTTTAAGAATATACAGAGGGTAAGCGTACAAATAAAATAGCGTAAGCTAAAAATCAAGTTTAAATTAAATAAGATGTTTTAAATTTGTTATTTTTTGAAAAATAAATTAATATTTAAATTAACCTTAACTTTGGTTTAATTAAATAAGACGTAATTTGTATGCGAAATGAGTTAAGCTAAAATATTTGAGGCAAAGTTGTAAAATAAAGCTGAAAAGCATTTAAGGATATGAACATTAGTTTGTTTAACTACATTTGTATTTTTGTATAAATTATGTTTACATAATAAAACGCTTAACTTATGATTAAAAAGAATCTAAAATGTTGCAAATATTGCTTTCTTCTAAATTTTGATACATTTTCAAGATATAAGGGTATTAAAATCATGTATGTATTAATGTATTAAAATGTATTAAAATCATGTACATGTATTAAAATCAATATGAAAAAAACATGTTTTATGACTTATATCTCAGAATACTGTTTCTACTCTTTTGTGTGTTATTTTTTCAATAATTTGAATGAGGAAAAGTAATAACAAAAACTTTATTGTATATAGTTTTTAAATTTTGAAGGTATTACCATTCGTCATTATAAAAGCAGCATTTTCTGTTTTATCCATCAGCAATCCTTGGTAAAAATTTAAGAATAACCCGTAATATAGAATGTTTTCGATTTAAACATTTATTATTCCTCTATTTTTCTTCTAAAGAGTATATGTTTTCTCTAAAGGAAATAGTTTTTATTATTGTAATTGGTCCAAGTGAAATATGTAATGTCGCAATTGTTCCAAGAAAATAGTAAATGTCGTTTATGATATAAAAATAAAACAAATAAAATTCCGCCATACGAAATCAATTATTATTCGTATTCTTAAATTTGTTATATTTTAACTGTAAAAATTTGAAATAATATATAAGGATACGTCTTTTTAATATTTCACACACAATAACCACAACGACAATATTATTTTCAAATGCTTGAATAAGTACCGAATTCATTTAAGTAGGGAGTTTTTTTTCGAGTACTAAAAATAAGTTTCATTTGACAGCGAATGCACAGATTCTGTTTCTTTATATATTCAGCTTAATCTATGCTTAATCTATGTTAAGTTATTTTCAATATAAATTTTATAAATATTCCATTAGTTTAAAATCGCGAATTTTTGTAACCGAATTAATTTGTTTTGAGAACTTACTCATAGTATTTGCAAGTTCTGCATTAACCAGCTGAAATAAAGAATTGGGTTGTAAATTTTCTCCCGTAATATAACATGGATATCAGGATAACCTGGGTTCGAATCTCGGTCCGGGCATGGATGTACTTTCTCTCCCTACATATCCTGTCTTTGTCCTTTCCTTGTATGAATGTGTTGTGAATGGTTGCCTACCCTATAAACGGGTACCTATGTTATGTGTGTACTGAGGAAGTCGGACTCCACACCAAAATATGGTTTAGCTGGAAAAGTAGAGCAGCGCACCCATAATGCCAGCTTAGCTGGCACACGACAACAACATCAGGATTTATTTTTGGGGGATTATATTTGGTAAGATTTTCTAATTTATTTAATAAAAACACGTAGAATTTTCCCATTTACAGCAACCGCTTTTTAAACCATCGTTGAATCATTTCTATAAAAATTAATTTAATGATGATTTAAGAATGGTGTAAGCTAAGTAAATCACATAATAAACATGAAATGTAGATTTGTTTTTTACTCTTATTCACAAATCACACCAACAGCAACGCAATTCATGTAACCTATCCTGATTAAACATTTTCTATGTTATATTATTATGATGCTTTTCTAAGGATCTTAAGCTGATTAGAAAATACTAAGTGAGATGTTAATTTGTTGTTCTAAATGTGAGGATTTTTTTAACACTTACATATTGCTCAGGTGGAGAACTCTAAGCCCTTTTTTCAATTTTGTTTCATAATTCTTGTTTTTTGGCAAAAAGAAACATTTTTATAAATCATTTTTTTCTAGATTCTGAATAAAAATGCTGCCGTTCCAGCTCTTTTGTGAGTTGTACATATTTCAAAATTTTTAAAAATCTCAAAAGTATGGAATATTTATAAGAAGGAAATGTGTAAAATACTTGAAACTACTTTTTAAAATACGGAGCATAAGAAAATTTTATGAACTATTATTTATAAACAAGAAGTAATGTGATTCCTTGAATTTTGTCAAAATCTTTTTAGGTCCTTTGAATTTCATTAAATTTTATGTTAATTTAATCACAATATTTTAAAAGTTTTGCATTGATTAAGGAATATTCTTATAATTTTCAAAAATGGAAAAATAAGTATTTTCTGATACACATGAAAAATTATTACCAATAAAACTTAAAGTTATTATTGAAATGCAATCCTAAGATTCATAACTACCACTTATACATTTAAGCATATTATTTTACTAAATAAAACATTGTGGTTATTTCAAAATCGATATAATTGAAAATAATTTAATTATGTACATTAATATTTGAAGAATTTTATATTTACCCATGAAAAAATTTCAAAATAGTTTGAACTTATTTTTAATATAGTATATGAATATGCCTCTAACCAAATATCTTTCAGTTATGACCTCGTACAATTTTATTTTACAAATCGCCTAATTAGAGAAAAAAATGAAAAAAGATAACACCACCAAAACAGAATTTTAAGTAAATTCATAAAATTGTTTTGACGAGTAAATAAATCCTACTTATAAATAAAGTTAAAGCCTTAAGTCCACACACACACAAAAGGAATTCTAAAGCTACTTATTATGTTTCAAAAACTGAAAAAAGAAAAAGAAAGGAATCAGAAGAGTCAATAAGGTTTTATAATCACTTGAAAATATGGTTGTATGGAGGTTGAATTATTTATTCTATTGGCAACAATTATATGTAATTACTTTCAAGTTCTTGCAAAAATGTTTTACACAAGAACAAAAAAGGAATTTTGGTCCAATTAGTTTAAATCAAAGGCTTATATACATTTCGTATTTGCATTTAAAACCTTAGGTAAAGAGCTTCAGAGAAACAAATATTTTTTTAAAACAAATAAATTTTTAATGTTGAAAGAATATATTTTGGTAGTTTCTAATTAAACATTAAATTATATAGAAGAAACAATTTTTCTTTTGTTAATTTTATATTGTAGATATTTAATTACTATCAAATATAAACATTTGTAGAATAGAATATCATCTAATAAAACCTATTTGAAGGTATTACTCAAAAAGTACCGAAATGGAAACTTTATGTAGCACTAAACATATTGCAGAATTATTTGTATTACCTCGAGTTGGACGAATTGAATAAATAGAAAGCAAGATATTAATTTATATATTAAATATAAGTCAGATACATGGTATGCTTGAAATGGATGCAAATTTGATTACATTTAATTGTCATTTGGAGTATCCATTAAAGTTTATGCATCTTTAATAAGTTTAAGATCTTTTAATTGTATTAAGATTTATAAATTTGCTGTTTGTTTCTGTTAATTTTAAAAATTCTTTATTATTAGAAAACAAGGACAAAAAATATTTCACAAGCACAAATAAAAATAGAATACTTTAAAGAAAACTCTACATTGATGGCCATCGAAAATGCTTAAAAATATGTTGCCGAGCTATGTTAATCCTTCATTACTTGTGCTATTAAGGAAAACATTTTTACATTATTGGTGATTAAAAATGCTGCAGTTGTAAATACAATCCAAATCGTGAGAAATAGCACGATTGGTAGTACCAGCAATAGTATGCTGTGATAGGAAATTAAAACAGTTACAATTTCAGGTCTACAGTATATCGCAGGTAGCTGTGGGGTAGCATTTATAAATTTATATACAGAGAGAGAGAGAGAGGTGTTTTTCATATTTTTTCATGGTCTGTATAATGCTTCATGAAAGAAAACAACCATTCCAATTAAGCATGTTTGCGGATTTATTTTCACAGAAATTGTACAGCGTCTTTGACCAAGCAACAGTCTTAAGAGTATGGAATTGGTGAATCTAGTAAAGAAGAATGGGAGTAATTGTACCATCCTGCCACATCAGCAAGCGGGAAGACAGATATTTTGTTCCTATAGTATTGATGAAGCGTTCTGATAAACGCGTAACCATATCACAGTGAATACACAACCAATAGACACCTTGCATCACAACAATGAATAACTGCATGAGTCATTTAGAGTAGATTATAACGCAATTTTAGGCCTACCAGGTATCTGTTGGTTTGATTAATTTTGAATCTGAATCAAAAGAATTTGCATTTGCAATGGTAAAATGAAAGACAGAGATGTGCAATTAAATGGCAAGGTATTATGTTGACGAGAAAAATACGCTTCTATACTTGCAAAACCAAGATTAATGCATTAGAGTTTGCGAACACTGTGAGAAGAGATATCGCTAAACTACTGCCTTATGCATTCCTTTCTCTGATCTTAGTGGAAAGATGTTGGGGTGGTACTTTATCCCAAATCCACCTGGAAAGATGTGGGGGTGGTACTATATCCCAAATCCACCGAGCACAGATTACGGGTACATTGACTATCCAGAGTTATACCTTTTTAATTTTTAAGAATGTTTTCCGTTCTTAATTCCAGGTGTTGTATAGCTACAATTCAGGAAGACAGAAATTTCCTATAGATTGCATGAAACATTTAAAGTTTCTTCTTTGCATAACAAATTGCATTCCTTCCCTAGACTGTTGAGTCTTCATATAACGCCTATACTGGGTGCTATTTCTAAGGAAATTTGACTTTGACATCTCTTGTCCAGATAAAGTGAATGAATTTTCTAATTTCTTCATATTCAGGATTCAATTCGATTTAAGACAATTCAGTTTTCCGAGTTCATTGGAAATGTCCTTTACAAAGTACTATAAAAGGTATTTTTTTTAAAAAGTAAATAATTTTTTATTTTCTAAATGTGCTTCATTTTTCTAGCAAAATCATTGAAACATTTTTTTTTACTCCTGAGGAGTTTTAAATTTTAAGAGGAAAGTTTATAATTGAATAAGCAGATATATGCAAAATGGATTTTGGCAGAAGTATGT
This sequence comes from Latrodectus hesperus, assembly GCA_037975125.1. Taxonomy (NCBI): domain Eukaryota; kingdom Metazoa; phylum Arthropoda; class Arachnida; order Araneae; family Theridiidae; genus Latrodectus; species Latrodectus hesperus. The sequence goes on from CM075854.1 coordinate 29,255,921, forward strand.
TGTATTGTTGATGTAATTAGACAAAATTTGCTTAATAACATCAACTTTTAAATTTTTTTTGTTTACATGCATGTGATCATTTAATCTTACAAAATTGATGTATTTTTATGATGTATCTTATTTTCGTCTTCATGTAATTCTTTTCTTAGATAATAAATGATATTTATGCCTCTACAGATAAATAGGATAAAGTGTCTAAAAAATTATTTTACTCTTTTTTGTATCAAACTTGCTCTATGATAGTAGAATAGAGCTCTTAAACTTCCCCTCTTAAAAAAAAGCCATATTTCGAATGTTCGTCATGAGAGTATGTCAGATTTTCATGCATATGTTTAGAGATGTCTCGTTTCACCGTTACAGAATTCTCCAACTACCCAAATTTATCTTTCAAATGTTGAGTTTGTAACGCACTTATCCTCATGATAGCTCATTTCCTCAATGCAGAAATCCTTCATTCATTGTAAGAATAATCTAATTTTAAATATAATTAACAATATCTATAAGGTTCTAAATATTTCTAAAAAGCTACATGTAGCTCTTAATTTATCTTTTTCTTTGATTTAATTTAATTCTATTTGCATTCATTATTATTAATCAAATGCATCCTAAAGTGGGGCAAAAAAGATTCAGTGGGACAACCATTAGCTATACTAAGGCTGAATTGATTAAAGGTATTTAACGTTTGGAAATAAAGGATAAATTCTGAAATATTTTGCATATACAAATATTTCAACTCAAAACTATTAATATTTTTAATTATAGCTAATAATCCTTCAGTCATAGTTATGAACAATTGAAATTTAATTTAATATCATAATAGTAAGACAAATTTATGCGATAAGAAAAATAATAAATTAAATCTGAAACTATTTTAAGTACTGTTTTTTATAAAATATTTTCACACTATAAAAAACATTCAGTCAATAAGAAATTAAAAATCTTTCTCTATGTATTCTGTATTTTAAATTTGGTCTAGAAATTTAACTATATAACTCATAATAAGCAAATATTTTTGGCCATTTGCAATGCTTTATTAGTAATGATATGTGTGTGCTTATTTGTTAAATTAATTTAACCTAATTTAAGTTTACTTGCAAAGAAATCATTTTAAATAAAAGAAATTATAAAATATTCTGTGGTTTTACTTATAAGATTTGTTTGAACTTACAGCGAGGAACTTTTTAATTTTGGCATCTAATATATCTTCTTTCTTCCATTGTGCAGAAACGGCGTCTTCTCCTAAAAGAACAATTTGATGAAATTAGATATAAAAAAATGTTTCATTATTGATATTCAATCAAGTGAACAAATATTTTAAATTAAAATATATTAATATATAATACTTTATAAGAATTTATGCTATGAAAATTGATTCTCGAATCATACATACAACTAAAAACAAAAATTACATCATAATATTTTAATAGAACGATTAAAAAGATGTTGAAATTTTTATTACAACATAATATATTTCTTAATTATAAAAACAACAAAGTCAAAAAAATATGCTACTTTAACTTTATCAATTCCTCCTGAATTTCAGTCAATACATTTCTCTAGAAAAAGTCTGACATGAAGCTATTTCCTCAGATTTCAAGAAAGCAATTTTTGAAATTAATTGGAATTAAATCAGATATAATATTATGAAACTTCATTTTAATTTGTTCTGTTACTTCTATATGAATTTTTCCAACTTTGAACTTTTCCACCCGATTAGTGATTAATTGATATTTCACAGAAAGTTTATTATTTATACCAAAAAAAATATTCTTAGTTTCTTAAAACTTAGTTAAAGTTTAAACTTATACAAAATTTTCCCAGTCGATTTGATTAATTTAAATTTTATCAACTGATTTGAAAATGTTAACAGTGTAGTAATTTTTCTTTATTTTTTTATTAAATTACATATTTCAGATTTTTACCAAAAATAAAGCACATTTACATTCATTCTAGAACATAACGTTACTCATAAAAAATTGGTTGATATTACAAATATTAAGTTTAATAATGACATCCGGAATAACTAGAAAAATTCTACGCACTCGCCCTAATATATTTTAGTTTTTGGATACGTAAGTAACTAAGAAATAAAGTTATTTTTTCAAAATTGAAATAAAGTCGTTTAATGATTTGAAGTTTTTTAATATAAAAATCCGTCTTCACTAATAGGATTAATTATTCAAAAAATTTTATAAGGAATATTATCACAGCATTCAGGAAATTAACAACATACTGATACATTATAAATTCTCCAAACTCTTCAAGACGAAAAAAATCGGATTTTGAGCATTTTCGTTAATAATATTTTACTTGCTTACATTATATATTCATTTAAATCTAAAAAATCAATCAATTATAAGTTAGAACTTTCATAGATACATTTGAGAAGCTTTTAACACACGAAATTGAACTGTATTTAAAAGAGACGTAAGAACATTTAGTACTTAGATTTGAAAAAAAATGTATATTTCTGTTCTTTAAAACTTTTTGATGTCATATAACACATTTGAAGCAATTTGTTTTTATATTGTTGTTATCATGAACTTCATTTACTAAAGTACGATTTCTAGTTTGTAAAACATAAATGCTCAAAAAACTCTTCCAAAACTTAATATATATTTTAAATTAAAATAAATTACACTACTGGCCATTAAAATTGCTACATCATGAAAGCGGCACACCACACACGTGAAATTTGCATGACAAGTAGAACTTGCTGTGATATGCAAATGATTAGGTTTTCAGCGCATTCATACAAAGCAGGCGACAGTAGCGACATCTACAATGTGTATAACACCAGAGATTTGACAGCAGTTTTCTCATACTCAATTTCCGTTTCAACGTTGTTTTCGGCAAAAAAAGTTGTTGTAATGCTTCGTGTAGGAAGAAGAAATGCCTATCAGCACGTGTCTGACTTTGATCGAGGAAGGATTATAGCCTACCGGGATTGCGGTTTATCGTACCGCAATATTGCTGCTCGCGTCGGTCGAGACCCCCTGACTGTTAGCGGAATATGGAATCGATGGGTTCAGGACAATCATACGGAACGTTATGCAGGATCTAAGCGACCCCCCATTACTAACAGCAGAGAAGACAGACATCTTATCCGCATGGTCACAAGGGATCGTACAGCCACGTCACGAACCCTGAGTCGAGAAATGGATTCATTTGCAAGGCAACAAGTTTCTGCTCGAACAGTTCGACGACGTTTGCAGCAGCATGGATTGTCTGCACGGCGACCATGGCTTCGGCTACCATTGACGCTGCGTCACAGACAGGAGCGCCTTCAATGGTGTGATCAGCGACGAACCTGGACGCGGGAATGGCATCACGTCATCTTTACAGATGAATCTCGGTTCTGTATACAGGACCATGATGGCCGCATCCGTGTTTAAAGGCATCGTGGAGAACGTGCATTGCCAGCTTGCATTGGACATCGCCATACTGGCCCATCTGCTGGATTACCGGCACTTTGAACAGCAACCGTTACATTTCCGATGTGTTAAGGCCCGTGGCTCTGCCCTATCTTCGAGGCCTCCCTAATGCTTTGTTTCAACAGGATAATGCACGACCGCATGTTGCCCATACTGTTCTGAACTTTCTTGATGCAGAACAGGTTCGACTGTTACCCTGGCCAGCACGTTCTCCTGATCTGTCACCAATTGAGAACGTGTGATCAATGGTTGCCGAGCGATTGGCACGCCATCACTCACCATCCACTACTGTCGATGAACTGTGGCATAGTGTTGAAGCTGCATGGACTGAGATCCCCGTACATGCCATACAATCTCTGTTTGACTCCATGCCTAGGCGGATAAATGCTGTTATTGCAACCAGAGGTGGCTGCTCTGGGTACTGATTTCTCAAGATCTATACATCCTAATTTCCTGTAAATCTAATTACTTGTTCTTTCCACTATAATGTATGTGTCCAATAAATTTCGTTCAGTTATTTGCATTCCTTCTTGGTGTAGCAATTTTAATGACCAGTGTATTAAATATTGATATTTTTATGTGTATAAGATACATGTACAAATATTGACAAATTATGTATATTTGTAACCTTAATATCCATGAGTTTAAGAAAAATACTAAAACAAAGTTGATTTATTTTTGAAGTTAATACGCGTGGTAAAAAAGTTTTGAGAGAGTAAATTAAAAAAAAATAAATTGAAAGAATTGTTGCAATGCTTTTACTGGTTGAATTTAGTTGTAACAATTATATATAAGAAAAATCATCATATTTACATTATTTTCTTAGTAATTTAAAATGAAAGTAAAAAATGTATAACAAGCTTTCCCTCACTTTATAAAATACTCGAAAATATTTACTATATTTTACTTTGCGAAGTGGTAATTGATGCTACATTGAGATTTTAACACAAATGTCATATTAATTAGTCTGTTTTAATAAAGTTAAAGTTACTGAAGGAGTATTATATAAAAAGAATATATATATATATATATATATATATATATATATATATATATATATATATATATATATATATATATATATATATATATATATATATATATATACTTATTAGTGATAACATAATACTTATAACAATATAAAAATGTATTTAACGTATTAAGTTTAGGACCATTCGCTGTTAAACTATTTACACTTTTTAAGGGAATTAAAAAATCAAGAAAAAGAAATATTTTTGCTTCGCATTTTTAATAAAGATAAAATTTGGAATGAAATATGATTGAAACTCTTGATGAAGTTTATTAGCAAAAAAAAGTAACAGCATCTCATGAAATTAAATATGTGTTTAGCTTATGTACAAGCAAAAAATTGATTTAAACTTCAAGGTCACAGGGTCCCCATAAACAAAGAACAATTGAGCAGTGAATTTTCAAACAATGATAGGTAAAACCACTCTCTTCACAGCAATGTTTATTTCTATACGTCTAGGCATGGAATGATAGATGTAATTGTTGGAAATTAAACTAAAACTTCAGTAGTATTGATTTAAGGACCTTATGTATATTTTAATAAGTATTGAATTTAACTGTGCAAGCATGACCAAATTAAAAATATATAAGGTTCTCTAAGCATTATGTTTAAGAAATAAGAGAGATTGTGTGGCAGTTAAGCGGCCGAGTTGGTCACTGTTATTATGTATCATATCAAGTTCTTTCATAATTTTAAATTATTTTAATAAATGTTATCTCCCTGCATAAGATAAGTTTTGTTAGATATTTATAGAAGAATTATTTCTGCATTCATCTACCTAATTCTACTGCGTTTATACTCGGCACGTCTTTCCCAAAACAGTAATTATTCTGATGACATTCTGCCTAGACATTTATCAACTGTTGCTCCAGATCTGTGGTATTTTAAATTGTCTAAATCTAAGCGCTTACCATGTTCCGGGCATTTTCGATTGGTGAAAGCAGAGGAGGCTCATAGATATGCGAATCATATTGGGCTTGGAATTTCCTCGTGGAAAACAGTGCCCAAGAAGAAGGAAAATACCCTTACTGGCCATAGGATTCAATCAGAGTATAGTTGCGCCATTAAAATTGTACATAAGATCAATCAAAATGACCCACTGTCGTAGCAGATAGAACCCCGCACCATCACACTGGGGATAGTAGCCGTATAATTCTGTAAACAAGTCGGATTAAAAGCACTGGAGCCTGAAACTTCATACACGAATGTTATAGTTATGTAATTCAAGAAAGAAATGGGATTCATAGCAGAACACAACTGCTTTTCTGCTGGCAGTCATGATAATTGGCACTGACACCACTACAGACGACTCCAACTATGTAGTGTGTTGAAGGCAGATGTCTTAAGAGTCGACATGAGTACAGCCAAACATCTTAAGATGATGAAATAATCCATGGGTTGTATGGTTGATATCGTATCACGATGGATGACCTTGTTTCATTTCTTCAGAATGATGATCTTGGACTAATTTGGGGCTGGTAAAAAGTCACCAATCTCTCTTCGGATTTGTGCGGCTTTACTTTCCATAGCTTTTTATTCACTGATTAGTTTTTTACAGCCACCATTATTGCCAGAGTTCACAGTGGTTTAAAGTTATGACAGTGTTTTTCGGAGCATAAAATCACGGGTTCGATCTCAACTACTATTGAGAGACGGGAGAGGATGTAGCATTTCTGCCTTCTAAATGCACGATAATTGGAGTGGGTGTTTGAGAATTTTCCGGGCTTTCTCTTTTGCGACGTGTGAATATCACACACTTATTATAAGTACTCTTGAAAGGCAATTTACGTCGTGAAAGCTAAAACTTCTTACAACAGCCTTCGCCCGTCAAGCTGTCCTCTATATGATGTCAAACCATTATTGCCAGTAATTATACAGAACTTTACGGTTGCAGATAATGGCTTATTATTCGGTTTGTCGACGCAGCTTCACGCATACGGACTAGATAACTACGTTCGAAGTCATCCAGTTGACTATATAGTACTTCGACAACTTTGCAATCGCCTTATTCGTTTTGTTTCCCGGGATTCTTTTCATTCTTTCTCTAAGGTAATGAATGAGAAACGATAAAAACTCCGCAACTCTTATTGGTTTCATACAACGCAAGTTTCGTAGCAAAAGTGTGCACCATGGCAGAAATAAATTTTTTACCTTTGAAAATATCGTTATTTGCGTACTTCATTGATAGAAATTTGCATGTAAAATTCGCTCGAATTATTTTTAGAAAAGCTTCATTTCTGCAAACATGAGCTAGTTCCTTAAAAATGTTATACCATTAGTTATAAATATTTTTTGATTAAGACATAAGAAATATACAAAGATGTGAATTTCTATATAAAATTCCTTTCCGTTTATGAAAAAAATGAAGACAAAAATCATGATTTTTGAATTTTTTCAGATTTTAAAAATGATATAAAACCAATATTTCTTCTCTTATATGTAACAATAAAATATTAAAACCATATTTATTCAGTTAATTAAGGACAGATCTCGTATTTATACATTAAAAACATATTTTCTTTTATTGTTTTTCTACTTCATTACACATTCCAAATATTAATTAATGGCACTGTAATATGTACATCAATATAGCACTCAAAGGAGAACATACTTGAAAAGAAAAGTGATTAAATTTAAGTAGTGATAAAACATGCTTAGTTTTGCTTTATATTCGAGATAAATATACAAAAAAGTTTTGAAAAAAGAAACAGCTGCTTATAATGCTGTGCTTGTAGAAATGATTATAACACCTGAATACTTTAGAATTAAATGAAAATGTTTCATATGCTTTATGTTATATACTTTTAATTCTTATAAATCTAAGAGTAAAACAGTATTTCTTTCACCTTTATACTGTAACAAGTTCTATATTTCTTAACTATTGACGCGGAAGCATGTTAACAGGCTATATTTTAAATCACTTTCTATTAGTATTTGAATCCATAACCAACTTCAGTGAATTAAATCCACTGGAAATCAAGTGGACAGGCCACGAAATGATGTCGTGCAACTGAAACTGCTTCATTAATAAAGTGCCATTTTGCACGCAATGTGTACTCTAATTACAAATATAACATAAATTTTTCAAGCAAATTGCAAATTCCGTGCTTTAATTTACACTCATAAATATATTAATATATCTACTCTTTTTGCTTTGTGCATTATGAAATGTTGGTTTATGTTGCAGTAATTACACAAAAATTTTCATGCACGACATTGTACTTTTTCAGCTTTCTTCTAGATTTAAGTACAAAGAAAAAATTTGTGATTGTCAATGAAAAATAAACAGTATCAAGAAATTAGTTTCTTTTTTTTTAATAACACTACTACGTGAGAAATTTTATTTTCTCATAAATTTGCAATAAGATTTCTATTCTCTTGTAAAATTATCGTCTTGATTCTTTTTGAAAATTACTTCAATTTAAACAAAGAACCGAATTACTTTTGGTGCTATAAAATGCATATTTTTATGAAGTAGGAATTTAAATACATTTAATTTTTGTTGTTTAATTTGTATTGCGCTTTCTATTATATAATTTATTTATTTATTTTTTTTTAAAGATTAAAGATTTCCTGAAATTTTTTTTATGTATAGTAAACAAAAATTTTTTAAAATTTAATTTTTTTTAAAATTCTTTTCTTAAAGATATAGTGTAATGTTTTATTTCTAGTGGTAAAAAATTTTTACATTTTTATGATGTAAAGTTTTAATGCTACAAATACGAAGCACCACAAATGTCAGCGAAACATTCCTATTCTGCATTAATAATATTAAATGGAAATGGACATTTTTATTCTGGTTAACACGTATCACATGATTATAAAACAAGCGATACTCATAGTTCAAAAAGACCTTTTAGATATTAAAAGTATGATAAAAACTAATAATCAAAATATGTTATACATAAAACAGTTTCACCACTTTCTTTTAACGTGAGTTTAATAAAGCTTCATATAAATTTACTCATAATAGATTGCACAAACTCACATAAGTATGAAATATAAAGACTATAATATATAACTGACTTTTTAAGTAAAATTTAAACTTTACTGAAGAATGTCTATACACACATATTCTTAAGCACTTTTATGTTCCAACGAAAAATAAATGTAATGGGATTGTTGGGAAAGCTATTGCCAAAAAGATTCTCATACCATTACCGAAAATCCGTATGATTTTTCTAGAAGATTCAATATAATTTGATCATTAAAAAGTAATTATCATTGTTAAAAAACCGATTTGTATGTAAATATCGGAAACAAAATAAATTTGAAATGTTTTTTATTAAATAGTTAAAAAAGGAAATACGCTTTATTTTTCATCTAAAAAATTATAACATGGTGCTGAAATCGAAAGTTCATGTTCAAATGATAGTTGCATTTTAAATCATCGACCAGCTCATTTTTAAAATTTTCGACAATAACTTCTTTGGTTGGCATCCTTTAAAAAATATAAGAATTGATATTTTTACTATTAAAAATGACTAAAAACTAAAAAAAATGCACTATTTTATAATGTACACTGAAAATTAGTTTTCTTTTTAAAATATTATTAAACTTTTTGGTCAAACTGAAAAACGTTTTTGAATAAGTCATCTTAAAGAATAATTTTAAATTTAGCTATCTTTTAGAAAATTAAAATATATATATATATGTATATATGTATATATATATATATATATATATATATATATATATATATATATATATATATATATATATATATATATATATATATATATATATTCTTGTCATTAAATAAGTACTTTTTATTCAACATCAATGAAACTTTAATGGATCACTATGTTTACTGGTTTAGCAATCTTTATTCGCTCATATGTTTCCCAGGTAGTAAAACTGCTGAATAATTCTTTTGTTACCAATAAGTTATTTTAAGTACACTACTAAGATGATGACTCCTCAATTTTCCTTATCACCATACTAAATGACGATAAACTATACAAAAGAAAAGACTCTATAGAGCTGATTCCAAATATTTTTAGTATACTACAGCTATCTGAAAACGAGGAGGAAAATGAGTAGGAAATTTGCTAAATAAAAGAAATATAAAATGGTTGTAAATACTGAGATAAAAAGTAATTTCTTGAATTAGAGAAGGAGTTCCTGCGTGAATTACCGACTAGATAAGATTTATATTAAAAATGCTGTTAAAAGTAATTACTTTTTATGTATAATTAATTGCTCTATATTAAAAAAAATAGTTTCGTGAATTAAAGATGCTAGGAAGAAAATGTTTTACACTTTAGTTCTTCATATTTGTGTCTTTTATAATTTTAAGAATGACTTAATAACTTCAATATAACTTAATAAATTTATCATAAAGTTGTTTTTCAAAAAACGAATACAGATTTTCATTAAAATAGGTTTAATTTTGTTATACCAGAAGATGTGCAAATAAAGCAAAATTATTAATACAAAATGTAAAAAAAAATATCTTAGATATTTTTTTCATAACCATACGAAAACTATAACTAATTAAAGTTGATTCAAATTTACGAAGAAGAATGAAAATAAATTAAAATACTTAAACGTTTTTAAATTTGATTGCAATGAGCTTTACTCATATTTTTATTTAATATTAAGTAATAGAATATATGTACAAGTGAACATATACATATTTTTTGAATTGTAACATGAAGTTAAAATATAGATATTAAATTTTTAAAAAATCCTACTCAAAGTATCAATATTCTTTTTAGAAAATTCTCTCTCTGTTAGCATTTCCTTTATTTTTTCCAACTTCTACTTAACTCATCATTTTCGTCTTATAAAATTCCAGGGCTGTAGACGTAGATTTCAATGGAATTTTGTTGTTTGAATGCTTGCAGCACCCTCTATTAGCAAAAATTTAAACAAAATGCTTCTTCAATGGGAATAAAAGAATAATGTTTTGAAAAATCATTGAGGTCTAACAGCTTCGATGTAAATTTAATCGTAAATTACAAATTGCTATAAAGCCGTCTTTTCCTAATGCAAACTATGTGTTAATGTATAAAATTCAATTTATTTCAAATGTTAAAAATAGATGATAGGCAGGCTCGTTTAAATTATATCAGTATGAGTTTCTTCTCACTTTTAAATACGTAGTCATACATATTAAAAGTTTATTTTTTAACAAAAAGTTCTCTTTCATTAAAACTTCATTTATGTTTTTATGAGCTAATTTTATTTTTAGAGAAATTATTTTTTGATCATTTATAGAGTTAGTATGAATTAATTTGTATTTTCTATTTTTTTCAATTACATGCAGACAAAATAAATTAATAAAAAAACATGATAATAAAAGTTAGAAATGATGCTCACAATTCCTTTTCTTAGTTAATTAATTTGATCTCTATAGAAAAACTTAAGAAATCCTAAATTATTCTTTTCAGATTTAAGATAAAAGTGCATACAAGAAAGATAACAGAAAAATGTCGTTGGTGCACATATATATTTTCATCCACATCTGATTCAAAACTACGCAAATGATGGAATTAAGCTTGAAATATGTATATTATTGATATTGTGCGTGATAAGAAAGAAACATCATACAATAGTGGAGATTATGAAAGAGATTTTAATTTTAATACTTTAAATAAATTAAAAATTATCTTTAAATTGCAAAAATAAGGAAAATTTTTAATAAAGGTCTAACAGTACAATTTAGCAAATAAAGTATACTGTTGTTACTTTAATTCATACAATTGAGCATAATTTGAATTAAAACTAAATGAACTTGATTTACTGGAATATTTAAAGAATATTTTAATCAAAGTCTATAGCATAGAATACAAGTAATAATATATATACATAGATAAATAAATACAAATTATCGTTTAACTTTAAGAAAAATTAAAGAGTTCTTTATATAAGAGAGATAAAGTAATCCATTTCTTTAAATTGCAATTTCAATAGCCAAGTATGAAATTTCATAGATTTCAGTTATATTTGATTTAAAAGAAATAATGTAGACATACCTAATGTTTTCGAATTCATTTTAAGTTTAAAAATACAGACTCGATGGAGGAATTTAATATTTTAATTTGAATCAGATTAAAAAAATAGACAACCATTCATCAAAACTGTGCATTTCGAAGGAGAATTAACTTAATTAAAATTAACAATTATTTTCTCTACTCTACAAGAAATATGAAACTACACAAGTAAACTCCTACTTACAATATACACCAAGAGAGTACATGAATAGAGTATTTTCCTTTTAACATGAATAGCGATTATCTTAAGTGCATATTTTTATCTTAATCAGAAACATGAACTTCCACTCGTTTTCCCCATGAATTAATGCGGCGGGTAAACACTATCTTAATAGATCAATTTTCTGTATGTTCGGATCATATCATTAAAGTTTTTCCATCTTGATAATACTGAATACACATTTTACAGTTTATAACTGTAGATAGTTTTATTATACACGATTCTTAAGTTAAAAAAGACCTCAATGAATGTTAGAAACTCACATTCTCGTATACTTAATGCACTGAAAAATGAAAAGCTGCTACGTTAATGAGTCCATTTAGGGAACAAGAATATTTATAAATGGGAAAATAACAGCCTTTTATTTTCATTAACGCCGTATTGGAAAAGAAAATTGCTAAACAAGTTATAAATGATTGATTGTTTCCTTTTACTGTCTTAGGAATAAAAACATGCCAATATATTTTTTTTATTATTTGGTTATAAGAAATTGTGGTTGTCCTGACTGTTGACAATAAAATAAAATCTTTGAATGAATTTCATAAAATATGTACATATTTTCTGCTGATTTAAAGTTTCCAAAATATTTAAGTTTAATGAACAAAGTCAAATAAATTTAAAAATTGATAATTATTATACTTCAGGAATTTTACGAACAATTAATTTTATGCTCTTACCAGGAAAATCAACATAAAAATTACTATAATTTGCGTTAAAACGACTAATTGTTTTTTACTAATTGTTATCATTTGTTAATATGGAAATTTAATTGGCATTTCAAAACTTGTTAAATTTCATTTAACTTTACACAAAATATGCAATACGTTAGGAATACAATATTAAATGTACACTTTTTAAAAGGTTATTATCATATTTGCTCCTATATCTATTTTCAAATATGAATAATTAGAATTTAATGTTTCATTGAAACATTAACAAGGAAAAATTGATTATAAGTGTGCCATTTTAATGAAGGTGTGTGTACACAGTAAATCTCGACTCTTGTCGGCCCGTTGCTGTACACTGTTGCTGGCCAATGACGCTTTCTTTTCCCGGGCTCTTTTCCGTGTCGGATGCTATGTCGATTATCCAATTCAGTTACTTCCCTAGAATGGTCACTAACCTTTGTAACAGCTGTACCTATGATTTGGAAGGCTTTCCATCCACGCGAAACGACATCCTCATTGATTTTGAACTTTTAGCTATACAAGTCACACTACACCCTTCCTTTATCTATCTGATCATTCTTCAACGCTTGAAGTCATCCATGTAATTTCATCTATCCATATTTCATGAAAGAATTCACTTGTATTTACAACGAATATCTGTAACTACGTCACCGTCTTTTTTTTCATTGTAGCCTTGAGTTAAACGCGTTTTGCGTGCACTTACGTTGCTTATGACCTTTTGGTGCAGACATTTGCATGCGCATGATTTTTCCAATGCAATGCGACTGATCGTCCCTAAAATGGACGGAAATTCCTTTCCGTCCATTTTATCATGGCTATCTATTCAAAATTCACAGTGCTATTTAAATTTTACACACCAATGTATAGGAGAAGGTGTTATAAATGTAAACTATTAAAAAGTAAGTTGTCAAATGTTTTCAGAAACTTATTTATTAATTATGTGTAAATTTTGAAAAATGGTGGGCTAGTTTTAGCGAAGTGCAAACAAAAAAGTTTATTTGCCTTACATAATAAATTTGAATGCTTTGATTTTATATACATTGAAAATATCAATTTGTAAAATAAACATTTTAAGTATATTTTTGAAATAATTTTTTGTGTTTAGAAATTTTTAGTTATATGAATGTAACAATGTAGTGTTTTTCTCAGTGTTTATCTTGAATAAATTTGATTACACATTGAAAATATTTTTAATGAATAATTTCCCACCGAAGTTGCTCCCATCTTATTGTGGTGGTGTAGTTTGTGTATGTCCTTAATCCTAACAGCTATGCCGGCGGAATCTTCAGCTCCTGAAAGGATTATCCAAGCTGTACAGGTCAAAGGACAGACACCAGATGAGGAGGAACATCCTGATCATATAGATTGGGGGTTGGACGTGGAAATAATTATCCCACCGCATAAAAGCTTCCTTGTTGCGAAGTTTGACATAGAAAATAGTCGGCGTTCTTCTTGTAGACGAAATTGAAAAGGGATCAAGAATTTGATATTTGGTTCATGGAATACACATTTCCTTTATTGCGTTAGAGAACTGTAGAAATTATTGAGTTGAGGGAAATCTTTTCACAAAAGAAGAAGAGGAAGACTTAAACTTCGATGGCTAGATGCAGTAGAAGAGAACTGTCTGATCCTCAGAACAAAGAATTTGAAATTTAGTTTCGAGCAGATGTGGTTGGAAGCTTCTATTTCAAAAGCCTGGGCTGACGCACCATGAATGATGAGAATGAATTATTTAATATTATTTCAAGATTAATGATATATCTAAACAGTGATTAGTTATAAAGTAAAAAATGTATTCTTATTAAAGCATAATATTATAGGAATAATTTTCATTTTTTGTTTAAAGTGATTTAATACTATCTATTTACACTCTTAAAATTTTTTTACTTAATCTTTCATTACAAAGCTATGGAAGAAAATTTGAAGAAATATTTAAGCAGCAATGAGATTAAGATTAATGGATATGCTGAAACTAAAGTTTCTTTTCATTATTAAACCATACATGAAAAATTTAAGTATTTGGAGGAAAATTTTCATTTTTATGGGCTGCAATTAAAAAGAAAGAAAACGTATCGTTTTTATGTTTCACACGGTATACTACTTCTAACAAATGTGCTCATTGTTCAAAAGTTTTGTAAAAAATATAATTAAAACAAAACATGGCGAAACTGATTCTGCGACATTCATTAAATACTAATTGTAAAGAATTCTTAAATTTCTTACTCAAGGATGAAAAAAACTCATGCTATAAATTTTACATAATTTTATATAATACAATATTGAGTTTTATGCATCACAAATTACAATATTTTACGTAAAACAAATGAGTTTGGCTTTTTTATTTTTTTGGAGGAATGTTTTGAAAAAAAGAAAATTATTTAAAGCAATTAGATAAATTATTTTCCCAAGAACTTCATTTCAAAAAAATTAATTAAATGTCGATAAAATTCTCAATCTATAACTAAAACTTTGTATTAGAAAAGTATAAAATTTAACTAAATTTCAAAAACCACTCTATCTAGTTTTGATTAACACATATTAATTGAAACATTTAAATAAATAACTCATTAGGAAAAAAGAACGTATAATGATTTGTCAGATACTAATCAATTTTCGATAACAGAAACTTGGCTGCAGTAATTGACAAATTATTTTTACAAATTAAATATATATATATATATATATATATATATATATATATATATATATATATATATATATATATATATATATATATATATATATATATATATATATATATACTGGCCTCCAAAAGTTAAGGAACAACGAGTTTTTTGTGCCTAATTTGCAAATGAATGAATGTAGAAGCACCAAATTTGAATGACATGTGCACAAAGCACAAAACAGGTATTTAATGACTACAACATAGAAGTTTACATAAGAAAAAAGCAAAAAGGATTTACAACAAAAAAATGCAATCTCTCTGGAAAAGACCATTCTTGGAACAAAGAATGATCACAGTTTTATGTGGTAAAAAGTAATAGAAGCATAACAAAAATGAGTTTTAATAAGGAATATGCCCGTCCCTAGCCTGCATAAATTGGCGGCATCGACTTTACATGCTGTCAATTAAGTTGTTGGTTACCGAAATGGGAAGCGAAGACCAGACACGGAGTAAGCTTTGTTCCAGCTATCCTAAAGACCTTGGAGGAGGATTTAAAGCAGCAATCTGTCTACCAAGATAGTCCCACACATGGGTTATTGGATTAAGGTCTGGAGCTCGAGCTGGCCATTCCATTCACTCCAAACCAAGATCCTCAAGATATTCCTCAACAACTACAGCTCGGTGAACTCGTGCGTTATCATCCATCAGAATGAAATCATTGCCAATAGCACCGGCATATGGGCGGATATATGAATCAAGGATCTCACCCCGATATCTCACGCCAGTCACAGTTCCTCCCTGGAACACATGCAGGTCAGTGTGACCACCGACTGAGATCCCAGCCCAAACCTTCATTCCACCGCTGCGGTAACTGTCTCTTTTCACAATGTTGGATTGGTGGTATCTGATGTTTTGTTCCCTCCAGATCAGAAGATGTCCTGAATCGCTCTCCAATGTGAATCTGGACTCGTCTGTGAAGAGTATAGCGGCCCATTGTTGTCTGGTCCAGGAAACGTGTTCTCTTGCCCAAGATAAGCGAGCCCTTCTTTGTCGTCCGGTGAGGGGAACACGCACAACTGGTCGCCTTGCATAGAGACCTGCATGGTGAAGACGCTTTCGTACCGTAGTAGCGGATATTCTTCTCCCAGATACTGCAGAGAGGTCTGCAACAAGTTGTGGAACAGAAATTCTTCTTCGGACCGAAAGAGCTATAAAACGGTCTTCTGCAGGTGTTGTGACTCGTGGTCGGACTGGAACATGTCTTCTGGATACAGAAGCTTCAGTTTGATATTGAATCCAGAGACGGTGGATCACACTGCGAGACACATTAAGGCGACTAGCAGCATCAGCCTGTGATAACCCCATTTCCATCCATCCGACCGACCACCACCTTAATGAATCGGACAAACGGCTTCTCTCAGACATTGCGGGACCCCACTGCCTATTGTCAAGGAAACTGCTTACAAAAGTTGTAAATCAACAAAAGTTACAGGCGTAATTACGAAAGGCTTATATTTGCACATATTTTTTTCTTACTTATATATACATATTCTTATCTATAAAAAAGTGGTAGCTACCGTATTTGCATAAATTTGCATAAAGTTCGTTTTTATCATTTATATAAACTATAAATTGTTTTGAGCTCCAGTGGCTCAGTCTCTTCACGCCGCTTCCCGTAAGCTCAGCAAAGTGAAGCATCATTTGCCGCGGGCAGTGGTTGGGAGGGTGACCACGGTGTACTCTCCTTCACTGGGTTGCTGGAACTCCGTGGGTTGGGGACGTGTCCACGTTAATCTGTGACGTCCAAAGTCTTTCCGCGGGTGTGGCGTGGATGTGGAGAGGATGGTGCCAGCTCAGGTGTGGCCTCGTCACCTGACCATGGTTCAAAATTACGAGGCACCTTAATAAGAGCAAAAGTCGTACTTTCACCTTCGTGGTGCTCTGATTCAAACGAAAGACGCATCCTATTGACTTAATTCGCATTGCCAACTGCATAGCGAGCTTGACTTGTCCAAGTGTCATAAGCAACAACAACAACATAAATTGTTTTTGTTATAGTGTCATTTTTTTATGGTGAACTTGGAACAACATGTTGTTCCTTAACTTTTGAAGGCCAATGTATATATATGTGTGTGTAGGTGTGCATATGCCAAAAGGAGTTTTATTTTTATTAAATTTCATTTCAAGAAGCTATAAATAAAATTTGCATATTAAACTATTTGAATGTATTTGAATGAGTGAATTAAATTTTCGAAATAAAAGTTCAATTCCAATAAAATTTAAAATGAGTCGTATTAATCATTCCTTGTCATAATTCTAATGTGAGATATTTCAAAATAAATGACATACACTTGGAAATGAATTTAGACTGTTTCTTGCTATTACTTTCTATGGTCAGCCTGAAAAGCAATGCAAAAATTCTGCTTATAAGGTTCAATCACATTCTAATATATGGCATTGTTATGCAAATCAAGGCGTAGGTATTGACAAAGTGATCACGCTTGAATGTTCATTGGTCTTTAGAACCAATTTCTTCATTTCATGCCTGTATTTTCTGACATGAAAATTGGATCAAACCTGTCATTCGCAGGGTCTTACTATGTGCTCTAAAATTAGATGTTGGTATTGAAATGCTTCCAAGAGAGAATTCAGAAGAATGGTATTCTAAGGATTCGCACTACTATATATTGAATCAATTATATTTATTCAAGAAAATTTTGTGATTAGTTTATGTTAAATATTTTCTCTCTCTTAAATGCATGGGAGTATTAAAATATTTTATATATTTTAAAGCATTTTAGGAGTAAAAAAATGGAATGTATTTTACATTACTATATTTCTTAGTGAATTAGTGGTAAATTGATTAAGGTTCGATGCTCTTAATTAATGCAAATTCAGTTGAAGGGTGTTTTTGAAAAGATTTTAAATAAGAAAATTACAGAAATTTTGCTGAAGGGAACAAATGGGAAATTTCTATATGATTTTAAAAGCTCCTTAATTATTTTGAGTTGTGATATTTATTTCATATTATTTATTATAGTCAATTTTATTTAATTTCTATTCACATCTAGGGAAAAACAAGGCGTGAAGAATGTATACATAAATCTTTAGTTCAATTTTTAGTTTTCTAAAATGATAGGTATGTATAAAAATTTATAGGAACATTTTTTATTCATTACCACATAAAGATTCAGTTAAAATAAATTTGGAAAGTAATTTGTGAACATAACAATCAGACTTTCAAAAATTACTTTCGCTACAGTGAATATTTATGTTAAATATGTGTTTCCTATGTAATTATTAAGCCTCAAAATTTGTAAAAAGTAGTTGTATTGATTTTAAAAGTTAAAAAATTCGATATATAACTTAAAACACTCTATTATAGTTTATAAATTTGCCCCATAGCATTGGAAGGCAAGTAATTATTGAAATATTAAAAATATTTATATTATATTAAACATAGCATTCTATTAAAAGAAAATAAAAATATAAGCAAATTTATATTTCATTACTATTTGTTTCATCTTTTACTGAAAGTTCAAATTAAATAATTCGCATCAGTTATAAATAGTTTTGCATGATTAATAACATTAGAAAAAACACTTAATTTGAAACTGTGTTGACTAAAGAATGTATTATAAGTTGATTATTTAAATTCAATTTTTAAATGTCTTTACTTTTTCAATGTAAATATATTATTATCATGAAAATATTATATAATAAAAATTTATGTGTCATATCATACTTCTAATGCATCATATTAACAATCAGATATGTTGAATTCATCTAAATTAAATAAATTGTGTTTCTGTTATCGCAAAATCTGTACCAATAAAAGTAATTTATTTAAAATTTAAGCATTTTAATAAATTAATTCATAAAATAAAATACAAAAAATACTTATTAAAATGGAAATATTTCCTTTAAAGCGATATCAAAATTTTAAAATCTTAAAATTCTTCATACATTTGTATTTTTATTAAAATATTCCAAATGTGCGAAAAACAATAGGAAATGTGCAAAATGATTTCTTTTTAACAGGTCCTCAAAAATGTTATTAGTAATGTCGTCACATTGCAGCTGGAATATAGTTACACATATTCTTTATTCAACCAAAGATAATTGTTTTGATATTGCCAATGATCATCACTCTTGCATTGAATAACTGAAATGAATTAAAAGGATAGTGCAGTTTAGGAGTTGATATACTTCTTAGACAGTGGCTCAAAATTATGAAGTAAAATTTTTAGGTATATCAGTCTTAAATTGTATTCTGTGATCTATCATTAATAAACCAATCTGTAGCTTTAGAGCAACACATATTTTAACATTTTAAGTTGTTCGAGAAACAGATACATTACATCTATTTCTCTTAAATGCTACATGAACAGCACTTTCATTTATTAACAAAAAGTATAAAAGTTAAAATATTTGAAGAACGCTGTTCTTTGATATGGTCAATGAATTATTAATTTTAATTTCAGTCATATTTTATGAAACATGACCGAATAGTTAGAAGTCTATTGTTCATGTATTGGAGATGAAATTTTTAAACAATCAATGTTCGCTTGTACATAAATTTGAGTTAAGATCAAGATATTTCTGACTTGATATATATTAACATACCTTTATAATAATACTATCATACTAAAATCCTTTCATTTCGTTATGTCCTTCTATATCTTTACATCATTTATCAATACTTTTATGCAAAACACATCTTTTGTTATTTATACTAAAGTATTTCAATTCACTACTTGAAAAATAGCTGAAGTAAAAAGAAATGAATGGATTTTTAATTTTGAAACAGCTTCATAAAAGATAAGCAATTTCAGTTTGATTTAAATAATTAAAACTAGGTACATAATGATACATTTTGCTAGCCTTGTTATTATGCATTCCTCTATAACCAGGTATCATTGAAATATTGATTAATTATTTTATTTTTTGGTCAGAAAAATATCAATTAAAATGGGAAATTCTTTTTAATCTAAATTATTGAATATTTGCTTTCTCAGAAGTTCTTTCATCAAAACAAAAATTATTTAAGCGAAAATTGAGGCGTAGTTTCTATGAATAAAATTTAATGCTTATATTAAATAACCATGGATTAAAAAAGTACACTTTAAAACTGTTTTAATTGTTGATAATAGACACACACACATATATATGGAATATAATGTTATATACATGCAAATACACATATAAATGATGTTTAAAAAAGGTGAGATAAACTTCAAGAATCTATGGTCACAACAAACTGATTTTAAAGAAGAATGTATGGTCTAAAGGGAAATGCAAACGTGCTACATGTTTGCTAAAGTGCCCCCATTATCCTACCTGTAACAGTTTTTAGAACGACTGTATTCTTAACATAAATTTACATGTTTGGAGATGGTGCTTTCTATTATTGTGAAACAGATTTAGATATGGATTCCTCATTCCTCAGATTTTCCAGTTCGTCTCCATCCATATGTTATATTTTCATGCATGTTGATCCTTTCTCGCTGGCGAATCCAAGCTAAGTATTGTTTTAATGTGTGTAAAGAGAGCCCTTTCAAACACATTAGCACGTCTGCATTCCATTTTTGAATTACACATTCTTTTATGAAAATAGTTTCTTTGGTATACTCTGAACCTTCGTAAATGCTTTTCCATCTTTTTTTAAATATTTTCTATCCACGCATACTATCTTTCAAATGTTAGGTGTTTCATATTTTGTATTTCCAAAGTATTTAAAGTACTGTCACTTATATATGTATGCATTCATGAGGAAATGCCCCTGATTTGCTGAAAGGAAAGGAAATATCATGTAGAAGATAAGATATGATAGCAATACTATCCATTCATGACCGTTTCGTGCTCATAGTATTTAGATAGAAAATGCTTATAATATTTAGAAAGACATCTTTTAAAAGATTCAGATCAAAAGCTTCTTTAGAAATAAATGAAAAATTTTAGGCGAAATCCTTTCCAAAATGAATTATGCATATAATGGCGAAATGTAATCGATGGAACATGGTGAATCCAATGACGAACTTTCCTAAAAGCTGTAATCAACAATATCACAGATATTTATTTAAGTACATCCTGTTAACTTTGACAAAAACGTGTAATTTTTTAACTGCTTTCAAATGTGCTGAAAATAAAATACGTCAGTTTTCAGGTTTATGAAATGTTTAGCTTTTTGCTTACTACATATGACTAAAATCAAGGACCACTGAAAACAAAGCCTCGAGGTACAAGAATTTTGAGTTTTTGTTTGTCTTCAGCCTTATGTTTCATTAGTTATGAGAAACTTTGTTTTAAGGAAAACTAAATATAATGCTTAAATTACTTTTATTAAGACAATGGAAACAAAAGTGGAATGATTTTTCCATACCTTTCTTAATAAAATATTAGAAAAACTCAAAATAAATTAGAAATATGAAAACATTTATGATTAAGATAAGTATGTAATAAAATAATTTGAACCTATGTTATTGGCGGTTTTGTTATTGGTTACTTCTTTGACCGATTACAAACTGAAGTTACTATAACTTTCAATAAAATCTGATTCCTCTATTTTGAAGCATCATGGCTTCAATATAGCTTAGTAAAAAATCTCATTCTTTAGAATGAAAGATCCCAATTCATGACAAATTATTACGGGCCACTATCTATGAAAAGTTTTCTCGGAAGTCTATATGCCATGAATAACAAAAAATGCTTATAAGATTTTCCAAACGATAAACTCTGAGTGGTGTTAATAATTTCATTGCGTCTGATTGTTTATTTGTGAACAGATACAAATTTATTTGTAAAATAGAAGACTTTCTAATTACTCCAATTGAAAATTAAACTAGGAATGGTACATAAAAAAGCATAAAAATTCAACATTAATTTATAAAAATAAAATGAATGAAAGAAAAACGAAATAATTTTAGTGTAGTTAAATAGAATAACACAGACAGTGGAAAATAAGAAGGCAATTAGAAGGGAGAACTATAAGGAAGGAATCCTTTAAAATGAGGTCAGTCAAGAAATAATGGAAATTACAGCAACGAATATATAAGTTGGATACCCTATTCTTTATTAGAAGGATTAGCATTTCTTTTGTAGTCACGAGTGCGGTACACGTGCAAGAATATTTGCAAAAATGTACATGTCAGGGATAACTTATGCAAGAACTGTGTGATTAGTTAGTATGTTTTTTACAAATGAAATATACAAGAAA
Organism: Latrodectus hesperus; assembly: GCA_037975125.1. Classification (NCBI taxonomy): domain Eukaryota; kingdom Metazoa; phylum Arthropoda; class Arachnida; order Araneae; family Theridiidae; genus Latrodectus; species Latrodectus hesperus. The sequence continues at coordinate 29,278,134 of CM075854.1, forward strand.
TGTAATATTTATCTACCACTGTTTCGTTTGCGAAATATATGTAAAATGTCTATTTTGGCTGAATTGATTTTACTGTTGTGCACATTATTAAGAAACATCAATATGGCTCATTGTAGATCCATTCAAAAGTAATTAATATGAACAAAACTTTGATAAATTTAACTGCTTAGCACTCGAAAAGAAATTATAAACAAGTTTTGGGAAACAATTTAACAGCTTAGCACTAGAAAAGAAATTATAAACAAATTTCAGAAACAAATTTTGTGGCAATATCATTTTGAATTTTGCTGATGTTTCAGATCTTGCAGTTTCCAATTAAATTCAGATGAAAAAATTATCAATTTGCTAGACTTTTTCATCTAAATATTTATTAATAATTTTACTAACTTAAATCTCTCAGAAACTTTACTAAGCTAGACTATTTTCAGAACTCAGGAGAAAATTATCCTTTTTTACAAATTATTTTTAGTTTGGTTAATTAATTATAAAGAATCCCTTTTTATTTTCCAGGTTTAAAAGTGTTCAACATTAACTCAGAAATAACAAGAGAAGCTTATGAAAATTATGATATACACTGAAAAGTTTTGTCAACATAATATATATATATATATATATATATATATATATATATATATATATATATATATATATATATATATATATATATATATATATATATATATATATGTATATATATATATATATATATATATATATATATATATATATATATATATATATATATATATATATATATATATATATATATAATTTATTTATCAAAATATTAAATATTTTGTCTATTTCACACGCTTTTTATTTTAAGGGAATCTCTTTGACTTACTTTTATCTCCCTTTTTTAATATATTTATTATATTTTTAATATATTACTATTATTACTAATAAAAATAAGTTAAAAGTTATTTTATATAATTTTTTCATTTTATTCATTTTTATTTTCAGAATAACTGATATTAATTCTGAAAATGATTTGAATGAAATCTCTCCCAATTCCAATTTAATATATATTTCAGAAAAATATATTTTGACTTCAAGGGACACATTTTACTTATTGACAATTTTCTCCCTATTTTTGGAGTTTAGAATTCAAAATATGGAGTTTATAGAGATTTATGTAGAAAAAAGTTAATGATTTTAAATTAAATTGATTTCTCTTGAAATCAATCGCAAATAAGGGGAAATAATTTTTAACTCTTTTTAGTCTAATAAACATTATTCAACAAATATTTGTGAATTTATTAGCCTATTAGTTAAAAGATTTGTACCAAAATTGTCTTAGTTTCGCTGTAATGAATTTTAACATAAGGAATTGTAAAATAAAAAGAACAATGCCTATGATTTAGCATAATGGTAAAATTGATATTTATTATGTACAGCAAAAATATTTTGTTGTGCATAGTAAAATGTTTTTAATCTCAGAGAGAAAAACTCAAAAGATATTTTTCTTCTTAGAAAAACTAATTCGATTATGATCTGTAATTTAAAGTGAATTGCAACCATCTATGACCCTCCACGTTTAAAGTGAGAGTCCATCAGCGAACTATTGAACACAAAAATATATATTAATGCACAATACTGTATGCACAAAAATCAACTTTTCAGTATTCAAATTATAGCATTCACAAGGAAATCAAAATGCTAGTTTCATAGAATTATTACAAAATGTTGAAATCACTACTGTTACATTTTCTTTATTTTTTACATTATTGGAAAGCGCTGATAGATGAATAGTCAGCTTTTTCATCTTCCTTTTCCCATTTCATTGATTCAATACTGTTGTTGGGTATGCATTTTCATGACGGTTTCGAAATCCACTTTTTAACTGTAGGTTATATTAAAATCTATCCTCTGATATAAAAAGATCCGCATTGGGGTAAATAAAATTTTTACTTGCCCATAATCATTATAATTAAAAATAATTTTCACTGACTTGCCAGATATAACATAGATATAAAAAATTAAGAAATAAAGATGTAGGTAGGGAGTAATTTATAAAGATTGTGTGTGTGTGAGAGTGAAAAGAAATATAATACTTTTCTAAAAACTGAATGCATAAAAATTATCTTTTTCCAACTAAATGTTTTTAATTGGCTGAGCAAAACACTTGACCTAAACATAAGCATATTTTAAAAAAATTCTGAAAATTCTCTAAATGTAAACAAGAATAAAAGTATCTTATTGTTTAAATTGTGTTTGAAAGAAAAACACTGGTTATATCTCGTAACCGTAAAATAAAGGCGAATGAATTCTGAAATAATCTGGTGAAGTGTTCTTTATCTTTTTCACAAAAAATTAAGTTATTTGTATTAAATTAGCATTTTAAATTTTACTGAATAATTCTTTTACATAATTAGAGAAAATAGCCCAATTGAATAATTTTAATGAATGTTGTTGAAATGACAGATTGTATTATTTCTATTGATATTATAGTAGACTCTTAATACTTTGCAGGTGAGACCAATTAACATTAGTAACAAAAATATCAATAATAATTTTAATGATTTTTATTGTGGCTTTGCTGTTACTCTATAAATGGTTTAGAAATTTATTAGCAACTAATCTAGATTTCAGTTTGACTACAAATTGAGTAGTAATTTTTAAAAAGAAAAAAATCCCAAGCAATCATATAACCGAATTATATAATATCGAATTTAAATTCATATTATAAGACATAGATTTCATGTAAACGAAATTTTTTGTTTAAATTTCATAAACATAAATATTTGCTTTTATTTTAAACTAAAAATGACATTGTTAAACATATATAGTTCTGGGAAGATGTAGAGGCACAAGTCTTACATTTCCATTTCTTATTACTTTAGTATTACATAAGTTTCACAAATTCTTATTCAATATAACAGCGATGTCGTATTGTAAGAATTATTCGTTATTTCAAAGCAGAGAAAAAAGAAGAATTATTTTCGGCGTTCATGTTATATGTAGAGGTCAGAACCAATTTTTCGCATCCGTAAAATACCATGTATGACTAGATCTGATCCAGTATTTTTTAAATAATGATACAGTAATATATAGATAGATGAAAAATGATTAAAAATTATGTCTACTCACTTCCCCTTTAGTTACTCAAATATATACAAGAAAACATGAAAAAGTAAATATTTATATTTTAAAAAAATATACTTAATATGTAATTTAGAACAAAGTTTTTAATATTGAAATTTAAATAATTTAACTTTTTGTTATAATTTTAGTTTATCAGTATTCTCACGTACTTTAAATCTTAGTTAAACAGGTTTAAGTATAATTCTATTCCTTTAAAATTAATTTATAAACTCTCTATTTTATACTTTAATTCTGATAAAATGATGTATTCATAGTTGTTCATTGTAAAAGTGTATGTAATCTTGTACTACATGCTTCTCCTTCATTTTTAATGTCTTAGGAGTAGAATATTTGTTATTCACCCTTCTAGAATTTATTTATGCAAATATATTTAACACTAAGATTTCATTTATTTCAATTTTTTCTTCAAAGAAATGGTTATTTTTTTAATTTTTCTTCTGTATTCTCGTTTTAATTTATTTTCCATTTTTTCATTCCTTGTTAAGGACTTATTTAATTTATATTACACTCTTTATTACGTATACAATCATGTGTGTCCATATTTCAGTCACAACAATTTTGAAGCGTAAAAATTAAACTTTCTGATTATTTAAAGGTGAAATATTATTTTACATTAGTTTTAGATTAATTATTACTGTCACCGCTAATTTTTGTGTTACATTTCTAAGCTTGTATACAATTTTATTACCTAAACAAATTTCCACAGTGCAATATTCTATAAACCTGGACAATATATATCTATAGAGAATTTACTAAAATATATGCAAAACTTATAAGGCTTTTAGAACTTATAATATTTTATTTTATATACTAGACTTCTTTACAAATACAAGTAATTTTATAAATTCTTTTACATCCATTTAAAATTTTATTATCATTGAAGTACGTGGTAATATCGAAGTTAAATAAGTTTGAAAATGAATGTTTAGAAAATAAAAATTTATAATAATAACCAAAAAAGTAATAAAAATGAAGAAAATTTGAAAAATTTAACTAAATTCGCTTATTAAATAATTTTGATGCAAACTTTTTTCTTTAAATTTTTTATCTTCAATAAGTAATTTCAAAATCTAATTTGTTCAATAACTATTTTCAAAGTATTTCTGCCATAATTCGTTTAAAGGAAATTAATCTGCTTATCTCTTGCTTATAATTTAAATATAATGATATATGAAATATATATTTTATTGATTTTATGCATAAATGTTTGAATGTCCATATTAATATGAAAATCCCAACCTATAGTATTTGTCACTGATAAATTTCGATTTTAACTTAGTTGTGTGATATGAATGTGAATTCTAAAGTCTAATGTTGGAGTCTCACAACGCATAAATGAATTTCTAAGATCAAAAAGGAAATATTTATCATTTTTTATTACTTTCATTTAAATAAAAATAATTAGATTTGATGAATTTTTAACAAATTCAAGCAATAAAATGAATTATTAAATGATTCTCTTTTCATTCTGTCTAATTTTTTTAAGCAATTTAAATTACATTGTGTTATTCTGTATTGATTTGTAACGAAAAATTTTTTATTTTCTTATAGTTTCTCTGTTCTTATTCTTCAAAAAAGAAATGATATTAAATAATAAATTTTTTTAAGTTGATACTGCATAATCAATAATAAAATTTGCTTTGTTCTTGAAGCATAATTGCAAATATTTATATTCATGTTTAATTTTAAATTGATTACCAATTGTTTTAGATTAGACTCTATCGTAACGAAGAAGGTCTTTCGGAAAAAATAATTTACTCGTTTATATTATTTAAAATAATATTATTTCTTAATTATTGATCAAACTCTTTCACAAAATCCCTATATAGTCTTTTTGCTATAAGTAGTAAAGTTCCTTCTTAACTGTAGAAGTTAATTAAATCACTTTTCAGTAATGAAATTAGTAATTAAAAGTAAAAAAATCTTTCAGGAAGATAACTTAATAAAGAATGTTAGTTTTGTTTTAATTTATCGTGATTGAGGTTTGTAAAGTATTAAGGCTTATATTTGATTCATTTTATACAGATTTTATTCTGAAATAAATGTATTTCACAAGAAAATAATATTATTTTATTTGTAAATTTGAAGCACATGTACCAAACCTTAGATTTTGTGACTCAAACCATATTTTATGGTGTTAATAAGTGTTTTTAATTTTACATCTAAATTAAATCCTACATTAAAACTAATATTTTAAAAGTTCAGTTTTCTTGCATTTTATTAGTTTGTTTTTTAATGCCTGCATTAGTGGTTAGTAAATGTAATTTTTTTTTATTTATGTAACTAACAAATTATTCAAATTTAATTAAATCATGCACAGTTGAACTTAAATTATGTTTACTCTTAGGGATTTAAGTAATTCTGTTATTAATTTCTTATGCCTCAGATAAATTTTTCAAATAAATTCAATAAATTTATGTTTGCTGTGTAGCTTATTTTAATATATGCAAAACTGATTCACATGCGAAGTTATAATACCAGAACTTTATTTTGCTAATAAATTTTTTATTAGCAAAATTTGAATTTGAATGTTTTCATAAATCATGAAGCTTTACAGTAAATTCAATTTTTAATTTCTTAATAAATAGCATTTGATCAGGCTGAAAAAATACCGATATTTATCATTGTATTTCAAGCTTTACGATAATTGTAATGCCAAATGTAAAGAAAATTAGCATCTGCAGTTTTATATTGGCATTTTTAGCGTGGTTTTGTTTTAAAATAATTGAATATGTATTTAAATATGTATTAACAATTTAAATAAGTATAATTCAAGAATCAATTTGAGCATCCTTATTTAAAGGTTTACTATAAATGTAATTTTATAATTCAATATATATATGTGCTATCCATATGCCTTTAATATAAAATTTTGAGTTTAGTATTTTAATGAATTCATATTGTAGGGATCAAAACACAAAACGGACATTTTACCACGAAAGGAATATTTGAACTACATTTTACTATACGCTACGATTGAAATATTATCTAATTTACATTTTGTATTTCTTATTAAAAGTAATACAAAATAAAATTATATCCAGATATTAACATAAAAATATTTACAATGTAAAATTATGTCCAGAGGAATGTTTCAGTATTCGGAATATTTTTTTCCTTTGGAAATATGTACTTTGTTTTTATCAAAGTTTAATAATGTACTAGTGTGAATAATACTTTTTTTCTGATATCCATGTGTATGTAAGTTTTATGTGAAAGTTTAAAATTCGTTTGCATGTTTATTTAAGCAAAAGAGTTAAAATATGAACTTTAAAATTTTCATTTACTTCAATTTTAAAAGCTGCTTAACTATTATGCAATTCATACGTGATTGTAACTTTTCTCTAAAAATATTGTTTCATTAAATTCACATTGCTATTAACTTGATTTTGAAATACTAATTATTTTGAAATATTCCATAATTTAGCCATTTTAAATTATTGATTGCAAAATGTCTGTACAACTAAACATCTTGTGAAGCATTTTTTATTATAAATAAAGATAAAATGAGTTATTCATTATAACGAAAACTTCAAAACTTAATATAAAAGTAGTGAATCTCTCTTGCTTCACGCATAAATAGGAGATAAAATAATAATTCACTATTGAAAAGAGGTGAGATAAAATATATCAAGACAAAAAGCTCCCAGAAAAGCTGACAATATATTATAAAGACGATCAATAAAGTTTATGGTACTCAGTAAAGCATTTTATGGTGCAATTATCATTACGTGTCGGAAAATTCTTTATAAAGATACTAGAAAACTTTGAAAGAAAGTTTATGTTCACTGATGTTATGAATGAGGTTAGTAAATAAAGATTTTTAAGAATAAACATTTTATTAAAATCAGAAGTTATAGTTTACATTTTTCATTAATTTTCTGTTAGAGAAAATAAGATTTTTATTTATAGCCTTACCTTTATATTTGCAAAATTATAAAAAAAGCATCATAAGCATTGATATAAATTGCATTAGCTTATGAATTTGATCTTAGAAAAACAAATTTTACTTACTTTCAGTAGAAAAATTTAAAGAAAGTTGAACTAAAATGTTGTTATTTTAATTAGTTATTACAAATTAAGCAAAATATAATTTAGTTAACTTTTAAAATTTAAATATTTTTACTATAAACGAGTGGATTAAAATTTTTTATTTTGAAATTTGTTTATTCGAAAAAGTATACAAATTTACATTCTTAACGAAATTTCAGAAATTTTATTTAAAATATTGAAAAATATAATTTTAATTTTATTTACAATTAATTAAGTATTTTTTCACAGATAACTGAAATTATAATTTTACTAAATACCTTGGGAAATCAATAAAAGAAATATTTATACTCAGACAGTGTGAATTTTGGATTGAATAATTTCTTAAAGTAATGCAGATGAATAATTTATTAAATCATCACCTAATGTTCTTTAAAAATTATGCTCCATTCTGAATAATGTTGTGAAAATTTCGTAATAAGTAACGTGGAAACTGTCTTAAATTTTTCAATAAAAATATTTATAAAAATGCAAAATTTTCCAAAATTCCTGCTTATTTCAGCGAAGCGAATACTTAATAGAATCTTGTATAAATTTATGAAAAATTATGTTTTGCATTTGCAAAGATTGGTGTAGGGTATCCCCGATAATTTACTACACGTGGTCCTTAAGAAATATGATCACAATATGATTCAAACATAACAAATATTTAATTTGAAATAAGCACCATACTATCTATAAGAACGTACGCATTATATAAATATCTCATATCACCTCAACAGTGCGAGATTTTATAGTAGAAAATTAGTTGCGGTTGCAGCGCAGAGAGACCAGTTAAGCTGAGCATCTCTTAACTCAACTTATCCATTCAGCGAAGTACAGAGTTGCACATATGCGGTGATGCAGGTGTCGTGTGCATGGTCACCGCACATTTAAAAGATTAAACTTGTGAGATAGGTAACGAAGACTATTGTTGAAATTTTAATAATTTTTAATTTATCATATTCATATTGATAAACCCAAAATATTTTGAAAAGTAAAATTTAATTTCTCCTCTAAAGAATTTTCATTGTTCGTGGTTTTTATTTTTGTATTTTTTATAAATGAAAAATTGAATTGAAAAAATTTTTAAGCACAATTTAAGAAAACTAGCATTTAAAATATTGTTTTTTATGCTAACAAGACTCATGGCGAAAAGGGTAATATCACTTAAATCATTTTATCACACATTTTTATAATATAAGACATGAAAACGTTTCATATAAGCTAAGTAATAGGAGATTACGTGTTATATATAATAAAGGGTGATCAGAATTAAAAATTTAACAAAAGTTTAAATAATTAATGACTTGGGCATAAATAATGCATTCCAGATTTATTAAATAATATGTTTAAAGTATAGAATTAAAATAAAATAAACATAAAGAAAACTAATGGTAAATCTTTGTATTAATTTATAGAAATACATAAAAATCATTAATTATATCTTTTGATCTTGTATTTTCATATAAATATGCTTATTTCCTCAACTTTTAGTTGTTTTTATCCAAAAATCAAATTTAGCTTAATATTTTTATGAAGTAGCAATCGTTAGTAATTTCATTTTTCCAGGCACTATTACACAGTTACACATAGAGGATCATTTTATTACTGTCATTGTTTTGAGGAGTATTTTTTGTAAGAAAATTTAATTGAATGTAATTCAACATGCATTAAAACATTTGTAGTTTAGTGCGTGTTACAGTTTTCTAGTTGTTTCGTGTTCCAAAATTTTTTATTTTTCTTTATCTTTATTTTCTAATTTGCATAATGTTTAGTTCATAACCGCAGTTTAAACGAAAAAAGAGTCAGAAGAGAGAAATAATTTGTATAATTTTTTTAGTTTAATGCTTCTATTAGAAAACCTTAAGCATTTATTAGAAAATTTATTGGAAAATTAATCTAACTAAATATTAAAATGATATTTACACTGAACAATTTTATCGTTAAAAATCCAAATAATTTTCTTCATATATTTTAGAAAAATATGAAAACAAAAGAGATACATTAAATGCGTGAGACTACATTTTTTATAAATATTTCGAGTTTAATATTCATGTGCGTAAATATATATCTTACCTGTTTTACCACCTCATACCTTAAGTCGTTTTACATCATTTTTTTCAATATACTAAATTATTTATATGCTGAATGGTCGATTTCTATTTTATCAAACTATTTTTCAACTTAGAATTGTTTGCGCCAATAACTAACTATTCATTAAAATTGAAAATTAATAACTTTTATTTAATAAATATCGAATCTTCTTTTAAATTGTTAGAAAGATTTATAAATAGTAATATCTTATGAATAAAATTTTGCGAAGAATATTGACAAATTAAGTAAAATTTTATACCGTACATTTGATAAAAGTATTGTAAACATAGACATTACACTATTCTGGTCTGTGAATCCGAGTGTAGAAATATAGAATTATAAAATGAAAGGAGCAAACATTGTTAACAAACTGGAAAACTTCAAAAATCCATTCGAGGGTATTAAACAAAAAGTAAGTGTTTTCTAACAAAGATATATATTTGTCGATAGAAGTTCATCAATTTAGTATTTTTGGAAAATAAAATTTGTGAATTCATAAAAATTGGAGAGGTTGGAATTTTGTAACTTTTTGAGATTTGACCTGATTAATGTGAAAGTAAAATGAAGGCTTAGGGAAGAGAATACATGTTTTTCTTATCGCATGTATTCTCATACAAGTTTCAACATTCTTATACAAGTTGTAAAAGAACCGAGATGTCGTCAAGAAAAGATGAAATACACTGAAAGTTATACCAGAGACATCAATCATTTTTAAATAGGTATACTTCTATCCCACTAAATATTAACTTGAGAGCATTTATAGTAAACATAATTGCATAAAAATTCTTATAGACACATGGAATACGCTCACAGTGATTTATTTCTCCCTTTCCTTCATAAGATTTCCTCCATTAACCCGATTTCTTATATTCAATCAAAGTAAACTTATCAGAAATTACACATGTTCTTAATATCAGAAATGAATTAGATAATTTCGTTTTCTCTAATTACACAAAATTGTTCCATAGTGATTCATTTTTGGAAGCATAATTTATAGAAGTGTTTTTGTCAGCGATATAATTTTGAATAAATTAAATCTTACAAATATTATAGGATTTTGCCTCTACACATATAGAAAATCCCATTTCACGAATATATATATATATATATATATATATATAATATATATATATATATATATATATATATATATATATATATATATATATATATATATATATATATATATATATATGTATGTATATATATAATTGCAGTGTTATAATGTGTTTAGTCATTACTACCATTAAATTCTTTATATATTCACATTATAGTTAATATTTAATTCCACTTTGCGATAGTAGCAAATCTTTTGAGAAACAGAAATATGAGTAATTTTATTTACTGGTGTCTGCTGATGTTAGGAATTTTACTGATGTTAAAAATTATAAATTATAAAGAAAAAATGAAATATTATTATTAAGTCAAAATTTAATCCAGTTTAAAGACTGGAACTCCTTTACTTCAGTTAATTTTTCGGTATAAATAAGATAAATTAATGAAAAATAAATTTTTTAGTTCTTTTTGATTTAATTAAAGTGATCAAACAGAAAGAGATTTTAAATGAAAGTGCTTAAATGATTTAAATAGTATAAAAATGTAAGAACTTTTAAATTATGCATCGATTTTGATTGAAAATCATAATTAATTCTGAAATTTCTAATTTTCATGCACTAGTATGTTTTGTGGCCTATCAGGAAGACCAAAAATACAAAATATATAGTTTCATAATTTTGAGATGTGAAAATTGATTTCTTTGAAAACTCTACTTACTTTCATTTTTATTACTTCAAACTTGCATCATTAAAACTTAAAAATTAATGTTTTCCTCAAAAATGGTTACATTTCTAAAATTTTATATTTCTAATTTTCTGAAATTTCATATTCTTTTAAATACAACAATATTGTATTGAATAGAATATGAAATTTGTTACATAAAAATAACATTATTTTTATGTAATAAATTTCATTTTATATTGAATACAATATTGTTGTATACAAGTTTATATTTTCTAAGGTATCTTTTTTTTGATTAACAAATAAAATAACAAAATTAATCTGTTTTCATCTCAGTAAAAGGTTTTCTAAAAATATTTGCTTTTTATGCAGGACACTTTTAATTCAATTAGCTGTAGAATAATATTTTGAGAATAATGTTATTAAAATGTATTTTAATGAATTCTTTCCACAAATTAAAATGTATTTGTTTTTTCACTATGATTTATAAAGGTTTTATTCTTCCAAATAATGTTTTTTTTTGTTTCATAGCTTGCAATAGTAAAATTAATATAAGTAGACTATTTAAATTTGTGTAGAGCTTTATATTCGCAAAATTAAATGTTACAAAATTATTGAAAACTAATATTTGAAATAGAAAAGAATGACTGTGTATACACAATTGCTTAAATGTAAATTAAATCATAATATCTATCTTTATTAATTTTTGTTTGAAAATTGGCTTAATCTAAGATGTTAAAATGAACATATTGCTTATTAAAATTTATTCGTTATATGATATTTCTTTTTAAGATAAAATTTTTACGAATAATCAGTTTTGATTCTTCTTGTGAACAACAAAACACTATAGAATTATTTTTTGTTATTGAAAAATTATTTTGCTTCTTCTTGTAAAAAACAAAACACTATAGAATTAATTTTTGTTATATGAAACAAAAGTTTAATTTGTGCGAGCTTAGAATTAAGTCGTGAAAATGCTTAAAAAATAAATTCAACTATTTAACTCAAGTATATTTTTATTTTGCTTTTGTAATTTGCTCATACAAGCAGTCCAAAATATTTAGGTATTTTTTTTAACTTATTTAACTATTATTAAAATAAATTTAACATTTTTGAATTAAATATAACAATTCTAAATTTTCTTGTTCCATGTCAAAATTATAAAATTATAAGATCTCTGAAATCTGTAAGCGCATCGAATCGAGAAGTTACTTAAGTTTTAGAATCATAAGAATGAAATTTAAGATATATGTTACAAAAATATGCATTAGGAACGCTAATTAAAATAGGTAAAAAAAACACCAAATGCATAAATAATTATGCGTGTTTGAAAGAAATATAAATATGTAACTTTTATAAGCACCCACTAAGATTAAAACATTGCAATGAAATACCTCTAAATTTATACAATATATTTACTTTCTTAACAAAACTAAAATATTAATTTGAAAAAATCATGTTCTGAAGACACTGTAGTGACCGAATATTTATTTTCATTTAATGGGTATTAAAACAATATTGAGATTGTTCCATTCTTTGGCTTTGAAAAGCAAAGGAAGAGTTTATTATGAATTCTTAGAAATTTTTAAATATTTACTTGGAAACTCACGCTTTGTTATACGCAGGGTCATTATTTCTTACAATACAATTTATAAGATTTCATTTTGCATTCAACATCAGATCGCACAAAATTAAATTAATAATTCTAAGTTATATTTAATGGAAATTTCATTTCATAAGCACATTAAGGTTTTTTTAAAATGAAAGATAATAATGAATAAAAGTAAATATATTCTTAAGAAAATTTTTAACTAAAGTATTTTATACCTTTTAGATTAAGATTTGTAAGTTTCGTACAAAAAATATGACATTCAAGTTTAAAATTTATTGAGTTCATATCTTTGCAGAATTCAAAATATGTAAATAAAAATGAGCTAAAATACCAATAAAGTTAAATTTTCTTTTATTTTAAGTTTCTAAATGAATCATTATTTGTGAATTCTCTCCATTCACAATATGAGTTTAAGTTAAGGATGAAAAGAAAATGTATTAATCTTAATGTAATTAGGAAGTACTTTTTAAAAAAATAGTTTATAGACTAATTTTTTAATAATGATATTTCCTACAGAATTTTGTATTTTATCATAAAACACAAGATGTTTCAGCTTTTATTTCAATACCTGATATATACTGATTGAATATTAATATATATATATAATATTTAATATAGATTTAATTTTTGAAATCATTCTCCATAAATGGAAAATGCTATGCAGTTAAACATATATTACTTTTTTATGTTTAGGATTTATAATTTACGTTAAATCTTAAACTTATACTAAGGACTTTTTGTAACTACAATTAGCTTAAGCTTTATAATTTTCAATAAAAGCTTTGAACAGTAGTAGGTGGATGTCTAGTAAAAGTGAAAAAATAAACCTATGTGAATAGGAAATGTATTCGAGTTTGATTCAACACAAAATCCCTATATTTTAAGAAATAGTGAAATGACATTCATACAATCAGTGGTGAAGAAGCTTGGAATAATTTTTAAAATTAGTTAGCCGACTGCATCTCCATAAGTGTCGGACAGGAAGATTTAAAATTTCTATCAGAAGATTATGTGTGTGTGAATGTGTAATTGTTTTACATGTTTCAAATATATTCTTGATAAAAACATGTTAAAATATATGTACTCATAAAAAAATAGAGTGGCATTATGGTCAAAGGGAGTAAATATCCAATGTTTTGCTACTTAAATCTCAATTACACTTAAAACATTGATTTGTGTTTCTCTCAACGTTCATCTTTGCCTTCGAGGGTTAATTTGACCAAGACCTACAGTTTAAAATGTAAACCACGAAACACTACATCCGCACCCAAGGTAGGATTCGGGTTCACGAATAGTTAAACTGAAAGTCAGAGTGCAAGCCATTCGAATCTGTGAATAAAACTTTTTTCACTCCATTAGATACCAAAAATTGTTTATTTATCGTAAATGAATTAGAGAAAACTGATACTGTGTGGTTTTATTAATCATTCAATGTTTTAAGAATGCATTTAAATTTTACCCCTCTCAAATGTAATAAATTATCGTAATAAAAAATCCATATTTTAATTTAAAATTATATTAATAATAAAAGTGAAATCGAAACTTTGATTTTTAAAATTATTTTGTTATTATATATTATTTCGTTATTATACATTATTTGCTATTATACATAATTTGTTATTATATATCATTTGTTATTATATATTACTTGCTATTATACATTATTTGTTATTATATATTATTTTTTGAAATTATTTTGTTACGCCAAACTCAAAAGTATTTTTTGTGAAAAATTGTTTTAATTGATAATGGTATTCAGTCTCAAATATTATATAACTATGTTATCTCACTATTATAATTTTAAAAATTTACTTCGCCTTTGTAGTAATAAAATAATTAAATTTAGTTTTATTTCACATTATAAATTAATTAAACATACATTGAATCCAAAATCATAACTTATAAAACTACTTTTGCAATCCTTAATCAAGCTTTATGTACAATACAATACAGATAACATAGATGAACTCAATTAATATAAATAAAACTTTCAGTTTAGAGTGATAAGTATAATAAATGGGATAAAATATGAAAGTAAATTATCATATAAATAAATAAACAAATTATAAAAATTATTGTGATTTATTATTAACAATGATGTTAAGAAATATGCATTATAGCACCAATTAATGGAATTTTTAAACGTATGGCTGAGTTATTTTTTATTTAGTTATGAAGCAAAATATTGGAAAATAAACCACATATTATTTATATACTGTAATATAAAATTAATCCAATAAAGCTTCAATTATACAACAGTATTTTATACTTTGGTCGACAATCTTTAAGTATTACATGTTAAAATATAAAAAAATTATTTATTATAATTTTAAAAATTTGCAGCATGTTAACAAGATGATTTCATGTACTTGCAATCAAATTACACTAATCAAACAAATATCAATTAATATGAAGTAAAAAATCCAAGTCTTAAAAATTGATTATTTATTGACAATAAATTAATTTGATTCAATCTTCTTTCCTCGTAATAAATAAATACTATTTCAAACATATGTTGATGTTAATATTTTTTACTTATTTTAGGTTTCACATGGTTAATCTATTGCTTTTCATACTAATGTTAATATAAAATTTTTTGAAATTTGTGTGAAAAGAAAAATATAATATTGTACTTCTAAATAAAATAAAATAAAATGAAATATGTAAGACTTCGCAATCGTAATTGCTTTGGAACTAATTTATAAATTTTTATAAATGAAAAAATGTTGATAATTATGTCTGAACAAAATTCCCATTTTGTTTCTAAAAATGATTTAGAAAAAGTTTTGAATTTGTAAGTAAGAACAGAAATTTTTCAAAAATCGATGGTAATTATTTCAAGTATATTTTTGCGCATTTTAATGAAAACGTTTATAAAATTTTAGAAATTTTTAAGAAATTTTATTAAAAATTCTGCAAATGAAGCTATTTCTATTACATTCCTCATAATAAACTATAGTTTTAAAATATTTAAATGAAAAAATTAATTTTTTATATAAAATAGTTTTAAAATTTGAGTTTACTTTATGAATATTTTCATTATTAATTTTTTTATTTAAAATTTATAAAAGAGTTATTAAATATTAAAAAAGCAGATTTTAAAAAAGCTAGACTTTGCTAAATTATTAGAGAATCAAAAATTTGAATTATTTTATTAAAATACTTATATATATATATATATATATATATATATATATATATATATATATATATATATATACATATATAAATATAAATATATATAAATATATATAAATATATATATATAAATATATATAAATATATATAATATATATAAATATATATACATATATATATATATATATATATATATATATATATATATATATATATATATATATATATATATATATATATATATATATATATATATACATTTTTCTCTGAAGTTATTTAATACGATAGCTCATACTTAATTTACATTTGCAAAAGTGTTTTATTTTTATGAGGAAAAAACAAATTTTGATTTTACTAAAACAATGGCGTGAATATGTTTTGGTTTTTTTTTTATCAAAAGCAAATATATCTAACTAGTTTTGCTAATAAAGAATTTTTTAATTACATAACCTTCCTCATTTATGCTACATGCATTTCTTACTGCCAATATATTGAAGAATACTATGACTTAATTTTCAAGTATAGAAAAAAATGTTCTGAAGAAATTATAGTATTTTTTAAACTCAGTTAAAACTGTCGTAAAATAAATATTAAAATTTTTAATTGACTCGATGGTTAACGTCATATAAGTTAATTTATTTGAAATAATTATATATCACTGCTCAAAAATCTAGCAAAAAATCTTAAAAAGTTATGAACTTATAAGAATGTTACTGTGATTGTCTGTTTCATTTATAATTCAGTAAAAGAAGAATAAACTTAGGAAGAATTTATTAATGTTTATGTATTAATTAGCTGCTTCATTTTGAAGTTTTAATGAGTAACTTTTTTCTAATGAAATTTTCCAGTGAATAAAAAGTTATCTCAGATAAATTTTTATAAAAAAATGAGAATTAAAATGTTTTAATTTCGTTTATATATTTAAGAAACAACGTTTCAATCAAGCTTAGGAGCAAGTAAAACCTTAATATATTACAATTCATTTACCCTCCCTGTAAACTGTTTTTAATAAGTTAAATAAAGATATCATTAAAAAATTCTCTTACCTTTCTCACTAATACTTTCACTTTCGGCATCTAGGTCTTCACAGCTAGAACACTCAGGAGTAGATCTTATTTCATCGTCCGAACTACTAATAGATCTTTGTCGAAGCTTTTTACCTCTTTTATTTTTATGAGGTTTTGGAGGAGGTGGTCTGACACTCTCTGACTGATCTGAACTTAAAGAGTCATTCCTCACAACAGCATCTATTTTCTTACGATTATTGTGACCCCTTCCTCTGCTATCAGAGACATAATCTGGGTCTAAGTGGTTTCTTCTATCTTCGTCGCTCCTTGTCGGAAGCAAACGGAGTCGTGGATCATCACTACAACTGTGGCTATCATAGTCTCTACTTTTAGAGGAGTCTCTCCATTCTTCTCCTCGCACATAACCCATGCGTGTATCACGATGGTGTCGATCTGAATGATAACTTAGTGATTCTTGGCTAGTTCTCCTTCCTATGGAAGTGTCTTTTCTATCGTCTTCTTGACTAGTCCAATGTTGGTCCCTACCAAAGCTCCGTCGGTCTCCACTGTGAACTGAGTCACGTGATCGTTGTGACACTTTCCACGTGGCGTCCCTATCTCCCGGGTGTCTACGATGATCAGTTGCTTCAGGAGGAAACCGATCTTTCCTCCTGTCATAACTAGGATCTGATGTTCCATCGTATCTCCCACTACGCCCTTCTAAGCTATCACTTCCATGCAAGCGGACAAATGCGTCACCACGAGAAGGCACTTCAGTTGGCCTAGCTCGTTTCATGTCTCTATCCAGAGGAGGACTTCTCTCTTTCAATGGCCGGTTTCTGTCAGTGTGTCTCGAGTCTGAGTGTGAATCTTGCTTAATAGGTTCTCTTTCTTGCGAATACTGTCGCCTGAGTTCTCTTTGACTGTTTGTTCTGTGTATTTGTTGGAGAGAACCTCTTCTACTCATACCCACTGAAAAATGACTGCCTACATTTTCCTTGCCTTCACTATGTGCCCGCTCAAGTTTTGGCCTCTTATCCATTTTTGGTGACATGATTTCACCACTTTCCATTTCTCGTTGCTTGGCAGCCATGCCACTGTGGAGCCACTGTCCAGTTTTTATGAGAAGTTCTTGTTTTTTACGACAGACAATACACACCCAAATCACCTAAAATTAATAAAGAAATATTATAGAAAAAAATGATAATGTTTTTGCAATTGTGATACACACAAAAATTTGAATACATTAACTTATTTATAAAAGTTTATTGATTTAGGATAAAATAAATCCTGAAAAACTTGATATACAAATATATTTTATTTTATTGTATTTAGTTTGTTTATAGTAACATTGAAATTTATTTGATATTTTAACAAAGAGAACAGAGCATTTTACCCCTTACATATGGATGGTAAATGTTCATATTAAAATAGTTTCAAGACTACTGATTTTATAATGTATATCATTATTTATTTTATAGTATAATTTACAATAAATACAAAAATTTAATTTTTAGCATTGTTACTGTTCAATAGGATTTTGTTTGAAAATTTGCTTACACATACTCGAACAATTATTTATGAATATATTCTTAAGCACAATAAATTTATAATTTAATGAATAAAACATTAAAAAGGGAACTTAACATAGAGAAAATTTTAAAAATAAGGAATGTGTTTTAAGATAAAATTTATCGAACAAATTCAATCACTGACTAAAACTCAAATACATTTCAAGACATTTGCATTAAATTATCAGAATCTTGATGAAGTAAAATTTTACAATTATGAAAAATTTATAATTTTCTTATATTATGGTAAGCGATTTATTATAAATACAAAGTATTGTAATACGTTCTTATTTAATACTTTAAATTTATTTCTACTTTGAGTTATTTAAATTTAATTGAATAACTGAGAGACAAAAATTAAAGTTTTCAATTGTTTGCCACTGTAAACAAAATTACCTGAAGCACATTGTGTGCAGGTCACTACACAACACTGAATAATTAATGAATTAAGACTTCAGTAGAGGTATGAGCTGTTTAATTATAATATCATTATGCGCTAACTTTAAAGCATGTGTAATGATTTAAAGCTGGATTATGAAAGCTTATAATTAATCTTAAATTATAGTATTAACAATGAAAAATACTTTAATGAATAAAATTTTGGATTGCATATGTACTTAAACAAAAGTTTTATTGGTCATACAATCCATAAATGCAGACAAGGACAAAGCAAGATATTGAAAATTATCAAAATTAATTCGAAGTAAATTTGAAGAAGTAGAGGGGAATCTATTAGAAAATTTGTAAATTAATAAGAAAAAACAAATAACCCTAAACTTTCTTTTATTATGATGGGTTTGTTTTCTCTCATTCAAAACTCTGTTTGATTAACTCCATATTTTCAAAGTTATTAATTACGATTAAAAACAAATCTGAAATATTTCTCAATGCTTAATTAATGAATTTCAAAATGACACCCATTGGAGGTACCAAAAGAAATGCAAATTCCTTTTGGTTTATATTGAAAAAGAAGTAAAAACTAATGACGAAAAAGAGAAATTTAAAAAAAAAAAACTTTTTCTAAACTTTGAAAGTAAGTAAAAGGAATTAATATTCTGTTTAACAAAATAGAGAATTAAAATGCCTAAACATTGATACATAAAGCTGTTACAGCACAATGTCAAATTGAACATCTACTTAATTAGTATCTTTATTTTCAGGTAATTTAGTAAGTTATGAATGGCAACAATTGAGTTGCAATGGTTATATATCTACGATGTTCTTTTTTTATTAAAAGAGAGCAAAACAGCTTTTCTTGATTAGCATGTCATATCTGTTTTGAGAATTAATATAAGTATTACTTCAAACCACTTATTTTTAAGTATTATTTGAGAGGTTGGAATTTTCATTTCTTAGATTTGAAAATAAACTCTTTTTGTTATCACTAGATATTTTCATTTGAATAATCGAATTACTCTGATTTTCCTCACTAAATTTCTTATTTCGAAAAGCAAAACAGAATAATCACAAAGGAAGAGCTCACCCTAATTATAGAACTACTTTCTTCTAATAAAAACATTCTGACTTCGATCCTAGTCATTATTCAATAACGGAAAGCTTAGGTTGCGCTCTGTATTTTACATATTTGTCTGCCTGAATGGATGCCAAGGAAATTTCCGGGTTTTCTTCTTTGCATTATGTGAATAGGGCCATGCGTTATATGAATAGGAATCCATAAAGAGTCCTATTGTATGTCAAATTACTGTAAATATTAAAATGGTTTACAAATTTTCATAATGCCGTTAGACTGTTCATGATGCGGAGTAAAAAAAAGTACTATAGTAATTTTTTTTAAAATACATCTAAATGAAATTTAATTTATTGAATTAATTTCCTCCAAGTGAACTAAATTTATTGATTTTAATTAACTAAATGAAATTAATGTGTTATATTGTTTACTTCCCCATAACACAATATAAAAAGACAGAGATGTTTTGTTTAACAGCGTGTAATACCGTCTTGTAACAAATTTTTATGAATGAAACTTGTTTTGTTGAATACTCTTTTATTATACATTTATATATAATTTATATAGTATCTTATCGCTCTAAAAAGTTTTCATACATTGATATATATTACAATGATAGTGATGAATAAATGGATATCAATAATTTAGATATTTATATCAGTGTAGATTTTACATTACACCGATATTCTTTATTTATAAAATTTCAAAAGCTAATTTTTTAATTAATTATTTTATTGCATGGTTAATATGAATAAAATAAAGAAATTTACTTAACTGAAAGTTTATAAGAGTTGTATTATTTTTGAGCTCATTTTTGAGCAATAATTTAATGTTCAGAAAACTTTATAAGTATTTCGAAAATACTTGTAATTTGAAAATAAAAATGTATTTTAAGCTCTATCATATTAAATAAAATTTATTCCCATAATATTGCCACATAACTAAAAGAATTAAAAGAACATAATTGAATAATTTGAATTCATTATGAAATATATAAATTACGTTTAAAAAATGTGTAAATTATAAATTTACTAACTGATAAAATTTAGCAAGTAAGATTTTTATAATTTTTTATTTGATCCTTTCTTATTAATTGCCATTGAAATTGTAGATGTTACACCAAAATTTATGTTTTGAAAACATTTCGATTATAATATAAAGAGAAGGTTAAACGCACTTTCTAAATTACTATACTCATCTCTTACTATTGAATATTCATTGGCTTTTCAATTAAAATATTAAAATGAATTCAGTAAAATATTTAAATTTATAAGAAAAAATAAAATTTTAGAAAAAATCCCTCATATGCGTACGAACTACAAAGAATTATTTTTGCATTATCGATATAAAAATTATGAGTGTAATGACAGTTTCTCTCGGCAGAGGGCACGCTCACTCCTTAATTCTGATAATAATGAGAATGATAAAAGGAACAAAATTTGCCTCGTCTTCAGAAATGCTGTCGTCACATTTTACTAGCTAAGGATTGGAAAAATAATTCTTAGTATAAGAATTCGATTTCCCCTGCTCATACGCACATATTACTAAGAAATTTTTAAGCTTTTAGCGGTAGCCTTTGAACAAATGATATACCTTTAAAAGGGTTACATCTAATCTTACATTAAAAATCAAGCCTAAATGATAGAACAGTTAATCATACAAAAACAAAAGAGATTATTATTATTAAAATCTTATAAACGAAAATTACACCGCATATTTCGAAACGAAAACTACGCCGCATATTTCAAATTGCAACTCTTTCTTAAGAAAACAGCTACATATATTTTTTAACTTCAAGCTTGTACATCAAAGGGTAGTGTGATTTCGAAATAACTATGTCCTAAGGCTGTTAAGCATATTTCAAGAGATAATGAAATTGATTATTTGCTCGCTGAAATGAATTCGGAGAATATCAGAAAAAGGCTTTCTTTTGACAACCAAAATTTGTAAGCGTAATTGAGAAATACCTGGAATCAGCTTATATTTTATAAATGCAAATAAAATAATAATATAAGCATGGAACTCTTATTATTAATAATTTTCAAAGCATATTAGTGCTCTATAAATATGTGCATTTCAGTCTCATTCAAAGAATATAGATGTTGATAAGTCAATAAAAGCTTTTATCGAATTAAGTTTCAATGTAAGTATAAATAATGGATGTAAAAATGATATTTAATATTTTATTCAGAAATACATCAACAAATTCTATTTATTCACAATTGTAATTCAAAGAATTCTAATGTAGCTGAATTATATAAGCCCTCTTTTAACATAATTTAATAAAACTGAAAAATTAATTTTAATGCTGAAAAGCATTCGTTTCTCTAAATATTATGTTATAAATAGAAAATTTTCTAATTTATTTTAAATTAGAATAAAAATGTGTATGGAACATAACTTTTGAATTTTCTAATGAAATTTTATACATAAATTTATTGAAGGAATTCAATTTATATTAGTTAATCTTTTTTTTTGGTAAAATGATAAAAATTAGTTTAATTTTAGGAACTGTGCACATTATATTAATAATAAAACAATATTTTTGACTTGTTGAATTTATCATTCATTATATATTAGACTAATGTTCCACTTTTTTTGAAACACGGCCAAGATTTTTGGAATGTGACCAGATAAACCACAACAACAAATAATTAATTGAAAAATTAACATATTGATTGAATTTTTTATATTAAATTGTTTTACAGAAGATAAAAAGAAGAATTACTTTAATTTACTTTTGAGCTTTGCAAATGCCTAATTTTCGTGAAATCTTTATGAACTAGTTAACGCAAAAAACGTGCAAAGTTACTGATAAAACAGAATGAGGTGAAAAGTTTTTGCATTTTAAAAGTACACAAAATGTTACTGAAATTTTGAACCAAGATTATATATATATATATATATATATATATATATATATATATATATATATATATATATATATATATATATATATATTATTTCAATTTCTATAGACTTGGCTTTCTGTAGTTGCTGTAATGAACGAATGTTTATGCATTTTAAAGTTTTAAAGTGCGCATTAATAATGTTTGATTCTTTTATTAAATTTTGTTTCCAAATTATTAAATTTAGGTTGCTAGAAATATATGAAGGATAAATCCATATTGTAATAAAAAATAATAATGTAATATTGAATAAATGTTAATAAAGAGTTTTTTATTTAAAAAAGTCCTTATTCTGTAATGTGGTCTAATAATTTTGAAATCCTTATTCATATATTTACGTGAAGAAATATGTCAATAAAGATTTCAGAATTATTAGAATAGGAATATATTTCGAAGACAAAATTACGATGTAAAACTTATAAGGAACAATAAACAGAAAACAATGCTTAGTGACATTAGCTAACGTTTTATAGAAACAAAATGTAATGAAATATAATGCTCAGGACATTTTAGTTTGAATATTTCACATACTATTCATCCATGTTTAAAGAAACGTAGAAAGAAACGTTTTCTCATAAAATTAAAAAAATTAAATGAAGAAGCCTTGTACTTCAGTATAAAATGATCAGAAAGAATAATCTTTGAAACACAGAAGTTGAAGAAAATTTAGAACAAATTTGAGGTCTTAGGAATAATTCTTATGAAACCTCACCATTATGATAGCTCTAAATTCAAGTTTGTGATTTTATCCTTCTAGAAGTACATACGTAGTATAGAATTATTAATATTTTCTGAATTAATATTTTAAATTTATTTCAGAATTTAAAAGGAAATATGTATGATAGTTACTTTTTTAATTTAGTAAAGGATGAGCAATTTTAATTTATATTTATTTTTTTATTAAAGACCACTTTTCATTATTGTGATGTTTTGCAGCTTAAAAATACACAAATTTTTCTTTCCCAGTATGTTACTTTTATACGTCATCACAAATATGAGTTAAGAGCAATTACTTACAGAAGCTTCTATTCATCCATAAATAGTTTTGGCTTATAGTAACAAATATTAAACATAATATTTGTTGTATATTTACAAATTACTGAAAATTTTACGTAATCAGGAAAGAATTTAGATAAAAGGAAATGTTTTCTTTTCTCTATTTAATTATTTTTCTATATTTTCTATACTAAAAATTTTTCTATATTATTTAAAGTTTCTTATATTTAAAATACTTTGAGCTTTAATCGAAAATCCCTTTCATATTCTTTTAGGATTTTTGAATTAAATTTTAATAAACAATTTTACAAACTTTGTAGATTGTTTTTCGATTTGAAATATAAAATAAAAAATTTATAGAGCGTTGTTTGGTGACTTTTTCAAACTAGAAAATTACATAGATATTTAAATAAAATATTTTTAATTTCAGTTATAAAATCCAAAATTGTATATTTAGATTTGAATGAAAAAGTTAATATACGAGAAAACAGCATTTTTAAGTAGAATTTAAAAATGTCATGAAGAATTCAGCAAATATATTATCATTTATATTAGTTTGAATATTTTACTATAAAAGCTATAAAAACTAAAGTATAAAATTTAAGTCTAATAAATTAATTCCATGCTAAAGAATTAATATATTTTGCATTTATATGAAATATTATATAAAGAAGCATTTCAACAGAAAATACTGAGAATCGTGAATAAATTTGACTGAATGAGGAACGTAGGTCTCTATTTCTATGAAAATAAAACAGATTTACATTAAGCAGAAAGCCGGTAAAAGTTCAAATAATAAAAGCACACAAGTTTCGCTGTACCATAAACTCCTGATAAAATGAATAAGCAATAAAAGATTTAAAAAACCAGTATAAAAATAGACACTAGCCTCCTATAAGGCAACGCAAATATAGGTTTTTGTATATTTTATGTCCATTAATATACATTCGATTTTGGGTACATAAATGAGCTATTTTCTATTGGATATTAAAGATATTGTTTACAGAATTTTTGTGTGGGTGACGTAACATATTCTAAACAAAAGTAAAGCAACAAGCTCCTATTTTCATCTTGATAATGTAATGTTAATCTTGTTTTCCTTCCAACTTCATTATTGACTCACTTCTTAATGCTCACTTCATAATGTTAATGGAATAAATATTTAACCATAAAACATGAATGATTATTGTTATGCTCAAGACCAAATTTTGAACCATTAGATATAAGTTTTTGTTATAAAAATAATTGTATTCTTTCAAACCATGTGTTTTAAAAGATTTTTATAGGAACCTGTTAAATAAACAATAAAATTGTAAGTAAACAATATGTTACTGTTTCTATTAAGTCAATTATTCACAACTCAAACAGGATAATTTATTTCCCTTTACGCTATTTAATTTCCTTTTTATAAAAAAAGTTGTTATTTTGAGTTGTTGTTGTCGTGTGCCAGCTAGGCTGGCAATATGGGGTGCGCTGCTACACTTTTCCAACTAAACCATATTTGGTATAGAGTCCGACTTCCTCAGTACACACATGCCATAGGAACCCGTTTATAGGGTAGGCAACCATTAACACCTCATTCATACAAGGAAGGGACAAAGACAGGTTAGATAGAGAGCGAAAGTACAACCATGCCCGAACCGGGATTTGAACCCAGGACCTCCTTATCCGCAGTCAGGCACACTGACCACTAGACAAGTTGGGCGGCGTTATTTTGAGTATATTCCTTAAATGTATGTATACACACATCTCGGCTTAATATGAGATGCAAAGTGCCTCTTTTTTATGAAACACAGAACAAATTATTATTGATAATACTTTATGAGGCCACATTTCATCCCATCTAGATATAAAATTTATTTTGGATTTAATTGATTTTCGATGTAATTTTCCTTATAAAATCTCAATACTAACCAAATGGCCCAATTTGGCTTGTATTTCAATAATTACTTTTTTATGAATTAATTTCGTAAGAGAAATTAAATGAATTTTGATTTTAGAGCAATTAATCGTATATGTAATCTTCCCGAAGTAGTATCTCAAGAGATTCATTGTCTTGAATAATATCATCTCGATTATGTCTTGTAATAAATGTCACACATTCTAGGATGTAAGTACTCATTGTTATATATATATATATATATGTATATATATATATATATATATATATATATATATATATATATATATATATATATATATATATATATATATATATATATATATATATATATATATGTGTGTGTGTGTGTGTGTGTGTGTTTCAAAATACCAAAAGTTAAAAGGAGGAAATTATTTTTTTTGTTGATTTATCTTTTAAAATATAATTAACACTGTTTTCATGACAAGAACAAAGGGAAACACCCTGCATTCATTAGAAAAAGACTGATCTATCTTCTTTCATTAAAACCGTATCTACGCAATCTCATATTAAATTAGTCGCTGTGCTTGCAAAGTCTGAGAGACTTCCTGGATTAGTGAAGTTTAGTTAGAACTAATCCACTTTCTTACTAATTCAAACTAGTTGTGATTTGAACTCTATAAATAAATATGAGTTCAAATTGGTTTTTTTATGATAATTAGTGAATTTCTTATAAAATAACATTATATTAGTTATAATATAATATGATAAAAATTACATACTTTAAATTTCAAATAAAATATTTAATTTCGAGCAACTTTGTATACTTAAGTATAATCACTTATTTTTGAGCAAAATTATATATTTAATTTAATGTAAATCATTTCAAAGCAATTTATCTGCAAAATTGAGTCATTTCAGCCGTCTTTTTACAAAATCAATGTAAGTTTTTCTTTTCAAAGTCAGGTTTTAAATTTCATAATACTCTACGATTCTTAATTTCTGAATTGAACTAGGAAATTTCGAACATTTTATATGATAAACTTGAATGAGCTGGAATGTTTTGCATCTTATTTATTCCTCATAATTATTCACATTAAGACAAAAGAAGGATTCCTTTACTTTGGTAGAAAATAACAACTTTTAAAATTAAAATAAGTAAAATTAGTTTAATAGACTATAGTTCTTTACATTAAGTTTAGACCTGATTTTGTAAAAATAAAATATTTCTAACTGATATAAATTATTTGATTCTAATTCGAATGTATTATTTTAAATAATTTTCACGCTTACTGTGATTATTAGGAAGATACAAAAAAGCTCATAAAATATTAAAGAAGCCATAGTAATACAAAATAAACTTTATGTACTATTAAAAAACAGATTTTTGTAAAACAAATGACATAAATATAAATGCAGTTTTCTTAGAAAAGCTAGAATACTATAATGGAAAAAATTAAATAAATCACATAATCTGAAGGGTATTCATTATTTTTATATTTGAGGAATTAAATGATGAATAATAAAATGCTTTTAGTTAATATACAACCGTGTCCATAAATTAAGGATAATGCAAGTTCAGGCAAAGAAAGAGACAGAAGAAAAACAAATATGACTTATTTGTAAAATATATATTTATTAAACAAAAGGTAAAGAGCAAAAAGATGCTATACGTTTGACATCATGAATAAAAATTGCGATTGTAACTCCCTGGAGCAAATATTTGAAAATAGAACCTATTTACAAAAACCAATATAACATGGTTGGTATGATGGTCAATACATAGTATGCTCCCTAGACGATGTAATACAGGCCGTACAACGCCTAGGCATTCTACGTATCAAATTATCGATCTGATCTTGGGAAATTTTACACAATTCATCAAGCAATGCTTTCCGAAGTTCCGATAGACATGCAAGAGGGGGTTGATGGGCTGCAATTTGTCGACCAAGCATGTCCCACACATGCTCTATTGGATTGAAGTCTGGTGAGTATAGTGGCCAGTCCATACGGGTGATATCCTCCGATTGAAAGAATTCGTCTACAATGTTTGCATGGTGAGGAATGGCGTTGTCATCCATAAGCATAAATTCTGCACCCATGACACCCCGAAACAAACATACATATTGTTCCAGAATGGCATCCCGATAGTTGTAGCCTGTCGTGGTTACATTTTGAACATATTGGAACCCAGAATAATTCTTCCCCAAACGAGCAATCCTGCACCACCGTAACAGTGTCGTTCAATGGTGTTCTCTTGGTGGTAACGGGTACCTGGCCCTCTCCATATGAAAGTCCGGTGAGAATCAGACAGAAAGTTAAACCTGGACTCGTCGGAAAACATCACACAAGACCGCTGTTGCGGTGTCCACAATGCATGCGTTCTTTTCCAGGCTAATCGCACGCGACAGTGAATTGCGGTAAGTGGAACACATCTGATAGGCCTATGAGCTTATAGACCAACATGCTCTAAGCGTTTGTGCACGGTCTGCCTTCAGACTGTCGTACAGGTAGCTGAAGAGAGCTGACGAGACAGGTGTGATGCTGTGCTCCGTCTGTTTCTTTTGGCAGTACCAAAAGAAACAGACCCAAATACCTAATATACTAAAATAATACAGACAGTGCCAAATACCTGTCCTAATTTGGCGTTGTAACTCGGAGGGTGACCTGTGCTGTAACGTCTACTCACATTACCATCATCTTTTAACGGTTGCCAAAGCCATGATAGTCTGGGCGATTCCAAGTTCCTCGGATACTTCCAGCTGTGTACCTTTTCAGACGACTGTAAAACATCATCCAAAGGCTTCCTTTGTACCATAACTATGTGGTTATTGCACTGAAAGGCTTTTAAAGTGATTGTGAACAATTTTACTTCTTTGCAACCATTCCTTATATACCCCTCTCTTACAGTCTTGTCATTGTTATGTAGTATCGGTCCATCTGGTGGTTTCTTGTAATTTGCATATTACTCTTCAATATAAGCGTGATAATTCTACATGTGAAATTTTTATTTTAGAGTTCAATTTCTGTGTGATTCTGTATTATCCTTAATTTATGGACATGAGTGTAAATAAATCTCAAGTAGCTTAGAACCAATAAAATAAAATGATAAAAAAACAAAAAGTAAGTACCTTATTTGATCGAAGCGACACTTTTCCGCCGCACCGAGCACAACAACGGACATTGCAATAGTTGCAAACATGACCAATGCCATCAGCAAATTTGGTTTTCAAACATATTTGGCATGTAGCATCAAGTTCGATACCTTTTCGCCGTTGTTCTTCATTTCTCATCCGGATTGCGGTTTCCAGGATTCTGACCTCATCTTGTTTCCTCCTACAATAAAGAAAATATAAAATATTTTAAATCAAAAAGTTTTGAACTTTGAATTTTTTATAAAATAAGCATTACATGAATATAAATTTTTATTAGAATATCATTTTTAAAATGACACTACTTTTTGAATTCTTGTTTAAAATTTCAAAACCACAGGGTCTATTTACAATGAATTTTTACTTATTCATAATAAAACTGTTCATTTTGCGTCCTTCTCAGAATACATAATTATTCTTTTTACATCAAATGCAATTATTACAATAAAATTTATCAAAATGTATAATATCTGTTATAAGCAAATAACATAATAGACTTTTAAAAATCAAAATTTTAAATTTTTGTAAATTTCTGCTTTATTATTATTCAGGCAATTTTTAAGACATGCACATTTGAAATATGTTTGCTATTTAGAATTATCTGATCAGTTTTTCATATTAAAACATTCTTGTTTGGATTACCCGCATTTTTCATACTCAACCAAGCATGAATTATCTTGGATAATTAATAGTTTAGTATATATATATATTTATGGATTATGGAATTTTTATTATGTTTTTTATTTAATTTTGACTCGTCTGAGATTAGAAGTAAAAATATCAAGTTCAATTTCTGTTTTATTGAACAATTTTCTTCAAATAAATATTTGATTTCATTTTATTAAAACATTTCACAAATAAATTAAAATAAACGGAATATAAATTTAATTAGTTAGTAAGTGAAAAAAATGGTAGTTGTTAAAAGAAATGAGACAAATTTTATGTATCATAATCACGATGTATTATACTTTTTTAAGCTAGGGAATTAATTGAATCAAATAAAGCATTTAAATTTAGTAAAAATGTATGCATAAATAATTTTATTTCTAATATATATATAGATTGTTTCTGAATAATTATATTTTTTGATACGAAATAAAATCTTACTCGTTCACACATGAAACAGATTGTCTCGAAAGAAGAGCTTATAGCTTGTTAAAAAAATGCCACAGGGTGGAAAATTCTCAGCGCGGATTAAAATTTTTTTACTTAAAAACTTAGATCTATCCAACCGCCTAAGCTTCTTATCAGATTATTCCTGGCACACATGTTTTTTTGAAACTTCGAATATATTTGTTTTTTTTAAAGATTATTAAAATATTCCAAAAGAAGACATTTTTATAATTGGTAGGAAAAAATTTGCTATAAAATATTTATTTTGAATAAATCATTATTTTATTCCAGATTTTGGTTTTACTGCTATAAACGTGGAAAGATATAAGAAAAAATTATTAATATAATACTAATTAAAATTTCATTGTGAAGTTCCTCTTTTTCACTCCTTTTATTTAAGAAGTGACAAGAAATGTTTTAAAGAAATCAATTTTTTTTTAAGTGCATAGCAAAAATTTCAAATATTTATATCTTACTATATACGCAGTCATGTACACACGTATGTACATGTACATGTATTAATGCGTACGTAGAGGATTTAAAATTTTTTGAAAATTTGTATTTTACAAACAATTGATTCATCATAGAGAATAATTTATAAGAAAAATTTTCAATTCTCATTTACAAATTAAAACTAAATATAAGAAAAATTGCTCTTGTCTGACAGCCATAGTTCTCTCCACTATCTTAGTAATTGGCTTCTTGTAGGCGACAAGATCAGCAACTCTATCCTGCTTAAATTAAAACTCATTTCACTTAATCATGATGTTCACTTGCAATGGATACCTTCACATGTGAATCTCCACGGGAATGAAATGGCCGATAATCTTGCTAAGGAGGGTTGCAGGATTTCAAATACTCCCTCTTCCACACTTACTTTTCTGGAGTTATACTCCCGGGAAAAATCAAAAATCTCGGAGGAGTGGAAAACACCCCCCACCCATAATTGGTACAAGGGATCAAAACCGGGTTTGTCCCTTGACCTCCCGTGTGATAGACGTACCCGGACTGTTCTCTCAAGACTTGCTAGCGGTCATATTAAGTGCCTCACTTTCAACGAGGGCAGGAAAACTTTCGTCACCTGCACCAAGTGCCAAAATCATCAGGCTTCTCCTGAGCATCTTTTGGATTGCATGGGTCTCTCTAGGGAGGATCTCTTTAGCAATCCTCTTTTAGTCTTCGACTTCCTTACAGTCAACGAACTTATGGATCTAGTCTGACTCCGTCAGACATGGAGGATAAGCAACAACAACAACAACAGAAAAATTGCTTTTATTTGAAATCATTAAATTTCCACTAGATTTCAATATCAAGTACTGAGATAAGAATCGAAACTGAGAATAAGAATGAGAAGCAATAACAAATTCCTAGTTAAGCTTCCTAAACAACTTCTTTTTATGATGTGGGATATTGAAATTGAGTATACAGGTATGTCTAGATACGTCACTAAAGGTTATATCTTTTAAAACAGAATATGACTTTTAGTACAATTAAAAATACTAAACTTGTAATAGTAATTCTGTGTGTGTGTGTGAGCTCTATAAACTATATAAAGAACCAGACATTATTAAATTTATCTCAATACAGAGATTAAAATGGGCAGGATATTTGAGCCGGATGAACGACAATCGGGTGACAAAAACAATTTTCTTGGCTCGCCCCATGGGCATCAGAAGAAGAGGACGACCGAGACTCCGATGGCGTGACTGCCTTGAAAACAACCTAAAAACACTAAAAGTGACAAACTGGATGACCTTGTCCAAAAATAGGGGGTCCTGGTATACACTTCTGAGGAATGCAAAGGCCCACCCTTTGCTGTCAGGCCAATGAAGAAGAACTTGTAATAGACTAGCATTGAATTACTTAAAGTCTCTCTCAACACTTATCATAAGGCTCAAGGTTTGGTTTGATTGTCGCTCAACGGTTATTTTTTGCACATGAGGGCTTATTAGACCCATAAGGCTCAAGAGAATTCATTAAAAGTAATTCAATTAAATTATATGGTTATCTTTACAAGGAATCCCTCTTAGAATTAAAACTCAATAAAGTATAAGAAACTGTGATGTTTATATTTGGCCATTTAATTTGTTAACATTTTGATAAGCAATACATTTCTGTGCTATTTTTAAGCTTTATTTTTCTTAATTCATGAAGTATGTGAGCAAAATTACATTAGAGTAGATATGATTTTTTTCTACAGTAGTTCAATAGTTTTAGTATTATCAATAGCCAGCAATAGTCAACATGTCTTATTTTGTAACAATGACATGGTAATCTACTAAAAAAGTCACTTCACATACTGTGTCATTCATACATGCATTT
The DNA here is from genome assembly GCA_037975125.1 of Latrodectus hesperus. Taxonomy (NCBI): domain Eukaryota; kingdom Metazoa; phylum Arthropoda; class Arachnida; order Araneae; family Theridiidae; genus Latrodectus; species Latrodectus hesperus. The sequence continues at coordinate 29,310,251 of CM075854.1, forward strand.
ATAAGAATTAAAAATATTTCACTTCACTAAACAGGAAGTGAGGAGAAAGGAATCATTTATGAATATCATTTTCGCTGACGAAGAAAGTTTTTATTGGATAACCATGCCAGTAATAGTCATCATGGGGGTTCGTGGGTCAATGATATTTCTAAAAATGCATGTTATGCTTTTCACCACAAAAGGCTGTCGCTTGGTATAGTGTGAATATAGGACACAAAACATTCTTTTAATCGCCAGCTTTTTGTAAGATAAGTAACGGAAGACGCAGTATTAATTTTTAAACAACAATGTTCATTTTGAATGTTTTTCATAAATAATAGATTCAAGACACATATATTTCCTAGGAATAAATAAACATACCAAACTTTATTTTATGTCATATTGTAAGCCACTATGGAATGCGAATTAATACATTGCTAATTAAGAATGTTAAATAACTGAAAATGCATTTCTTAGTTTTATTGAATTACAAGCAAGAAAAACATTTAGCTAATCCTATTTTTATGAAAACTATGAAACTTTGAATTAAATTGAAATCAAGCATCATTTTATGCATTTAAATTGTGTACATTAGATGCAATAAATGTTTATATGACTGTTTCTCCCACAATGAGATAATTTAATTATTATTTTCTTACATTCAATCCATAATTTCTTGTATTAATGTTAACGCAAAACTAAAAGTACTAATTTCAAGTCAGTTTTAGGAAAAATTTTAAGTCACAAAAAAGTCCTTTTTTTCAAAATTTATTTTAATCAACAATTTGTGAGAGTATGTAAAGTTAAGACAAACATTTTTTAGACGCTGATCTCATAGAAGTTATAGAAAATAAACATAAAAGAAAATGCTTTAGTTTAAATTAATACTATTTATACGTCTGTACTAAGACATCGAGTTAAAGAATTGTTATTCAGAGTTAAATTAATTTATGGATATTATACTACTAAGTAATTTCATGAGAAAATTAATTTGGTTTCATTAGAGACAATCAGTTTAATAAAATAAGAAATTGCATAAAGTAAATAAAATATTTTTGAGCGTGAGCAAAATGCTTATCTTTCATAATTAGTAATACAATACATTAGTGAACTTTCAATGCTAAGTTTTGAAATAATCTTTGTTAAAGTAAAAAACATCCGCAATATACAATAAAAAAACTAACATAGTATTCATTTAACAATTTCTAAAAAAATTCACTGTATTTTACTAAAAAGCAATTCCCCTTCCTCGAACTTTTGACGAGTATAAAAAGTACTAATTTAGGAAATTATTTTGTGTAGTAGAGAACAATTTTCAAGTTATATTTAGAAATCTTTTAATTTTAAGATTAAATTTAAGAAAAAGTTCCTAATTATTTATCTGTATATTGGTAACTATAGTATATCTTTAAGTGTATTTTATTTAAAATTTTATTTTAAAATTATTTAAAATTTTAATTTTAAAATTTTTAAACTTATTTATCTAATAAGAAAATTTTTTCTTAAAATAAAATATTTTGATCGTAATCAATTTAAACAAAATTTTGCAAACATTTTTTCACATGTAATTTTATTTTATTTATGTGATTTATTTTATTCAGTTATGTAAATGAAGCCATTAATCTATAACAAACTATTTGATTTCATATGAAAAAGTGCTTCTGGCATTTTTCCTCATGTTATTTTATTTTACTTATGTAATTTATTATATTCAATTATGTAAAGGGGAAGATATTAATCTATAACGAACTATATATATATATATATATATATATATATATATATATATATATATATATATATATATATATATATATATATATATATATATATATATATATATATATATATATATTTGATTCTATATGGGAAAGTGTTTGTCGTAGTAAATAACATAAATCATCATTTTCATTAAATGAAAGAATTTATGTAGACTTTTGTGAATTTTTGATGGTTAATTATATAAAATATTTAAAATTTTCAATAACCCAAAAAAAATTATTTTAGTGTTTTATGCATTTTCTTTTAGTAGATTTTTTCCAGCAACGTTCCTTTCATTTTGATCAGGAATACAAATTCAATGGGAGCTTCTACACAATTTTTTAAAATGTGTTTAACTTTCTCTTAGTTCCAAAAGTTGTCTATATGGAAGCAAACACAAATGAAACATTTGTTTAAATAACTGTGAGCGTAAAACCATTTTTGAACTCGTTTGTATTCCTAGCACGTATTAATGAAAAAACGTATAAAGAAAATATGTAGTGAATGTCACGCTTATTACCTGTGTAACGTCACCAGGTTGATTATTCGGTCGTTTATACTTTTATTAGACAAATCAAAGCAGAACTACTCACCTGGGACAGAAATCGATCCGAAAACGGATCGTTTTTGTGAATGATCGATGCCACGGGGTATATTTATGGAGTCGGATTAAGGTGTAAGAGAAAGCTTTCACTTTCGTGTGGATAATGTTTTCAAAATCAATTACTTCATCTATAAATATTGCGTTTAACTTTCGACCTGCCATTTTATTGGAATGCAGCAAAGAAAACGAAATGTTTTGCATTTCAAATCATTCTTCACATTTTATTAAGATTTAGTTTTCTTTCCGTCATTTTAAATTCGGTATATAAAAAAAATACTGTTAAAAATAGAAATGTTATATCTTTACAATTTTAAAGTTTAGAAAAGACTTGAGAAATTTCTGAATCTAAACTCTATTCTATAATGAGGAGTACTAAAGGTTATTTGTAATTTATGTATTATTATTTATAATTTAAATATTCAATTATTTTTGCAAGGCAAAAACATAATTTCAATGTGTTATATGATAATGCATTCCTTTTTCAAAAAAAAAAGAAAAGCTCCAAGTGTCGTAGTGTAATAATATATAACCACACACAAACCCTGAGAAAACAGATGTGTATATTTTTATTGCACTTTAAATTTAAGAGTTTTCTCTTTTCTTTCAAACTAAGCTGTAATAATATAAAGGAAAGGATGTAATAAAAATTCGCACAAGGAGACAAGTGAATAAAAGAATAAATTTTTCCTTTTGGAAGGGATGAGTGATCTGGAGAAAATTGCAAGGAAAGTATATGTTCTATGATATGTTTTATTTGTAAATATGACCAGTCGGGATTGAGGGGGAGAGATTTCTGACCTATTCCATGGAAGTGTAGGAGGTAGTATGGAACTTTAGAAAACCAAAAGTGTAAAGAGGAGGAGCTTAGACGAGAATTAAAAACTGCATCTACAAACACAGAAGACACACAGAAACCCCAGAGAAGCCCGACATGGAAAAGGAGTCCACAATTGAGGACTGGGTCTTCATTGAGCATAATAAGAAGCTAAAAAGATGTTAGTTGTAAACGGAGTATAACTGCCCTGTCTAGTAGGAGCCCTGCCTCGATTTTCCCGAATGGAGCTGCAGATGTCCGACAAATAAATGAATATGAAAAGAGACGACATATACTTTCCTTGCAATTTTCTCCAGATCAATCATCCCTTCCTAAAGGAAAAATTTATTCTTTTATTCACTTGTCTCCTTGTGCCAATTTTTATTACATCATTTCCTTTATATTATTACAGCTTATTTTGAAAGGAAAAGAGGAAGCTCTTAAATTTAAAGTTCAATAAAAATATACACATCTGTTTTCTCAGGGTTTGTGGTTATGTCGTATTTCACTAAGACACCAAGAGAAACTATAAAGGAAATATAACTTTATATAAATTTTAAATAAAAATATAAAAGTTATAGGAATTTAGTTGTAGTTGCAACAAATGAAATATTTAACAGTAAATAACTAATATTATCAATTAAATATTTTAATTTAAGTAAAATTTGTAATAATTTTGCATTAATTCAAAGAATTAGTAAGTGAAAGCTAAAAATATTTTAAAGTGAAAACTCTTGTTTTCACATGATTTTTCATATTTACTTACTTAATATTTAGGCTAAATACAATAAAATATTCTAAATTAGCAATTAAAAGTCACAATGATTTCGAAATTTATTTACAACTTTTATAAACTTATACAAATATTGCATATTCCACATTTTGATATTTTATTACGCATAGTTTATTGAAGTGAATTTAAAAAAAATATTTTTTCTTAGTTTTCAATGTTGATAGTAAAATACTCGTTTAATAATAACTAAAATTTAATGATAACTTTATGATGTTTTATATTCATTATTAACTAAAGAATTTAATGATTAACATATAACTTACTCACAATTACTTATAATAAATTTTCAATGATAATGTTAAGTGGCACTTGAAATCTTTTATAAGTAATTTACTTTTAATAAATTTTAAATTTAATTTCTAATATATATAAATATATTAATATTTAAAACTGTAAAGGTTTTAATCTTGATTTTCTGTGAGTGATATGTACTTTTAAGCAACTCTTAACAATATATATATATATATATATATATATATATATATATATATATATATATATATATATATATATATATATATATATATATATATATATATATATATATATATATATATATATATATATATATATATATATATATATATGAGTGTGTGTGGGTCTGTAGTGTTAATGAAAATCTTTAAGCCATGAATTTTTTTTCATACAGTTAAAATGACCAATTTATTTTATTTTCAGAAGCCAAATAGTAGTAAGCTGTTCAGCTAGAGCAAATGCTAAAGAAACACCCCAATTTTTAGCAGTGTCTAGTGTGCGATATCAAAAGTCATGACAGAATCAGCGTGGCATGACAAGCTCGATAAAGCAAATTTGCGAATGGAAAGTGAAGCTCAGTGACAGAGACTTATGGGTATTGATGCGTGGAATATGTCTAAAACGTCAACAACAGCATAAAAAATAATCGCAAAGCTTAGTCAGCAACAGGATTCTCCAGAACATTTAAGGCAGAGCAGCAATTTCAAAGCTATTTTTTACAGATGTAATGCCAAATGTCGTCTACAGTAGTGTCACACTGAAAAAAACCTGGTATATTGAGAAGTGGAAAAATTAATATGGTTTGACGAATCGTTTTCCAGTTTTTTATGAGAGGACGCTTTCACATTTGGAGGAAACCTGTACAAGTGTCTGCACATTTGTCTCCTTCCAGCTTTTAATCTTGAAGAGGTAGCTGTCATGATATGAGCCTCCATGTCGTGATTTTCTGCAAGAGCAATTATAACCCTTATGAAAGTATCACTGGGGAGAATCGTAAGGAAATGTTAGCTGACCAGATTTATTCTGTGATGCAAACTATGTTTCCAGCAACAAATAGAACTTTTCAAGATGATAGTGCACCTGTCCATGCTGCAGGACTTGTTCAGTCATGATTCGATGAACAAGAGGATGAAGTTAAACATCTATCTTGGACCACATAATCACGCGAATTCAATATAACTGAGCCTTTCCGGTCTATTTTAGAGCTTAAAATACGGAATCGATATCCCTTACTAATAGTACTAAAGGTACTATTTTCCTCTAAACCCTATTCATCACTTGTATGAATCGATTCCAATGGGAATTCAGGATATTTTACATTCTAAAGGCTTTCCTAAATCATAATAATATATGATTTTTTTAACGTAAGTGTTATCATTAGTTTGATAACTATCTACACTCACACGCGCGCGCGCACTCGCATATATTATAATCCATTATTTGTTGAATAGTTTCTATATCTAAGTTTCTATTTCTAAGAACTATATAGAAATTATTAATAGGTACTAAGTTTTATTTTTTTTAACTTTTAATGCTAAAAAATTTTTAAAGGATATTTTTGAATTATAAAAAGCAGATTAGTCTTTGTTTTTATTAAGTTTTGAACATTAAAATGAGCCGCTAATAGCAGGTAGTGTATCATCAAAGCAAAATTACGGATATACAATACTTTTGTCACCGAAAATATAGCTATCTAAAGTTAAAATAATAATTAGTTATTATAGAAATATTTGCTCCTAAATTGAAATATTAATTGACTAATTTATCTTGTTTAAAAACATTCAAGATAATGACGGCTTTGCTTAAAATTGCTATTCGGTTTTAAAAACAAAATGTATAGTTATGTTCCTCTTATTTTGTAATGCAATTTTAAATGAGATTGTTGTTATGAACTTTGAAAAGATAATAACACTGATTATATTTGCAAATTGTATCAGAGAAAGGAATTTAAATAATCATAATTTTCGTATAAAGATAGTATTAAAAACTAATATTTGGTTAATTGTGAAAGCGCGCTATGAAGCCTATAGCATAAATGAAGTCAAAAAATTTTAATTTTTTAATGAACTTTAATAATTTTTCCTACACCCAACAATAAATTTTAAATATGTGTTTGCTGAAAACTATGAATCATAATTTGAAATGCTCAATTTTCTCCTTCATTAATTTCTATCTGAGCATAATAGGCAAATAAAAGAATATATCACTTAAAATAACTTTATAGTTCATTTCTAGAAATTTAGCTGTCTTATAAACAATGTTAATTTCATTTTTAAAACATTTCTCATAGCCAAAAAATCGATATAAAATAATTCTAAGCTCAATCTTTGGTCTTCAGTTTCAAATCATTTTATTAACATACCTTAAGAATAATTTCACAAACTCTAAAAACATAAATAACTAAGCCATTATATTGAAGGAAATACTGCTTTAATTCTCTTAAGATGAGAGTGTGTGCACGATTTTAGACAAGAAATGACGTCATAAGTAATTGAAGCTTTTTAAGTAACATCTGTATTGCGTCATGATTTTCGCATTTTATTTCTTTAATATAAAACAATCCGGAGAAATTAGGCGCTAAAATTTTACTTACATGTTTGAAATTCCAGATATTATTTTTCTGCAAAGATTTATAATCTGCAATTTTTAAAATGCTGATTTTTTCTCATTATTAATAATCAAATACTTCAATATCATTATTTAAATTTGTAACTTCTTATTCGGTTGTAACTTCGTATAAGCTTTCGTGTATTTATTAATACATATGTGCTTTCTAGTAGTAAATTTTTATTCGGATTTTAATGACTGTAAATATAAAATATTAAACAAAGCCATTAACAAATAATAAAGTTATTAATGATTAAAATATTAAACAAAAGCTTTTAAGCGATTGCCCTTAAATTTAATTTTTAGTATATATAAATTTAAATTTTAATAAAAACTTAGTTTTACACTTGAAAATGTATTTTAAATTTTTAACTTTTTACAGTTTCCTCTTTCTTACCTCAATATCTTGTAATAAATGTTAACTTCTTACGACTAATAGCTACGTATATTTAAATTTAAAACTAACATAGATTATATAAAAAAACATAAAAAAATTAATTATTTTAATTTCAAGGCTTAACCTGAAGTAAATATTGAACTCACTGTTAAATAATATATCTCTAGAATGAACTGCATAAAATTTAGACGATTATTATATGAAATATATACATATATCTTTAATAACAAACGTATATACTATTCTGCTAATTAAAGAAAATAGACAGTTTGAGAAGCAAGGAAAATATGTGCATTTTTAATTAAAAGAATGTAATTGTTATCTTTCGAAAGAATATTGAAATATTAGAAAATGCCCAGAACTTTTTACATATGCAGGTATTAAGTCAAACATTCTAGAGTTAAGTTATCTTGTTTGATAAGCCTGGATTATAGTTACAATTATACAGCTCTCTGATTTATAGATTGTGATCATATAGTTCGACTCTTTTTTGCTCATATTATGTTTCTCATTATTTGCTTGCTATTATTTTCCACAGATTACTTTCAATTTCCGTCATTCATTGTATATTATTATGCAAATCCTAATTTGTATATTAAGTATATTCTCATGGAAATCATATTTTTTTATTAACTGATTTTATTGAATTATCAATATTTATATATTATTACGAAGTTGAATTAAATTTATAACTAAATATATAAGAATATTAACTACGTTACAAATAATAAATAAAATAATTATATTAACTACACTAGTTAATACTAACGATTAACATCAACAAATAATTATAAATTACTTTTAATAAATTTTTTAATTCTTGTGTAATTCTGATTAATTTAGAATTGATAATATTATTAGTCTAAGAATGCTATGTACTTAAATTTTATATTAAGTTAATTGATCATTGTAATTAGAATATTTCAGTCCCCTAAAAGTTATTACGATAAGGATTTCTTAAAATCTTAAAAGCATTTTTACAGTTTTGGTTATAATATACAATCTAAAAAAATCATGTTTATTAAAGTAGGAATTTTTGTATTCATAATTAAATCATTGCATATTAATTCTTATTAATTTAAAAATTTTGATTCAGGTAGAAAATTTTTATTCTATTAATAATTTGTAAAATATATTACATAATTAGTTCAATATTTCGTGAAAATTAGTTAACAGAAATACTATTATAAATAATTCCAATTTTTAATTTTAAGCAAAATCTATAATACTATAGAATTAAGCTATAATTTTTTTTTAATTTTTAGTACAGTAAGGAAATTGTTGGTTACATTCTTTCAAGTATTTATTTTCAAAAAACTTATGGCAATATTTCATATAAAACATTCTTTTAAACATTAATTTATTATTATGTTATTTAAATTAAATTTGTTCCAACATATTTAACAAATTCAAGTCCCCCAAGAAAAGCATCAAAATTTCCTAAATGAACAATTACATTTTTAATTATTAAGCATTTGCTTTTATATTAGTCATTAAATTCTTGGACCACTTAAAGGCATAATTTCAAATACATAAGAATTATGATATAAACGGGCAATACACAAAATGGAATTTAAATATACAGGCTCAAAGAAGCATGGAATGATGAAAAAAATAATTCATTGCGTACATAGCTCGTAAAATGATTTTTTAACTCATTAATTTAATAAGAATTTCTTTTGGAAACTAAAGTGTATTCAACGTAAAACTTTTTTTAAGTATCAATAAAATTAATTTTATTATCACACACACAAGTACTCCTCTTTTTACAACACATATTAATTTTTCACACAAGTGGCTTTTTAAACAGATAAGCGAGAATTAGATTAAAATCTTGAACAAGAAATATTTACTGTTTATAAAGTGATGTTTTATATGTGTGCCAAGATAAATAACTGTTAGAGTTGTTTTTACAAATTTGTTTGATTTACATGAAATTAAAGTTCAAACCTGGGAAAGATCCTAATCGTGAAAATTCTATTTTAAATATAAGTGGGTTAAATTAATTATTTCATGACTAAGTTTTATAAAAAGTATATGGCTCAATGAAAAATAAAAGTAACATTTTTCAATAAAAGTTTTGAGAAATGTAATGGAAAAATCAACTGCTTATCTATTTTACGTAAGTTAAGTAAATATGCAATTGAAAATATTTTTGTAACATTATATGTGCTTACTTATAAATATATTATATTATATGGTTAAAAATAAAAAATTGAATTATGCTTCTCTATGTATACTAAATAAATATACAACTGAAGAATTTTAAAAATATTTTTGTAACATTTTATGTGCTTACTTATAAATACATTATATTATATGTCTATGGTTAAAAATTTAAAAATTATTTGGATAATTTATTTTTTCTAAGGAAAAAACTCAATTGAAATACTTTATATAATATTATATAGCATACGATAAAAAAATACGGAACATTATTGAAACTGATTTTTTTCACCAGTCATTTTGAAATTTTCCCGATCTATCTTGATTGCATTTATGAATAGGATCCCCTCATTATAAATTATCAATTTGCGATTCGATTAGACATTTGAACTACTTTTTATTGATATTTAATTCTTATAAAAATTATTTGAACTATTTGTTCTGAAATATATACTCTGTTTTAAAATGAGAAAATTTTGAATTTGAATTTATAATATTGTAATTAAGGTGTAATAATACAAAATATAAGTTGATTAGTTTAAAATAACAAACTGAATATATAATAAGGAAATTATATCGATTGAAATATTGATACCATTTCTTAATTTTCAAAATTAAAAAAATATTAATTACAATTAAATATCACTGTATGGAAGACAATGACAATTATTGCTGTTTAAACTTTATGTTAAGAAAATAAAAGGCCTAAAATATTTGACACAACACATACCATGCACACATTAATTTACACAGTGATTAATATTTCATTTTATGCTTGTGTTATACCATGACATTTGCCGCCCACCCTAACTAGTGGTCAGCATGCCTGACTGCGGATTGGTAGGTTCTGGGTTCGAATCCCGGTTCGAGCATGAGTGTACTTTCTTTCTCTCTCCTATTTTTGTTCTTCTTTTGTATGAATAATTGTGAATGGTTACCTTCCCTATAAATGGTTATCCATGGAATGTGTGTACTGAGGAAGTAGAACACCACACCGAATTACGGTTCAATTGAAAAGGGTTGAACAGCGAACCCCATATTGCCAGCCCAGCTGGCACAAGACAAGAACAATGATGATACTTGACATTTTTAAGAGCCTGTACTGAATGGCCCTTTTTTAAAGTAATTTTGTTCCTAAAATCAAAATTAAATTTTCTAAATATTCAAATAATCTGTATGTATTCAAAACTCTTATATTCAAAGATATTTTAATTTATAACAAATAATTGATTATGCTCTAGAAATCAGTGCTAGAAATGTCTTACTTGAGAGGATTTTCTGTGATTACATTCTGAAAAGAAATTATAAATCACTATGTCACTTATGAATAATGCTTAATAATTCATAAATGACACAAAGCTATTTGTGAACATAAGCAAGCCTATTTCACCTTTTTCTACTTGAATTAGTCAACTATATTTAGGGCAAAATTAGAAATCCTTATTAAAGTGAAAGATTAATTCGAATTCCATATTATATGCAATTACTCATGAACAAATTTATAAATATTTGATTTAATACTAAGCAGGATACTGTTTTTTTAAAATAATAATTTAGTTGATGTAGATGAGTTATCAACATTTTTATTTTAATTTATGTCTAATCATCATTAGAAACATCCGTTTTAAGTACACAATATTTTTTCAATTTCATTTTTTTTGCTATTTTGTAAACATATTTTACTTCTTCATAGGGAAACTAATGACAAAATTAAAATTATTTTTTATAACTTAAAAAGTTCATTGATACTTGATTTTATTAAATTCAAATACAAACTATGTGAAATTTTAATTTGATGAGTTTAGAAAACAATGAATTATCGACAAATTGAAAATATGATACAAAAATTACTTCTTTCATGAGTCAATTTTATAAGCACGACATTATTTATGAAATGTGTATTTTTCTCTTTTAATTTACCGAGTACCAAATTTTTGTCTTGATATTAAGTTATGATTTCCAGGATTGTAACTTCCGTAATCTTCTTTGTATGAGGATTAAGATATATATATATATATATATATATATATATATATATATATACAACTATATTCCATATTTTGTACGGTTACAGTATTGATATCAAAATTGAAGTATCTCTCTTCAAGATGAGATCACGGAAGTCCACAACTTTAGGTAACATGATTAGAATATAGAAATAAAAAAAATATAATAATTTGAGTATCTGTTAGTTTTGAGTTGCAATAATCAAAAATAGCTCTTAAGTGTGGATAAATATCTTATCAGTGATAATTTTTGTCTTTCATCCATACAAAGCTGACAGTGTCATCGTAAAACGGTTAAAATATACTTAATGATAATTATACATGATTTAAGCATTTTTCTCACAGTTCTAGTTTTAATATTCCTTTGAGCAGTAGCTTATATCCATCATATAATTTCTTTGAGTAAATTTTTCTGACTTTATGTGAATCATTAAAATCAATTTTTAAAATATTTTTAAATTTTTATTTTTTTTTACTTTTGTTCATAATAGAAAAATTGCAATTTGTTGTCATAAATATTATATTTAAGATTTTCTTCAAAATTTACTGAACTTTATAAGACAAAACAATTAAACCATTTTGCACACTTTTATAACATTAGAAATCATACTTCAACAGAGAAAGACTTCTTACACTTTTATCAAAAATTCTGCTTACAATTTTTTTAAGAAACTATTTTTTTCAATTGTTTTTAAATAATTATAAGCAAAATTTGTCTTTAAATAAAATAAAAAGAAGAAATTAATGTGTGTGATTAAACTAAAATTTCCTGGTTTTATATCTCGTATCTTTTTAAATAATGAGTAAAATGAATGAAATATCAGGCACAACTTATTATAATACTTTTTAATATAAATGCAAAAAAATTGTTGATTTTACTATTTTTAAATAAATGAGAAAATGTTTCATAACTATACAAATGTTGCAGGTTACTTCATATGTTGCTATTTATTTGATAATGAATCCCTTAAATAATTATTTATTAGAATTTAGAAGTGAACAGACAAGACAAATTTAAATAATAATTTTTAAATTTTTAACAAAGGTAAGCTGTAAAAATATAAAGGAAATATTGATGAAGTATGTACCAAAGAAGGCATAATACGCTGCTTGAGCTCATATTTATCATTTGTTTCAAAAGAAGTTTATTTGGTTATGAAATTAAGAACCAAGGTGTTAGTTCAACTTAATAAGCATAGAATTCTACACCTTAATGATCAAAATGTTCCAATTTAAGTATAAGTTTATACTTACGCTGGGACATTTTGTTTACCAATTATAAGTTTATAGATGTAGTCGAATAGAAATTACATCAAATATTAAATTAGGAAAGGAAATAAAAAAAGTTTTACTTTCTATCTTTATATGTACAAAAATACTTAATATATAAAAATTATTCGTTATACATTGTACGTTGATTCTAATATAACATTTGTTGTGCTTAGGATACGATTTATTCTTGAATACATCATAGTAATATTATAAGTCAAACGTTTTGATACTATAGAGTAACTGGTTTTAATTTAAAAATAAAATAAGTGAGATAATGTGGCTTAGCGAAATCATTTTTATTAATAAGTTTTACGGAATAAACAAACGAAGAGATTTTTTGCTGTATTATAAAAATTTAGTAATATTATATTTAATTATCATATTTTATCTTAAACATAAATGCTTAAAAAAGAGCTAATTTAGTAGATTTTTTTTCTATAGATGTAAATAAGATATCATTAAAACTTAAAATTTTAAAATACAATACAAAGTTAAAATTAAAAATGTGTATAATAGTAGTTTTTATAATAATATTAAGTTATTGTTCTAACTATTATCATGCATTCTTTACATAACATATTTTTACAGCTTTGAAATTTTGGTTATGTTTTATTAATTTAAGTATTACAAAAGAACATGAGTTATGTTGCTCTTTAGATAAAGAGCATTATTATATACATGTATTTTTGCATTTATTATAACATACACATATTTTTACATGTAACTATTTTGAGTCACTTTCCTTAATATCCAATTGCTGTGAAAATATTAGTGAAATTTAATATTATCTAGTTCTACAGCATTATTTCAGACTTAATTTATTTTAATATAAAAATATTTGAAGTGAAAAAAATACATGTATTTTTTATATTCCTATTTCTAATACATTTTTAGTAAAATTTTAAAAAGAAGAAATCATAATAAGGATTTCTTTCACTAACTTATAAAAATAATGCTTGAATTTCTTACAAAATAAGAAACCGACATAATGCAATCTTTTATTTTCTTTTTCTATGGAGTATATGAGTAGGAATAATATCAGAGAAAGGTTTGAAAACTATATCATTCCCTTTCTACGCAATCCTGGGCTCAAATAGAGGCAGACTAATATTCTTGAGGTCCCTTTGAAAATATATATATATATATATATATATATATATATATATATATATATATATATATATATATATATATATATATATATATATATATATATATATAAACAATAATGTTTTATGTTTCATGATGAAAATGAAAAATTCCATAATTTTTTAGTTAAATTACATTACTTAAATATAAAGAATCTGTTAAAAATTCAACTCAAAATATTTTATTGAGGGCTACTGTGTAATCCTCAAAAATGCAAAACAAATCCAGGAATCAATAAAAAACTGTATGACTGTAGAGAGATTTTATTCCAATCAGATTACGCTGGAATCTCCCGTTTCTCTCTTATTCTCCGCCGACGTAAATTCGCAGTCATAAAACAGCTGACCTCATTTTTAAGAAAAAGCTTCAATACAAAACTTCCATTTAATCCACCTTGTCTATACATGGCTTCGGTACGCGTGCGCGCAGCGGGAAAGGAATCGATGGTCACATGATCAACGTATCTTCACTCAGTAAAAAGCAGAGGATCATTATTGGCCATCCAACAGAAACATTTTTGAGACAAACTGCGAAAACTCATTTTGTGAAATACAAACTACGTGCCCTTATTAGAAACTGGAACAATGAAATAAAAGGGAAATATGATTTCCTCTTCCATTCTCTTCTCACTTCCCCTTATAATGGCTCGTCTATAAATTACTAAGCATCATGATTATTTTCATTTTTAGAACTCAAAATCATGTTTTAACTTTTTACTTATATATTAAATAATATTTTAACTTTTGTTATTAAGTGGACATCGATTAATTTTGATCAAAATTTCAAATAATGTTTTCATAAAAAATCACTTGATTTAAAAAAAAAAAAAAAAAAAAAAAAAACAGACAGATTACATTCATAATAAAATGGATTACATTTTCTCGAACTTACATAGAAACAAACTTACTTTAATATTTTGACAATAGTAAATTTCAAAGTATCGTGATAAACACTGTGAATTTAGGTTCAGAGTTATTTTCAACAAAACAGAGAAACAATTTTGATACTATCTGATCTTTGATTTGTGACCATTATTTCACCGGTACCTAAACATTGTAACTAGAAATGAGAATTTATACTAAATGAGTTAATTATTCATGTATCATCCAAACAGCAATTAGCATCTGCCACTAGGGAGTATATGATACATAAATAACCAATTAAATGAATTTTAATTAATTAAATAGGATTAACTATGTTATAAATCAAAATGCATAAATATTTTCAACATAATCATAATGTCTAATATCTATATTTTTAATGTCAGTACAATTATTCAAGATAAATAAGCAAATAATAAAGTAGAAATAATTTTAATTTCAAATTTTGCTCCTAATAATAAAGTATGATTGAAATTTTATCAAATGATTTATTTTTATCCTGAAAAAAATCATTAGAAGATAGTTAAATACTTATATTTCAAGTATTTTAATAATGTAACTCTAATTTTTTACAAATCATTTTAAAATAAAGTTTTGTTAAGGTTCTTTTCATAATATAAACTAAATATAGGAATCTAATTTGTTACGTGAAAGATAATTTTATAAAAATATTAATGCGAGCTACTTTCTTGGAATGCTTTCGGACGCTTCACCTATTAAGAGCGTCTATATCGTGATCATACAACAACTGGTAAATCACCGCAACCAAAGGAGATGAGTTTTGACAACGTGACGAAATCACATTGACTGGTATAACCCAGACACGCACTTAACGAATCTTCCTTCCTCTCGCTGTCCTGGAATGAATGTCAATAAACATTGCCAACAGTGTTACTACACGGAATGCGGATTGTTTTAGATTTCACAATATGAATGGCGTTAAGTTTGAAGCCATTTTAGCATTTTGTGACAAAAACTAGCTTTGGGGTATCATGATAAAATGCTTTTGAAATTCCGGAATTTTTCATAATATCATATTTTTAATAATTTTGTTTTAGTCAAAGTATTTCTTCAGTTTGAATAGACTTGAGAGTTAGTTTTTTAAATGCATTTTACAATTATGAAATAACTTATATTGTGTGTGTGAGCTGGTGTATTTATTGATTAACTTCAAGATGATTAAAACATACCTATTAAGAATATCAAATAATATCTCCAGAAATACTAAATTGCTTTCATTAAAAAATCCTTTTTTAAAAAATAGGGATAAAATTCCGTTCTTTAGCTGCTTAAAACCAACAACTTTACATTTAATCACATTAAAATCATTAACATGATTTTTATTTAATAAATATAATAATAAATTTTGAGAAATATGACATAGCAAAAGAATTTCAGATAAGTGTGAAAAGTTCTCATTCAGCTTAAATTGTGTCAGTAGATTGTTTTCAGACAAGTGTTGTGCTTTTAGATTTTTGACAATAAGGATTGCTTTTTAAAGCTTAAAATTTCTTATTGTAGCAAACATATATTTACCTTATTTTCTTTTTAAAATTTAAAGTGAATATTTTTATTTAGTTCATTATTTGAAATAAAAATTTTCTTGCGTTTTGTAACTTATTGCGCATTTTTGTAACTTAGACTTTTCATTGCTAATATTTTATTTTTGAGCTCTAACGAAAGTTTAACATTTAATACTCGTAAGGGCTCGATATGTCTGATGCATTGACGGTAAATATTTCCTATTTTTTCGATCAAATATCTTTAGTGATTTTATTAACATAATATATATTTAGTTATTTTTGCAAATATTTTAGGTTTAAATAATGTAACTAATACGTAAAAAATTGTTCAATCTTTAGATGACATAATTATTTTCTAAAAGAGATTTAATGAGTTGAAAATTGTTATGTGTTACCGAATATAAATTGAGCTCTAATAAGTTTTTTGGTTTCTAAAAAAATGAACTAATTTTCTTTTCAAGAAAAACTTACAAATACAATAAATAAAAGCAAAATTTATTTTTTTCATTAAAAGTATTTTAGACTAATTGCTGTTCACATGAAAGTTTGGAAAGTAAATAATGATTTCCTAAATTTGCCGCCAATAGTTAATCCAAATTGATTTTCTAGCTCCCATTTCCAAAGTCAACATTACAGTCGAACGACAACATGGAAAAAAAATAAGGGACGGCTAAAAAGAAGTTTCCTGGAATTAGTGGTGTCTCCCTATACACTTTTACGGCGACAGGAAAAGTACATCTAAATCGTTAGATAGCGTCCCTAAAAAGAAGGAGGAGTGGGTGGAAACCTCGTGTGGTACATGTTGGTGGGAGGTCACTGAAGCTTGTGCTTGAATGACGAGAGTAACGTGTGGCAACGACCAACACCGGAAAGACAAAAGCTTCCTAATAGTGCACGAATTTACTCTACAACCCGGAAAAAAAACAGACACGTGAACGCGATTACGAGTTGAGAAAAGAAAGGGAATAAAACAAAAATAAAAGAAGCAAGAATTGTTTTTTTATTTATTTGGTTACTCTTTTAGAAATAAATAGCAAATTTTGTTTTGAATATACCCAATGGAATTGTAATAAATGGGAAAGATATTATAAAAAACAAAATATACTTAGTGAATAGAAAAGGCATAATTTAAATTTTAATTTAATTGTGAAGGGAGAATTTTTATGTCAACTTCATCAAAATATAAAAATTACATTCACGTTTAATTATAAATTGTGTCGTAATTGTATGACGTTTTCTAAAAATAGTAGTGATAGATAAAAAAAAGAAAGAGATAATATTTAATGTGAATCTGTGCTGCTTTTCTTCTTTTAACTCATCTTCTTTAAGGGTAAGACAGAAATTATTAACAAAATTGAAAATTTGAATTATTTTTCCTAAATTTTAATCACTTTTAATGTTTTTAAAATTTTACACCACGATAAAGTTTAAAAAGAATAATATATCAAGAATTTATCCACACAGTTTAACTAGAATTGTTTTGATAGCTAAATACGCTTCTTCTTTGAGCACACCTGTTATTGAAATGCATGTCAAAATAAATTTGATGGGAAATGCAGTATCGAAAGTAAAGCTGGTAATGTTTTATATAACCTGCAAAGAAAATAAATTGCTTGTCTAGAAATAACATCTGGTATAAGTAGTTTACATTGAAGACAAGCACATAATTGATGAATTGAATGTACTTGAATTTGATATGACATCTAAAATCTAATTACAACATAAAACTGCAGACACATTTGACATTTTGAATGAAACATTGATTTTGCATTGAAAATGCAACACTTGTTAAGCATTCTATTAAGATGAAAAAATGGTAAGTGTGCGAATATTTTAAATGCTTAATCATCAAGATTGATGTCACAAATAATAGCTGGATTTTTGAGTTGATTGTGATAAAAGCATGAGGAACAAATTACATCTTAATTAACAGCATACAAATTAAGTTTTATTAACTGGTAATTCTGATTGCAATAGAAATATAAGATCCTAAATAGTGTTTAACATATATACTTATAAATGTATAGATAATTTTTGAATATATCAACTGGCAAAAAGTTACGAGATGCTTACTTATGTAGATCCTAAGGTTTAATTTTTTTCGAAAAGAGCAAAAATGTAATTTTCTGAATGTTATATTAAAAATGTCATTCTCAAAGTGTCTTAGATTAACAATTAATTGTTATTATGTAATTAAATACTACAAATAACTGTAATAACGCAATTCATACTAGAAATTGTTTTACACTTGAAGTATACGTTATAAAAACAAACAATAAAAAGAGAACATCAAAAGTACTAATGAAATTGTGTGTGTGTGACTCAATTTAATAAAATTAAGAATATAATTAAAGATAGAATACCAACATTTACAGCTCATGAGAAGATGTTTACTAAATTGACACAAAAATATGGTTTTTCTGTAATGGCCAAAGACACTAGTCAAAACAAAGGTATTACACCCTAAGATCATGCCAAACCATAAATAAAACAGCAAAATATATACAAGACCACCATTCAAGACACAAGTATTACCAACACACACAAATATAAATAATTTATTATTTTTTAATTTTTAAATTCCGAGCCTTGTAAAATTTAAATACAAAAAGTAAATGATTAAATTGGCGATGTCAAACATTTTATAAGACGTTTAAGGCTTTGGTGACCCTACTGTAGGTAATAATTATCCTTACTTCATTCTTATAAGTAGTGTTTCACCAGCCAAATAGTATTTAATGAAGTTTATTCGAATATTATTATTCAGTAAAACATTTTTAGCTTAATTTGTCTTCTAACGTTATTTAAATTGTTACATATTTCATATATTTTATTTAAATGACTAAGAATTACGTTTTTATAAATTTTAATAGAAATATTAGAATTCTAAAAAATTAATGTGTGCGTTAATTTTAAAATTAAATTAACTTATTGTGCCATAAATAGGAGTATATGTTAGACTTTAATTAAGTATCCGAAAATTTTGGTACTAAATTTTTATTACTTTTTAATAAAATTTAATTCTTTAGGATATATATCCTTATAATTCTCATTATTTTCTAGGAAACTAAAAGTTATAAAATCATCAATATACCTAAAAGTAAAAGGCATCTGGATGACATGATTTCTCATAGTAGTGTAAGAATAAATTAGCTAAAAGACTCGAGAATTTAAATCATTGAGGAATTACTCATCGGTATAATTTATTTCCATTAAAAATACAGTTATTATAAATACAAAATATGCATAAATCTTTCCAATAATTAATATAAAAGTAATACAAAGCGCCATATTTCTAAAAAACAAAACACAAAAAGATCAAAAAGCTTATTATTCGGAATACTAGTGAAGTTGAAGATATAAATTCAGTTATAGGTTTATTTTATTGTTCAAGTATTCTTAGCTATTAGGAAGGAGACTTAGCTTTTTTCTAAGATTATATTTTAATAACAATAGAACATATAAATTTATCCATGTGAGAGTTAAAATCACAAGTAATGTATCGGAATTTTATTGGATTTTTATGAAATTTACAATTACTAATGATATAAACAATATTTAAGTTAAGATTTTTGATTTTAAGTGTTTCAGATAAAAATCTTGAAGTTTTCTTAAATAGTTGTTTTAGAGGAATTAAGTGTTTTATATGTTTTATAATTTGATATTTCATTATTTAAAAGTTGTAGGTAGAAAATATTTTACAAAATTCACAATTGTGTTTGAGGATTTATCAACTGGAGTAATTATAAAATGTTTTTGGAGCTCTTTTATAGAATTGTCTTTAAATTTATTGTAAAAAATCCATTTTCACTGTGTAAATTGTTCTATTGCAATTAAGTTAGATAGAAGTTTTAAATATAAATTTATCTATAACAATAAGAAAAAAATCTTAAGATTTTATCATAATTATAACATTAAATAGGTTTAACCTTAATTTAGAATTTTTCTTAATTCAGTTACCTAAAACAATTTCAGTATTGCCTGAAACTATGAATTAAACAGAAGAATTTTCAAATTTACTATAATCTTTATAGACACAACCAGTGTTTTCCTTACTAATAGCCGTATCACCACAGAACTTATTATAATAAAAACAGATTTATTAAAAAGCAAATCATGAGTTCATTTAATTTCAATTTCATTTAATTTGAAGGTAAAATGAAACTCTTTAATATTATTAGAAAAAATTATTTTATCATATAAAGGATGCTTAAAAGAAATAATAAATTAATCTTTTTAAATATTTTTATTATTAAAAAATGTTACTTAAATTATACTTGAAAGTGTAAAAAAATAAAATTTTAAAATGTTAATTATTTAAAATAAAATTTTCATAATGAGTTGAAGTAAAAACAATATGTTCCTCTCTCAGAATACTTACAAAATTTTACTTTTAAAAATGAACATTCGCTTTTTTCTTTATTATAAACAAATATACGAACATTAGGAACTGATAAATGGACAACATAAAATATTACTCAAACTTCAATAAATACTTATTTTGAATTTTGTAGCTAATTTATATGCTGAAAGTAGTTTTTTGTTTATTTTTCATGACAGAATTTAATCTTATTCAACTGATTTCAGTTTCAATTTGTATATTTTTTAACAATTTTATTATGATATGAATTGAAATATTTTTAAGTGAAAACAAACATATAAATTTAAGATTAAGAATAGCAGAATTTACTGAGTTACATTCTAGTTTGTTTAATGTTTTCAAAATTCATAAAGTTTTATCCAAAACTCAGATAGAAAATTTTATATTTCTTTTAATAAGAAGAAAAATATAATATTTTCACTTTTTAACTTACAATATAAAAACACCATTTGCAGAAAACTTTTTCTGAAAAAAAGTCCATATTTATCCTTAATTATATATTATAATTAAAATTCATTACTACTTTACTTATTCAGGAAATCATTTTACATCTAAATACCAATTAATTTACAAAGAATAATTTAATAATGCATAATATATGAAAACATTGTAGTATTCAATTCATGTATATTTAAAAACTCCTTAAAATTTCTAAATTTATACTGTAACAAAACAAACTAAAAATAAAACTTAAATTAAAAACCATTACAACATTCACAAAACTTGAATAGCAATTATCTTCCAAGCATCTTAGAAGCATCTATTGAAACTGAAACTGAGTTCCAAAAAGGATTCTGCTGATTTAACAATATCATTCTTAGATGATATTGTGAAATGTCGCCTAGAGACACGTTTTGAAGATATTTTTACTCTCCTAAAGATATCGATTTTCTTCACGCATTACGAAGGCAGAAAAGAGGATTTTGAGGCTTCAGGAAGTTAATAAAATTCTATTACACTCATTTATAAATTTTATAAGCTTGTTTAAGTTTCAAATTGAAAGAATAAAATAGAATTTTACATTTTTTTTATACTGGAAGAATATATGTATCATTATATATTATTATATATATATATATATATATATATATATATATATATATATATATATATATATATATATATATATATATATATATATATATATATATATATATATATATATATATATAATAATAATAATAATAATAATATATAATGCATGTATATCTATCGGAAATGTCAAGAAAACTATAAACTATATATTAATACATATTTCGCTATAACATAAGGACAATTTATGGTTAAGATACTTTTTATTAACCACAGTCAACATGTTACACAATTTAAAATACAGCTATATTTAACATAAAATTTATTTATTACAGTTAAATGTATCATCTTAAATAAACTTTTCAAATAAGTTGTTTCAACTGGGAATACGATGGTATGCTTTAACCGTTATACATAACATGTATTGAAATGATTATTTACAATATGAAATGTGATATATTGTATTTGGGGAGAATTTTGAATATCAATAATAATCAGAGAATTAAAATATAATATGAGTAAAAAAACTGAATGTAGTTATAATTCTACAAGATGTCAAAAACATCTTTGTAAATACCTTACATTCTTTACTAAAAGCAACAAACATTCTTTTTATAAAATCTTTGAGCAGTTAGTACATAGAATAGACTCAAATGTGTTTTTAAAATTTTTTAAATGTTATTTTAATAATATATAGAAAAATGCATGGTAATGTATACATAAAAATGCATTGCATACGGTTTTGAGAATGAGTTAAAAGTGTATTCGTTCCAAAAGGTATGTTGAGCTCAATATATTCAAATCAATTTTTAATACTTTTTATATAGATGATAGAAATGCACAGCAAAATGAATTTAACAGTATTTTAAAATAGAAAACTGTCAATGATAAAATTTGTCTATCTTAAAGAGGATAGAAATTTTACTTTATTTGTTTTTCTCTCAAAACTTCTAATAATGAATTTTTTAAAAATAATTATTGTAATATCTTAAATATTCAGTGTAGTTTCTTAAAATGATAGAAATAATATTAAAAGACAATAAAATCTTTTCAACTTTGAAAAGGTGTTTAAATTAATTTTGAACTAAATAACAAATAGGTTTTAAAAATAACATATTTTTTCGATTTAGAAAATGTTTTGAAAAAAAACTAGCTTTGTAAGTTTCTATATAAGAACTTGATATTCTAGGAAAACAAAAAACTAATATTATCGAAATAAATTGTTATTTTCTCAAAAAATGAAAAAAATAACGTTATTAGTTATTACTAATTCAATAATTAAAAATATTATCACAGGATTGCTCATATTATGTAAGCAATGTAGGCAGAAAGAAAGAGTACCAGATATTAATTCCATATCTTGAATTGGACATTGGTTTTATTGAATAAATTTGTTATTTTAACCAGAAATTACATAAATAATAAAATGATTAATTTCATAACTCGCGATTGATCTTAAGTAATCATAATATTACTTCTGAAATCAATAATAGTGACTGCATCTAACCAATACAATAAACTAGTTTTAATGTAATAAACATGTTTTTAAATTATTTAAAGGCAGTTTTATTTCTACTAATCAAAATTATTTTAATAAAAAATATTTAATGTTTGTTTATGAGATAAATTTATAAATTGTTAATAATTACTCGGATTGTTAGTTTTTAAGGAAATGTAATTTTTATAGAGTTCTAATTTCTTAAGAAATTATTTTGTATTTTCCATCGATAAAAATAATTGGAAAACTTAAACTCAAATCTATGAAAATCATTTAAGGATGCAACACATTTTACAACGGGGAATAAATATATAATATTAATTAACCCCAGTTTATATACTAGTTACAAAAACTAGGTAATTGCTACAATCTAAAATTCCGGAGCAACTAAGGGAAAGAATGAGATATCGAAGTACGATTTACACAAGAGTGGTAGCAAGAACTTCTCTAAATATTAATGTGGATAAATGGAACATTTCTGCTTTCCGGATAAACATTTTCACTTTTGCAAACACTTCTTTAATCATTTCCTGAATGTGAAGTAAATTTTTGGATCATTTATTCAATTAATACATATTACTCACTTTTTATGAAAATTCCTTCTATAAAACATTCAATTAAATTCTAAAATTTATATCATATTCTTCTTATAATGCTGAAATGATTAATTTGTGTCATCCACATACTTTATTATGGCATTTTTTGTACAATTATTTAAAAATAGCAAAATCAAAATCGTATAATTTGAGTAAATATACTGGTGATATTAAGATTGAAAATTTTTTATTTTGAGCTGCAAAAGTCTTAATTTCGTTTTGGATGAATTCATTAAGGCTATATACATTAAAATACAATATATAGTTACTTACGGTACTATTAAAGGCCTATTAATTATGAAATTAAAATTATATGATTATAGAATGCACAAAATTTGAAAGTAGATGTTAATCAATAGGATATACTTAAAAATAAGTAGAACTTAATTCAGTAGACACTTAATTATCTGATAGGTTAATTGTTTTCTTCTGATCCCTTCCACCCACTTTAATAATTTTTTAGGAAATGCTTTTATTTTTCCACAAATAACTAAAGTCTCTTATGGTTTAGAATAGTTTTATCTTCTTAGAGGAATGAAAATTTATTTCACTGAGAATTTTCTGTATTATCTTTTTTTATTTTAGTAATGAATAACAAAGAAAAAAAATTTGTTACATTCAGCTTACTCTATATTGTTATTTGGTATGTAATATATTTGTTAAATTTTAATGCTTTTAAGATAAAAGTTGCTTCCAATAATTCCCTGATTTTTTTAAATATTTTTTTAAAAAAATGTTCTACTATTTATTCAAAGATTATTATTACTAGCATATTTTTGATGCGGTAAGTGTGGAAATTTTATGATTCTACTGAATATAAGATAGATTCTTTTATACTTAAAAGAGATATAACCTAGTAAAATATGAAAGTTACTAATTTATATGCAAAATTGTAGGTATAATTTTTCTTTACAAATAATTTATTAACACTTATATAAGAACTATATGATTACCTCTCGCGAAGTATATTCAATTAAGTAACATCAAAGACATACACATCACAAATTTGTTTGGCTATTTAAATATACTAATTGCTGGAAAGCATAAGCACATTTTTACGAAAATTCATCTTTATTAAAAATGCCATTGAATTTTAATTATATTATTTTCAGAGATGTCACTTTCATGGCAATATAAATTGTCTGCATAATTTATTTTATTATTTAAGGTTACAGATGATTTTTCCTTTAATATTAATTAATAAAATTTAAAAGTTATGTTATAAAATTAAATATTAATAATCTATTTTGAAAAATTAACTACTCTACAGTTTAATCTAAATTCTTAATTTAATCAACCCAGCCATTACAAATACACAGAGAATACACAGTAAACTTTGAATTTATATTTGCAATTATTTTGAAAATTAAATTGTACGATTGAAAGAATTCCTTGACTTGGTCCTAAATATTTTGACTTCTTTTTGTTCAAAAATTAGAGATTTTGTTTTACATAGAATTTGTAAAGAACACTTATTTGATTACAAATAGAACATTTATTAAAATGAACAGTTTGCACCAGTCACAGAAAAATACTTTTAGGTAAATGAATTTTTTATACCATTTTGTCATCA
Source organism: Latrodectus hesperus (assembly GCA_037975125.1). Taxonomy (NCBI): domain Eukaryota; kingdom Metazoa; phylum Arthropoda; class Arachnida; order Araneae; family Theridiidae; genus Latrodectus; species Latrodectus hesperus. The sequence goes on from CM075854.1 coordinate 29,335,538, forward strand.
TTTACAAGAGATATTTTAATTTGCTTTAGAAGAATTATTTGGACCACTTAATACAAATAGAAAATACAGTTATAAATAGTTGGTTAGAATATTGTTTTTGAAAGTGTATGTTGCTAAAATATCTCAAAATGCTAATTTCATTTTTGGTGGCAACAAAATGTTTTAAATTGTGAAGGAATGGAAATATCTTTTAAAAATCAAAAAGTATGTTGCAGATGCTGTCTTAATTATTCGGGAAAGGGCTTAACCTCACTTTAAGTTGCTCCCGATGTTTCATTTTCTCCGTCATTTAGCTTGATGAAATCATGTAAAATGGTTCAATACTGTTATCGTATACTACTTTAACATATTTAGCTTATGTTTTTTATTCTGTTTTCCTTTGCTTCTATGGATATTATTTCCACCAAGAAAAAAAAAGAAAAGAAAAAAACAGTGTAGTACCTTAAAGTGAAACTATCTGAAGAAGGAATTTCATGAAAATGTCTTGATACTTTTAAAAAAAATATAAGCATTGTACCTCATTCCCTCCCGATTCAAAAATACTAGTATGGACTTTTGGACATTTCTCTGAATAATGCATCTTTAAATTCAAATCATTAAGGAGGGCAAGAGAGTAGATTAACTTTAACTCTTATTATATTCCTTATTTGACTTTGTATTCAGCATTTTATTTAATGTAATTTCTTAATGTAGGTTATTAATTTATTTTAACAGCAAATAAAAGCCTATTGATAAATCTGCTTATGTAATGCATTTTTATTATATTTTTACATCCCCTTCTAATTCAAGATATTTAGAGAAAAAAGTTATTTGTGATAAGATAAAAATATGCTTATTGGTTGTATTGAGGCAAAGAACCTAGGCGTCTTTTTTCACTAATATTTATTTTTACTCATATAACACAAAATTAAAAATACTTTCGTAAGATTATACTTAAGTAAAAGTGACCTTTTACTTTTGATTATATTACGATAATTTAAAATTCATCATTTTGATTTCCAGACACAATATGTATTGGAATAGAAGTTGATGTATGTAGGTATACTAAATGACTTCTTATTTCTGTTTCTTTAAGAGTCAAAAGTCATAATTGAGCGACAATGAAGTATAAAATTTAAGGTTTCAAACTCCATCCATAGGAATTTCATATTATATACACAATCACTGTTAATACATTATTCAACTCTAGTATAATGTTAATGTATCACTCATGTAAATTTTAAAATTTTCACAAATTCCTTTTGAAACTGTTAACTATCATAGCGAAAATCTAATGATAAAATTTATAGTCAAAGGTAAGTAAAATTGCAATGATTAAAATTCAAATTTCATAAAAGAGTTAACACAATCTTTATAAAATTCTGGATTTAAAAACCAAATTATTTTCAGTCAGCATTATTACGTTCATTGAGGCAACTGAAGAAAGAGATGGCAATTTAGGAAAAATTCAGTCTCCAATTTCTAGTATATTTTAGTGAATTCATGTATTAGCATATTGGAATACAGATAATCCTTACAATAGCATTATGAAATTTTACTGTAATTAAGATTCTTTAATATATTAATATAAAACAAGATGTTTAGATAGAGCACTAACATTAAATTGAATTTATAATGCTTTGTTTTGTTAAAAAAAATAATAAAACTACTTTTAATTATACTTTTCTTTAAAAATGTGAAGACTTTTAAGAAAGAATTCAAAAAATTCTTATTAACGAATCCGTCGATTAGATTAAAAGTTTTCTGAATTTTAAATCTTTTCCAAATTTTCAAGATTTGAGGAACTAGGAATTTTATTTTTCCATATTTCTATATTTAACATAATAAAATGAAAATTTTAAAATTTTTAACGAATTAAAATTGCAAAATTTTTATATTATGAATTTAAAGCTTAAGTTAGTTTATAAAAAGTATAAAATCAAACAAATTAAAATTTCTGTTAAATAATTTTTTATTTTTGTCCTAAATAATAATGTATTTAAAAATATCAGTGAAAATTAAATTAAGATCGATTAAATTCATATAAGTTTTTGTTATTATAAAATACATTACATTTGTTACTATAAATTCAAAGTAAATCATAATAAATATTCATTTATTATGATTTACTTTGAATTATTAAAAATAAATTATTTTTAAGTAAGGAATTTATATTTTATGAATAGATTTTCTGGTCCTTTAATACAAAATGTGAGCATACTCTACAATAATTAAACTTTAATTACTGCATACTCTCTGCAATGATTAAACTCTTTATAAAACGCTAAATGTGTTCTAATATCAGTAGTATTCAGTTTAAGAGTTTCTGATTCATTTTTCTCATATTTTAGAGTTATAATATTTGCTTGAACTCAAGTATAAAAGACTCTGAAAAAAAGTAAAATTCTAACGAAAACAATGTCATTTGAAGCATTTCTATGAATACACAATAATGGTCGCTAAGTGTTTCGATAACAAAAAGAAATTTCGAAGCTACACCAAGAAAAACTTAAAGAAGTACTCTAGTAATAAATGTCTTACACATAGCTGCTTGCTCTTCTATAAATTGCGAATTACATCCTCCTAACATTGCGTTAATAATGAATTATGACCTATTTCAAATTCAGCGTTGGCTTGCTGCCAGAAAGACGAATAATAGATGCGATCCTCAAACTAATGAAATAAATTAATATCAAGATCATGTGAATTGTATAAATATCTATTTGTTAGGAAATCAAACATTCAAAGAATATAAGCAAATCCTTAAAAAAGCGAAATAAAAATTGCATTTAATTTTTTGCATAAATAAAAATTGCACTAATGTCTTAATTTACAATATAACGTATTTTTCTTAGATATATTTCATATTAATATATTTTCAATTAATATATCTATAATAAAACTTAACACTAATAAAAATTTTTAAGAATAATCCTCATGTAATTATAATATGTTTTCTTCCTAACAATATCCCTTTCATTCTAATAGAAGCCATGCATTTACTTTTTCCTTGAACTTAGAATGCTATAAGTATTTGTGTTATTAATGAAAAAAACGGTACATATGCCAAGTAATTACAATGTTGTATTAATTGAATATGTCTAAAACAAACATGTTATAATAACAACTTTTGTTTATAAATCTCATCAAAAATAGTTTTAAAATCCTTTTTTAGAAAACTAAAATTTTGAAAAAATATGCTGTATTTATAATCAGTTTTAAAATTTTCCTTAAGTTTCATGAGGAATAAATCAATATATATTTACATTTGTATGTGAGTCTTTTTCACACCTACTGAGCGAAGAAAATTTTTCTGATTTTAAAAGCATAGTTTTAAATTCTAGGAGAAATTTATTTAAGATTGAAAAAATATACTATTATTACAGAAATTTATATAGATTGTATTCATAATGATAATAAATATATATTATTAAGAATTATTATTCAAAAACAAATCAACAATTTAATGAAACTTATTGTATAATATGTTTTTACGAATAATATAATTTTTTGAAAGTTAAAGTAGTGATAAATTTCCATTTTTATATAAACTAGTAACAGATTTTGCTGCATTGTACGTAGTAAAATATTTTATACTCAACGAAAAGGTTTATGAGGTATTAAGTATTATCTAACATCACAAATAATAATGTAAAATGCAACATTTATTCTTATCACACTGAAAAATAAAAATTTATTCAATTATTGAATTGTTTTGTTGATATAATTTAAATGATTCATATAAACAATAAAAATAAACTTAGTGAGTTCAATATTAAATAATGAATGCATTTTATTACTTTTCATTTTTGAATGAACTTTCCTTACAGCTTTATAAATCGTTACTTCGTAACAACTTGAGCAAATAAATTTAAAAAAAATAATTATTGTTTTTAATATTTTGTAAAGCTATATTATATGATGCAAAAACACATGTTGGCAAATTGCATCAGTTAAAAAATAGTAAGCGAATTTTATAACTGATTGCAAAAAATCAAACAGTTGATAGTAAGTTTATAAGACACAATTGATGTTCCAACTTTGGTATAATATACAAGTTTCTAAATATTCTATAAAAGAATTTTTATTTTAATCATTCACGCTTGCTCTTACGATTTTAATGCATTTTTATAACTCATAAAATGGCTGTTTCTATTTATATGATAAGAGCTTAGCATAAAACTTTTAGCGTAAGAGGTATGTTTAAGTATAAAAGTTAAATTAACAAGCAACAGAAGTAGATTGAATGAGCATAATTCCTGTTATCATGTCTGTTTTGAATGACATATTTGTTGGATTTAAAATAAGCGAAATAAAAAATAGTACACACATGTTCTAGATATCCAAAAGTATTGCTAGATTTTAAAAAATACAAGGTAATAACAAAATTGTTAAAAATGTGAAGCTTTTTAAGCGCATTTAATGTTTTTAAATTCGATGAAATTAAGAACAATAACTGTAAAAAAATTAAAAAAAAAGTTCATTAACATATAATGGAAGTTTTCTTTCTTAAAAAAGATGAGCAAAAAAGTCAAGTTATATGTTAAATCTTTTTAATCCCTTTCTTACGTTAATTTGATTTCTTGTTAATTTCTTTTATTGAAATTAATTTGATAATTTCTATATTTATCAAATTGAAACACAACACAATAAAGATTTAACGCAAAAACTATATATAAATCCTATATACATAACAATATCTGCATGAACTATTTAAGGAGTATATTATTTTTATTGAGAAAAATCACCTTTTTTAATGTTTAAAGTAAATTATAATTTTTTAATTTAATAAATACGTTAAAATTACAAAAATGTATTTCATAAGTTTATGTGTTTATCGTCAATAATATAATAAGTTTCTCATATGTTCATATGAATTTTTGATATAAATTATATTCCTGAAAAACTGGTTTATAAAATTGTTTGCTGTAGAAATCTTTAAGTCAGAATTTTAAAAGCAATAAGAACGTAAGTAATTTAATACATAGTAAGCTATTAACATCTTTATTCGTTTTAAACCAATTAAATATGCTTATTATTTGCTCTTAAATGTTTTAAACTAAAAATAAAAATGTTTCAATCTAAGTAATTTGAAGCAAGTTTTAACCAAAACTTCACTGAAAAATTATTATTTCCAATAAAAATGCTCTATACGATATTATTTCAAAATTACTTCAAAAATTTTTTGTCTCATATAAAGAAAACGATATAACAGAATATCATAAGTTAGAAATTTAAAAATAAAAATTGAAAACAAGGTTTGTGCCAAATATGTTAATTATACATTTCATTTCTCTACCTAATAAAAAATTATTCAAATAATTTTAGAAAATAATTTTTACTGTATTTTTGTAAAGATTATTTCGTTTTATCTTCTAAACTCTTAATGCAACTATCAGCCGCATATTTTTAGCTATGATGGCGTAAAATAATGAAAAATTGATTTGATTCGGTATTTTCCTTTTCAACAAGTTTTTGTTTTGTTTTTACATGTGAACATTTTTATTAAAGACTTTTGAAACAATGCTAAATTTTTAACTGCTAAATTATAAACTATATTTCCTACACATAAATTATAGAGCATTATTTATTTTAAATTCAAGAGATATTTTAGTTATTTTCAAACAATAGATTACTAAATAAGTAGAATGGGCGATTTATTTTTTCACAATGTTATTAACAAATAAATATTCAGCGACATTTTTTTCTGCAATTCTTTATCATCATAACGATATGTAACTCGAAATTCCGTGTTTAAAAATATGATTTTTTTATATTGTTTTATTAAGAATAAAATCTATTAAGAATTTCAGAAAAAGACAATTTTAGTCAAAACTGCTTAATGGTAATATTGCATAAAGAAAGTTGAAAATTTGGTGTGACATTTATTCAGAATTGAAATTTCCAATCCCACTTTATTTGACGGCATTTTTGCCACTTTTTTTCTTATCCTGATTTTTTTTTAAAAAAAATCAAAGTATAAAATAACATGTCCCTTTTTTCCATGTTTTGTTTGTTAAGAATTTACAAAACTATTACGTGTGTTATTAAATAAATTTATCAGCGTAACCAACTCTTATAACTGCAAATTTGGCTTCGGTTTCATTAAAAATTCAACACAATGACTAATAGATTTGCAGGCAAGATCTTATATACAAATTACTTTTTTATTTTGCTTTTATATGTACTCCCGTTTCGAAACTTTGCGTTATGAACATATTTTTATCATGATTTCTGTTTCGGTTCGTTCACAATTATAATAAGAATAAAGTATTTGCTGATTATATTTTTATTGCAATTTCATTATGCCCTTGCTTTAGAGTTTTGAATTAAAGATATTTTACTACTATTATCATCCGTAAAGGATCAAAATTATTCACCCAATACTAGGGTTTGTATTTTATTTGCACTAGCGCCAAATAAGAAGTTATTGATAATGCACACCAAATTAAGGTTCAATTGGACAAGTTGTTGTTTTGGCATGCCCCCAAAGGCCAGCAGCGCTAGACCAGGTCCATAACGTTGTTCACTCTACAATAATCCAAAAACCAGAAGAGGGTCGTCAAACAAGTCCTGCCTGGAGAGCCCTAGGCACTCAAGGATATGTTCAGGCGAAGCCTGCTCGGTAGAGCAGTTGGTACAGGTTTCAAAGGTTCGGGATTCCTCAGAAAATTTTAGGGTTTTAAGATGTCCACTTCGAAATCGGGCGAGAATAGTTTGTTCCTGACGACTTAAGTCGTTAGTCAGGGAGCCTCCGGGACGGGAACTTTGGCACCAGTAATGTACCGGAGGGACAATCCTATTCTTAATTTTTTCTCTGGAGTCAATCTCCGTGAAAGTGAGAGGAGCTAAATTAACGGAGGCCTCGCCAGCACCAGCTTTCGCTAGAGTATCCACAATTTCATTTCCCTCAATATCGACATGGGAAGTAATCCACTGCAGATGAATCTGATGAGATATGGAAAGCCGTTTTAACTTGTTAACTATTGTCACTCCAACATTGTCTCTAACACTTTGCCAATTGCACAGGTGCTGAATTGCACTTCTGCTGTCAGACAGAATCCAAACCTCCTTTCCATAAGGAAGAGATGAAAAAACCTCAAGGGCCTCATCAATGGCTATCAGTTTACTGGAAAAAACCGAGCAGTGATCGGGATTTCTCCTCTGAATCTTTAATTCATGGTCTTGAGATTTGACAAAAATACTACTGCAGGACTGGAAAAAGTCATCTCTACTGCCATCTGTGTAGGCTTGAACAGCATCAAGTGGAATCTCTCCAATTTTCTCAAGGGCCAATTGCCTCAAATAGGCAGGAAGGTCTGTTTGTTTATTCATATGTACTGGTAATTCGAAATGAAAGAAAACACCGTCTAAGTCGTCCACCGGGCTAAGACATTAGGATATGTGATGTGGTTCCACTGCGTCATCGACAAGATTAAAGAAAGCCACTTGGCTGAAGGGACTGTTTCTCTTAAGCCTCTGATTGTTACACCAGTTTTTAAAGTAGTTAGAGGTGCGATTTTGTGAGCCTAGAGCGCTATGTTTGTTGAAGTATTTTATTAGGCAAGCACGTCTCCTAAGTCTTAAGGGCTGTAAGTCTGCTTCAAAAAGAACAATTTCCCTGGGACATGAGTTTCAAAGCCCAGTGATGATCCGAGCTGCGCTAAGCTGGACCTTTTCAAGTTTCTGAAGATTTGTATCTGAGGCACTACAGTAAATTGGAAGGCCATACTCTAAAATTGGTCTGATTAATGAGATATACGTGTTTCTAAGGGTGCCAGCGTCAGCGCCCCAATCTTTCCCAGAAATATACCGTAAGATGCTGAGTCGTTTTCTCGCCTTCAGCACGAGATGATCGATATGTTTATTTCCTAGTATTTCAGAGTCCAACACAAAACCCAAATATTTTGGGTGATTATCAAGAGGCAGTCGTTGATTGTTCAATAGGATATAAGGATGGAAATTATAAAGCTTTCTATTACTTGTGAAAAAGCTTACTAATGATTTAGTAGGGTTGAAGCACAGCTTGTGTTCTTCAGAAAAGTTATGCATGTCCTCAAGGACAAGATTAATATCTCTCTCTAACTTCGTTACCTCAGAATCAGATTTCCAGAGAACAATATCATCCGCAAAAGCGCTGACCTCACAGTTTCTCTTAATAATACTCTCAATACTTGATAAGTATAGTGAGAACAGAGTTTGACTCAGTACAGATCCCTGGGGAACCCCATGAAATATTCTGAAACTCCTTGAGAGGGAATTATTATACTTCACTCTGATAAGTCTAATTCGTAAGAAATCGTAGATCCAGGGAAAAGGAGTGTCATCGTTAAGAATATTAAAACTCTTGATATCAATAATATCGAGTTACTTGTTTCCTCTTGGGTTTGAAGTTGAACAGCCCCATATGGGGTGTTTAGCATTTAAATCACCCAAGCAAACAGTACTTGTATTAAATAAGTCTTGTAGTTCGATTGGAAGACTCTTGAGATCAGGGGGATAGTACAAATTTTAGATGTCGAGAGGTTTACCTCTCCAAATGATCCTTATGCCCTGGATCTCGAGATTTGAACCATTAGTAATTTTACTGTCGATGTCAATACTCTGATAATTGATGTCTTTAACAAGAAAAGCAAGACCTCCTCCCTTCCCATTCTGTCTATCAACTCTATAAATATTGAAGCCCTTGATTTTGAGAGTAGTGCTAGGTTTCAATTTAGTTTCCTGCAAGGCTATAACTTGAACTCCTTCAGTATCAGCTAAATCAAGTACTTGGTCAAGCTTAATCCTCTTTGCACTTGTTGAAATTCCATTCACATTAAACTGCAAGATCTTCAGAGATTTTGGAAACCGTAAGTTACTTCTCGAACCTAGCCCTCTGCCTAAACCAGGAACGCGGGCCTTTATTGACTGCGCGACGACCGATGCAGTATCAGATCTATAAGGTGTACTATTTATGGATGGGGAAGAATTGCAGCCTCTGTTAGTCGCTTGACCAGAGCACCTAAAAATAGGTAGAGGACCGACTTAGCTCCATTACCCCAGGCGTTAGCTGAGCATATTGGAGTGGCCTTCACGCCTTGGGTGACCGTGCCAGGAGAATACACTCCCGACGTACTTCGCCTACTCCACCCAGGAACACCCCTCGCCGGCAACTAGAGCTCTAGGCTGCTAGCGCACACTATGAGAAACCTGTGGTACTTGAGGAGGATTGGACAAGTGAAGCAGCACACTCCATATTGTCAGCCTAGCAGGCACAAGACAACAACAACATTTGGAGAGAACTTAACTGAAAAACTTATTTAGAATAAGAATAGGAATTATTAATAAATATGAATTATTTAAAAATTTAAAGTGAAATATAATTACATGCTTAAATGAAAAGCAAGAATCATATAATTTTTCTGCATGCACAATCTGCTAGCTGCAAGAAATCAAAAATACATAGGAGGACACATATAAATAAGATTTCTTTTGTAAATTAAACGAAATTTTTGCTTTGATAATTTTCGTATGATAAAAGCTTCATTCTAATCTAGTTACATAAAAAATTTGAAAAACATATCTATTTCCCAATGCAAATACACTTTTCTTAATGCTGGATTTAAAGTACGTTTTAATAGTATATTGTTTTTCACACACACACATACATTTCTGAGGTTTTTCTTCACAATTGATTTCCTACATGATAAATTGTCATATCTTTACAAAGGATTTCTTGTTGTTTTATACATTTAAACTTCTTACTTTTTAAAATTCAATTTTATCTTAAAAAATTGTTCGTATGATATTTCATTCAGATTCCTGAAGACCAATGAATAAACCATGTATAAATATTTAAGAAGCATTAAGAAAAATCATAACAGGGAATGAAATGTATTTATGTTCTCAAAACTTTTATCGCTGATTTACACAACTCTACACTTTGAAAGACACAAGGGCAGGTTTAAAGTAAAAGTACTATTTTATTCTAAAATTTTAAAAGCACTCACCTCTTCTTAAAAAGCAAATAATGTTTAGCCAATTAAACATACATAAAATATTACGTTCTTACTTTGCATGGAACTTCGATATTTTCGGGTTGCAGTGATTTGAATTTAAGGATTAAAAATGTGAAATTAGTACATAAAAATTATACTTTAAGATTATTAAAAAAGTATTTCTTTAATTTAGTTTTACTTTCAAATTAACTTAATTAGCATATTTTATAATTAATTTTAATAAACAAAAATTCCCGTTTCTATAAATAATAATCTTTTTATAATATGGATATATCATTAATAATGGTAATGCATTTCCCCTGAATACATATCGTTGTTTAGAATAATAATAAAATTAATGTTGTTGGTTATTTAAATGACCATATGAATAATATTACTTTAACGATTAAATCAAAAAATTTTTTGCGACAAAACGCTGTTGAAACATTGAGCATTTTAAAAATCCAAATGGAAAATGATGTTGTAGATAATATTCCGATTGTTGTAGATAATATTCCGATTTTAAGAGATTTCTAAATCAACATGAATTTAACCCTTTTGTTTTCATAATTATTTGGTTAATTGGACTTAAAATACATACTGATATTCCTTTTACTAATGTGTTTCATCGTAAATGAAAGGAAAATTAATGGGGAGCATTAATAGATTTCTCAGTACATCGATGCTCTTCAATACAATTTATTGATAAAGTAATAAATGTGTTCAAGAAATTTGCTTATTCTTTTTAAAATTTCTTAAAAATAAAGTTATTAATTGTATGAGAATATCACAAATTTGAAAAATTGCTAAGCGAAAGACAATAATAAAAACAACGTGAAAAGTAAATTATACGTCCAAAGAAAATCTAAGCAAATATTTTTATACCCATATTATAACAATTTATGAATAATTCTGTAAAGCCTAACACAGATGTTAGCTTATAAAACCTTTTTTGTTCTATAAAAAAGATGATAAACTTATAAAGATGAGTAATATTACTTAATTGAAGTAATTGAGCTATATAAAAGATGATTTGAAGATCACTTTAACGTGTCTCTCTTTGGTAATCTTAAGAAATCATCGAGATTTAAATAAATTTCAAAAGCAAAATTTTCGTATATTTTTGCAATAAAAAAAACAAGAATAAATTTTAATATTAAAATAAAATGTGCTTTTTTATACCAATTTTTTTTAATATGATAATGCAAAGTATTTAAGCATGGTAAATTTTACACCTTAAAAATTTACTTTAACATGATTTAATAATTGAACTAATATTGTTCTAATTAATCTCTAAAAATGTGCAAGTAGTTTAATTCTTTCTTCAGTTCCTCCAAAAGTAACTAAAAAGTTTCAAAGATTTTGTTAATGAAAACCAAGTTAAGATATTCATTGAAAATAGTGTATAAATTGTAATAACCTCCATTTTTTAGAAATATTATAATGCCTCTTGTCTAAACATAAAGTATAACTTAATCTATGTTAATCAGCATTAAAAAGATTCAGTTATGCTGATTAGAAGTTAAAACGCTCTTAGGCACACAAATTTTCAAGAGAACAGTAGTATGTGGTCCAAAAACTTCTTAAAGAAGGAGTTAAATGATTGGATAAAGAACGGTGGATGAATTATAAGCTGTTAAATAATTACAATTTTCATGATTATAGGAATTAAAAGAAACATTTTAAAAGGTAGATATACCTCTTCCGTCCTGGAAAGATTAACAATTGCCTCTTAAACCGGCGCGTTTATTACACGCCCTTCCGTCCGGCACAGGCTCATATTCAACCTTCCCTGGCTTATGAACGAGTAATTCAAAATTAACCCATTCTCAAACTAAACGGTAAGGTGTTCGTAATGACGTCAGTGAGAGATGTAATCGATTACTCAGCGACGTGGCCTTCAGTTCCAAACTTCCTTTACATTTAAACCGTGATATAAAGTACAAAAATGAAATGCTGTCTAGAAATTTCCATCTTTTTATTGTTGTAGTTATCTCTAAATGAAATGTGGCACAATTTAGAAAAATGTTTTCTGCAGTTAGTGAAAAATCCATCAACAACTTTTTCTAAAAATGAAATATATCATCTCTCTTATTATAAAAATTTGTTCGCAATTTTGGATGATATGATTAAACTCTTTATTGACGTTTACTTCTCATGCCATCTGTAAAATTTCATTTATTATATCAATATTTTCGATATAATAGCTATTATTAATATAGCTCTTTAAATTAATGTTCAAAAATATGCGATGGAAACCAAATTAAAAAAGTTTAATGTATCTATGTTCTGTTATATTCATATTTAAAATGTGATAGTATAAATAATAAACATAGTCAGAAACGTAGAAATACTTTTGCGAGACAAAAATGAAATTTATATCAAAATGTATAAATAATTTGTTTTAAGCAAATTCTTAAAATATGCAAGTTTTCTTTTCCATGAATGCTAAATGTTATGGTTTGTTAAATTGTTGAAGATATTTATTTTTTCCTTGAATTAAATCAGAAACAAATAGTCTATTTCATTGTTTGTAACATTAATATGATGCAATGTTTCTTTAAATATTTTCCCATATATAAAGCTAGTCAAATGAGCTTTGAAGCATAATATAATTTTTCAATTATTTTGTGGGAGACAGAAATTAAATCATAAAATTTGAAGCACTTGAGAGATTTGAAATAAGCCCTTATAAAACTTAATGTACGAAAATATTTCTTTACTTTGAAAAAAATTCAAGCATTTTAAAATGCATGGAGTATGGAAGAAAGACTAATTCTTGTGTGAAAGTAATCCATTCACTTACTTAACAAATTTGTCGGAAACTTTTCTTCACTTTCTAAGAAAGTTAAAATTATCATCAGTCATCTTTGTTTAATATTAAAATGTTTGATTTATTTGATTTTTTCAAACACACAGGATTATTCTTTATATAAATTAATTTTTTTTATCATGCAACTAGAACTATTTCATATATGAATTTTGAATATTTAAAACCATTATATAACATTTTTAATATTTATATAATACCTCTATATTTATATAATACATCTATACTAAGTAAATATTTATATTTGAATACATCTTTTATTTAAATATACTTATTAAAGACATATTTACATTTTATTTGTTAATCATCTCGTCTTTTTATAAAAAAAATTTAAATGATTACACTAGCTTATTAATGTTTATTTAAAAGCATAATTTATTTAATAGTTGAATTTAATACTAAAATAATTCAGATTAATTATAAGGAGTAAATTTAATTCTTAAATTAATTTTGGTAAATTCTGCAGTACATTTAAAATTTATTATTACTTAATTATCTACAAAGATTAGCTTTAAATATTTTTCTGTATTTTTATAGAAATTTAACTAGAGTTCAATGAACTTATTAAGACTTAAAGAGCTAATGACTGCCTATTTAAAAGGAAAATACTTCAGAAAATTTAATTGGAGATTTTGAAAGTTTTCTTATCTCTGTTTAAATAAAAGACAATAAGATTTTATTTTCGTTATCAAACTTTTATTTTTGTTATGAAACTTTAATTGCCAGTAACCTTCATAAACTTTTATTACCAGTTTAATAATTAAAGAAAAAATTCATATTTTCACTTATTCCATTAAAAATAAACTCTTTAGCGGTAAATATTAGAGCATAACTTTAAACAGCAATATTATTGATAACGTGCATGCATAATTTATATGCCCTATTAACTTTTTATTTTAATTATTCCTCTTTGTTATACCTATAAGCTATTCATCATAATTTTTAATTTTATAAATGACTGCTTTAAATTTTTTTCTTTCGTTACAAGTTTGGTTTGTTTTCAAATTTAAAATACTTCTACTTAATAATTAAGAATATAGCATGTCATTTAGATTTATTAAAAAAATGCTTGTAGGGTTTGTCAATAAAGGGAAAATTGCATTGTAATTTGATGTCTTTCTACTATTTAACCTTCAATGTTCCTTCAAAATTACTCTTCAAATAATGAATAAAATAAAAAAATTAACATATGCGTGTGTTGTATATTTATAATTCATATTATAATTTTTAATTAAAGTAATTTAACACTGCAGTTGTTTTCTGAACCTTTCATTCTTAGATATGCTTAGAATTGGAAAGTATCTCATGTAACGTACATTTTTACCCGAGATACGTATTAAATCAAAATTTGCATTTTTAGGATAAAAAGATAATTGTTTGTATTGACTTTAGGCCTTGTGTGAAAAAAAAACATTATTTTTTGGCATGAGTTACTTTTTTATTGTAATTATTATGAGTTACTTTCTTATTGTACTATGAGACTGTATGAATTCCTCTAATTTTTCTTATATTCCATTTGCTTATATTTTTATAATTTTTTGCTGAAAAGTTCTATCATTTTCAGATTGGTTATTTAAATAAAAATTTTATTTGATTGAAACTTACAAAATAGTATTTAATTTCATATCAAAACTTATATATTTCTTTTGTAACTGAGAAAGTTTCTTTTTCATAATTAACCGTTGTTACGTACTCTTATTTAATAGTTATTTTGCTCGGTTTAACATATTTGAAACAGGCTCACAAATTTTGGGTTATGATGAGCTGCCCAAATTTAATTGCAATTTTTAATAGCAATTTTTCTAATCCTGAATTTCTAAATCAAGGAAATTTAGATTGAATTAGATTGTGGATGATTTTGTTGAAATTTGTCATAAATGCACATCCGTTTTTTAAATATTGATAAAAATTAAACTTGAATATATAGCAATATTCATAACAAACTTTCATTGTAATCGTGTTAGGAAGCAAATTATTCATTGCTTTAAAACTAAATTTTGATCTTACTTAAAACATTTTTGCTTAAAATTAAGCAAATTTTAAGCAAATCATTTTTTAATGATATGCATACATTATTTCCTAATCTTACTTAATTTTATGAAGCTTATTATCAATTTTAAATAAATCTCGAATTTACTTTATTAAACTTATTAAAATCTCAATAAAATCTTTAAAGTAGTTAGTTATAAGGAAATTGATTCATACAATTTGTTAAATATATAAACAGTAAGTATAAGATTTTAATAAATACCGTTATTAGGAACTGAGAATCGTGTAAAGTGTTGCTTCATTTCTTATAATGTAAAAGGTTTCATCATTGCAATTTTCCAATTACAAAAATGTATTTAGTAACAATCGAGAAAATATGGCTTACTCTTTTCTTTCCAGGAGATCATGTAACTATGTTTATATGTAGAAGAAAGATTTTTCGAGAAAAAAAGAAAATAGTTTAATGTAACAATTTTATCATCTTGATTTTAATATTTAATTCTTACCTTCTGTTTTGATACATGTGTTGCTATAATTGTCATAATTTGATTAGTATATATTATAAATATATTTCAAGTATTTAATTAGAATGTATTATTAATCAATAAATATTATTAATTCCATTTAATAACATCTTTAGTGAATACAATTTACAGAGTTATGTTGTACTTCTAAATTTCAAATAATTATTTGAAATCCTTAATAAAAAAATTCAGAAAGTTAAGCCACTGTATGGAGGATTTATAGCGAATATTAATCAGGCTTCCCTTAACTAATTTTGTTATTCATAACAATAAAATTTCACAAAAAAATTCTATATAAAATGACGGTTGCATATATATTTAAAATGAATTCCAGTTAAATAAAATTTTGAATCCCAGTATCTTAAAGGTTGCGTTTCACGCTCATAAGTCACAGGTCTGTGGTTCGATCCTTGGGCAGGACGAGAATGACTCATCCCTTCAGTGGGTCGATAAACTGAGTACCTAGATGCTTAGAAACTAAACACTGGGGATTTCGCATTAGGCTGACCAGATAATCTGGACATATGCATCACACCCCAAAGCCTTTTGGTCAAGAAAACAGAAGATGGGCATTATAGACCTTGGACCACATGGTCTGTGGGGCCACATATTTAAGTTCAGTACATTTAATTTTTATTAAAATTAATTCTTTATGATACTGCCAATTTTTCATGATACTAAAGTGCTAAAATTATTTTCAATTTAATTATTATCGTAGTTTAGAAAATAGAATTAGAAATTTTTTTTCGAAAACGGGTTAAAATGTTTTAAGGACACACATTTATATCATCAAAAGCTTACTTTTACCGCTGAAATGAGAATGGAAATAAATGATTTTAAATAAATAAAATTTTTAAATCTGATTTCGATTTTTAAGGAATTCTTATTGCAAAGAATTGTTAGATGACTTTCTTATTTAACAGTTTTTTATCCACAAATTTAAGTTGTGAAAAAATTGATATAAAAATCATGATATAGGATTTAGAGCTTTTATACAAATGATTTTTTCTACAAAATATTATCAAAAAAATCAAGATATTAATTTTGTTGTATGCTAGGTATGAAAATTATTTTTAAATACCAATAATTTTAGCATATTTACAACTATGAGTTAAGCTTACGACTTTATTCTTCGACAATCATTTTCCATTACTGTGTGAATTGTATTTAATAAAACTATAATTGTGTGCACATAGTATTTGATTGGTTCATTTGGAGTAAAAGAAATTTTTTTCAGGCTTTAAAGTGAATTACTGAAAATAAATGTGATTTAATATGTTAGTAACTTTTAGAGATATTTTTGTAAATGTTTTGATATTTATTAATAAGCAATATATTTAAGAGGTAATATATTTGATTCATATAACAAGTGTTATCAAATGTATAAAGTATTTTTAAAATATATACAGTTCAAAAAATCCAATATATAGTTGAAAAATACCAATATCTACGCTCAAATTATCATTCACATTGTTTTCATATATTTACATGTGGTGATTCAGATCCCAAATATTTGTAAAAATCGCGAGTATTATTTGGTATTATGTATTATCTAAATAATAATTAAAAATTTGTTTCTGAGAAGATGGCTTAAGGACTTTATTCAATCTACCATAAATAACTCATTTTTCTTCTCTAGCGTTATAATAATATTCTTAATATATTTTAATTTTTATTAATTGCATAAAAACAATTTTTAAGATTAACTCTGCTTTAAGACCAAAGTATCCAATATTTTTCCTAGAAAAAGGTATTATTATAATAATGTATACATATTTCATAAAAAAATAATTTTAGTTATAAATAGTAAATTTCACATAAAACTCTCTGATATTTTATAACTGAGATTAACGCATTGTTTTCTTATTCAATTTTTTATAGGTTATCTATTCAAATGTAAAATACACTCTCCAGTTAATGAGTTGACTTCCCCGCCAACAGACAGCTTGAAACATGTGATCATATATTTTGATGAAATGCACCTGCTATCTCTATTTGGCCATTCATTTATCAAACTTATCGACTCTCCAAGCGCCACTAAAGCAACTCATGTGTTTTTTTGTGTCGTTATATTTTGCTTATTTGTTTGAAGACCTAGTTTCATGTCTCGGGGGGAACTCCGGTTTCTACTCTTTCAATTACCTGTATAAGAAAAATCTATTGTTAGGGGCATCGACTGTTTTAGTTACGAATTACTTCCCTCAAATGGATACGGAGCATAAAGATTGCTTTATACAGAGTCATGTTTACTTCGAAGATTAAGATGAAAGAGCTCAATTACTGAAAAAAGAAATAACTGTCAATCATGCACACTTTCGCAGAGTTTTGTATAAAATAAGTCTCTAGAGTGTTTTGATAAATATTTCCTACAGTTTCTTTTTTAGAAATTCTTACCGGTTATATTTACCTGCCTAATGGAGAAAAATATTTGGAACTTTTATCCAGCAATCCAAATCAGTCGTATTCATTAATTCTGTTCAATTGCATTATTTAAAATATTTTTCAAAGAACTTTTAAAATTTAACAGAAAATTTTCTCGATTAAATTATTTAAGAGATATATATTTTAAATTTAAGTTTTGGAATATATTACACCACAAATTCTTCCCATGACTCTATTTTAAATTGAAAACTTTAAGAATGATTAACAGTATAACTTAATTACATGATAAGTTTTGTAAACTTAAATATATAGTAATTACTTATTATAAAATGAATTTAAATGATTTTTACATCCAAAATTAATACAAAAAGTGATCTTTGAGTCCATTTAACTATTTAGTATTGACAGTTAGAAAAAAAATGTTATAAATCTCTTAAATATTTTACATGAAAACAATTTTAATTACTCCGGTGATATAAAAAGCCTTTAAATTATTGACAAAGAACTTTATGAAATAGGAAGATAAGGACTTTTGCTGAAAGAAAATGTTTTATGACATCTTGCTAATTTTTAATAATTAAACCAGATGACTCAGGAAGGGTAAAATACATTTAAATTTAGTCTGCCGTTCAAGGGTATTTTTTGGTGCACGAGGGCTAATTAAATAGGAACCTATATCATGAAATGGGCTCTAAACCTTAATAAACATCCAAGTCCAAAATGGAAATCGAATTCATAAATTGTGGAGTAAAGGGCCAGAGCAACTGATAGCTTAGCAAACCTCTTTGAAATGGGTTTGTAGTGACTAATTACATTTTACATACAATCTGTTCAAAGGTATAATGTTGTAATACCGCATTTGAAGATATATATAACTTACATAATATTTTGATGAAATTTAACTAACATAATGTTTAATTTAATGACTTTGAATTACGTATATTGATTTATTTTATACATTTTTTGTAGAAAGAAAAGTAACCCTATGTATGCATCATATATCAATCTATATTTATATACATTTCTGTAAAATTTTCATTGAAACTTCCTACATTTATATTTTGAAACTACAGAAAAAATTTATTGACCGTCTATTTTTATTTCTGACCTACTTTTATGCCATCAATTTTATTTTGCGCCAGCAAAATTTTTCTAGAATTAAGATAATTCCAAATATATCATAGAATTATCCTAATTCTAAGATAATTTTGGAAATTTTAAAATAATTATATGTAAGAAAAGTTTTTTTATATAATAGTTTTTCATCACCTGCTGGGGAATCAATCATTCACCAGGACTATGTAATCGCAGAATATGTAAGCAAAGTTTTTGATAACGCTTTTTTATTTAAAACATTTAATAAAATGGTAGTTACGAAACTCATCAATATAAAATAGAGTAAATATATCGATAATAAAAACGAAATTTAGAGAATGTTTTATTTTCTTCTCTATGAGTGCTTTCCAACAATCACTTGTTTTAATGTTCTCCTAGTAAATAGCCAGAAAGTTTACTTTACTCCAAACAATATTATATGACACATCCAATTTCTTCAAAAAACAATATTAACAACTTTCCACTACAGAAAATAGTAAGGATTAAGATAATTAATATAAAATGGGTAGATATATCCAAAGTAACAAAACAGTTTGGTAAAAAAAATTAATTTCCCAACCCATGAGCACTTTAAAAGAGTCACTGGGTAAAATTGCACTTCAAGGAGCCCCATTCTCTTTTGGTGGTAATAATCGTAGATAAAAAGCATAAGCTAAAATTATTAAAATACAAAAAATCAATTTAAAAAAATATCACACATAATTGCATCATACCAAATATTCGAGTAGGAATTCAATTCTTGGGGCACTCTAAACGGAGCAAACTACAATCACTCATTTAAATATTCATCTAGAAAAATAACTAGAGCGCTTACTTTACACAGAATTATGTTATGAAACACGCTCAGTCTCTTGGAAAAATTGTATTAATAGACATTTTTAAATTCTATATTGAAGATTATTTTGCTCTAACATTATTATACATGAGGCTCTACAGCACTACACGTGAAATAGAGGGAAAAAGTAGAACCAACGAAGGTTAAGATTAGATGTAGCTCAACACCTAGGAACCAAATCAAGCCAGGTACTCAGCAGGCACCCAAACATTTCTGCGTGTTTTCATTTCAGGCTATGTAAGTTTCTCTATTGTATGTGTACATATATCATGTGTGTGTTTTTTCAGCAAAATAAAAATATATATATCATTTTATACCTTTTCTTTGAAAAATTCTAATATATGAATGTTTCAAAGAAAATGTGTGATTCAGAGCATTATTTTTTAAAGCCTTTAGATTCAGATTATTTTAACACTGATTTTCATCATGTTTTAATTCGTAAGGAATGTGGTTACTTATATATTTGATAATGAACTACTAATACCATAGGATTTTAGCATTAAATGTGTTGAACTCTGAACAATGTAAATCCATTCAACTATAATATTTATTTAATGTGTTATAATATTTTCGCATTATAACTTATCTAACTGGTTTAAAATTGTAAAATGATTAACAAATTTCATTTAAATATGACTAAATACAGTCTAATGTTTTTATTTTTTATTTCATTTTTTTGTGTATTGTAAATTCAAACTGATTATATTTAAATTAAATGCATTCCCCCCTTCAGAAAAAGAGTATTAAAATATCTGTTGCAGTACACGTTTTAAATTATCTTATAGAGATTATACGAGCTATGTTAACTTATATTCGGGTGTTTTTTGAAATGATAATAGCCTTATTTGTATTTTCAAAGTGATTTAGGTACCTTGGGGATACAAAACTGTTAAAAAATACCCTTGGATACACCTTATTTGGGATGTGAAGGAAGACTTCCTTCCTAGAAGTAAACCCTAGTGAGCTTTATTAAATATCAGTTAACAACTCCAATCATTTATGATTGGATATCTGATTTCAAGTAATTTTTGAAGTATTTTATAATTGAATAAAGTTAGTTAATAGAGCACTGAAGAGGAAAAGAGCCGATTAATTTTATTTACGCATTAAATACAATAATTTCCTTGAATTTCTCATGGAATTATATTTTTATAAATATTCAGATTAAAGATTCTCATTCGAAGTCATTAATCTATAAAACAAATATAATTTACTAATTTCATTATGTTTTTAAAAAATGTGAAAAATGTACCTTTAATATTTTTGACCAAATTAGAATCATATTCAGTATGTTTGATGTAAAAATATTTAATACCTTTCTTGTTTTATGTAATTATGCGTTATATTCACACAAAATATGCTAGTTTTACCTCGAGAATTTAATGTCTTTTCTTAAGATTATATATTCTTAAAGCAGAAAATTAGATCAATGACAATGAAAATAAATGATAATAAAAGAAAAGGTTCATTTGATTGTAATAATATGAATAAATTTGTTTGTAATTTAAGTTTATAACTAGCATTTATTAAGAATTATATAAAAAGTTTTTAATTAAAGTTTTTTTAACATATTGCCCAAGTAATTTTTTGCGTTATGTTGTAAAACAGTTTTCTTTGTAATTTATTAGATAGTTTCAATTGTAAATATAGTTTTCTAATAAGTTAATATATATTTTCGATTATTTTACATATAAAATTAGTAGAATAAGTATTTACAAAACTTTAAAATTATTTCTAAGTTTAATTATTTGAAATTTAAATGGCAAACTTCAGGTTTCAAAGTTCGTAGAGGCAATATGAGTATCAGGTCATTGAATTACTAATTTGATTATTAAAGTGTAACAAAGGATTGCAAATCAATATGAAAATAATTTACGATCATATACCAAGATATTTCACAGTTTATGAAAAAATCCAAGTAAACTTTTATTTAGTCAATTTAAAGAAAAATTAAAATTTTGTTTTATTCTCAATTAAAATTTTTAAATAAATAATTTCCTTCTTTCGTACTGAGTTTTGCAAACTGTATGCACAATAACTTCGAGTTATTTTGCATACAATTCATAGATATTTTTTTTTGTTTCTAATTTTCGAGACTCATTTTGTATTTTTTATTTTCATAATAGAATAATTCTTAATAGGTATTTTTGAATTTAACAATTATAAAAAGATATTAAGTGGCATTTCCTTTCTAAAAATATTAAAAATTTTTGCGCGAGTAATTAACCATATATTTTACTGCATTAAAATATTTACTGTAGTTATCAATCAATGTAAAATAATTCTATTATTTTTTATGTCAATTATAGTCTTAAGATCATTAGAAATGATAATTTTAAAAAACTATTTATACTAATATAGAGTTCAATTTATCATAACCATGAAATAAAACTAAATGCATATAACAAATAGATTTTCTTAATTGATAATCAATAAAATAAAATTATAGCAAAAATAAAAATTAAATTTTATTTAAAATTGAAAACTCATTACAATTCAATACAAAATAAACAACCTAAAGCAGTGGAACACCTTTTCCCTTTAATTTTACCAACTTTCATGGTAATTGTTTGGGAAAAGAAGATTATATCTTATCCCAGAATAATATATTTTTACTTCCTTTAATATTCTTTGCCGTTTTTGCCTCTGGTTTGAGAATTTTATTTTTTTATATGCTATTATAGTTTGTTAACGAAAATTTTTTTTCTTTAGACGAAGTCAATGGAACAGCTTCTTTACTTCTCGCAGTTTATTACAATTTTCAAAAACACTTATTTCTATTAAGCTTACGAACCATTTTACAAAATTAACCCATTCTGCTAAGTTGTTATACTGTTACTTCAGATCTAAAAGCACTTTACACAAATACTGAAATAAACATTTGACTCTCTTCACATGCTTTAAAATACTGTTTGATTCGCTAATTTACATAGACAGGTTAAATAAATAAAAGTTTTCAATATATAATAAGAGAATCTAATGCTGATAATTGTTTATTAAGAAACTAATTTTATTTAAGAAACGTTAGAAAAAACTAGAACATTTTAAAAAAGTTTAAAATATAAGCTTTATGATAAATAATGCTTGCAGTATTTAAATGAAGTAATTGATGCAAAGGTACATTGTTACTTTTTTAAAATGTTCCTTTGTAATATCATCAAAATACTTTAAATTAATAACCATATTTTATGATAAAAATGTTTCTAGAATATATTTTATTTATGTATATATTGTCTAGATCCTGAGAAATTCAAAGACTTATTTATCATGATCATTTTCCTCAAAGTTATTCGGGATTGTTAAACTTCTTTAATATTAAGATATAATACACATATTATGGGAAAATATTTATATTTAGCTGATTGAAATATAATAATTTACCAATTAAGTCTGCCTAATCATCTCTTTAATTTTAAAGAAGAAACCAGCAAATTTTATTAGATACTTTAAAAAAATGTTTAATGAAATTTGAGGAGCATATATCGAATTTATATCATATATTTTATAATCATTAGATATAAAATAGTAATTAATAATATTAAAAGAACTGCAAATTTAATAAATTCAACTTATTAAAAACTTATCTAAGCTTTCTCTCTTCGTAAATACCATTATTAAGATTATGTTAATTGTTTCATTGTTACAAAAAAAATATTGTGTTCTTCACAAATTTATTAATTCAATTTAAAACAATAAAAACTCAACAAAATTTTTGGAATGAAATGAGATTAAGAATCTTTTTTTTTTAATTTTCCTAATTTGCATATTCACATTAAATTCGTATTTACTATAATGAAGAAATGTGTATCAAATATTTTTAATTAACTAACAAAAATAAGAAAACAGTAATTTAATTTCAAATAAAATATTTCTAAATATATTAAAATATTTGTCTCCATTATAGTTAAAATATATTGCTTATTTGTTATTTGACATAATAATGTTTGGTTCCAAATGTTTCTTTCTCAAACGCATTTCAGTAAAATAAATTTTGGCATTTTTAAACGATAAAGAAATGAATAAAAATTGCAATTTATAATTATGATAAATTTTTTTGATAATTAACTGTAAAACTTTGTAAAATTGATAAAACTGATCTATTTTTTCATCATTTATTTAAATAACATGTTAAATTTATCTTAATTATTAATACATTAAATGTTGTAAGATTAACATAACAAAACTATTTTTTGCTAAATATATTAAAAACATATAATTTTTTAATCTATTTTATGCTGCAAAAATAATTATTAAAAATAATTTTTCAGTAAGTGAAAGAAATAAAGTAAGAAGTTTAATTTTCACAGTTGAGAATAATATACAATTTAAACGATATTTAACGTCCTTGTTTAAATAATATTTCAAGTATATTTTCAGAATACAAAAGTCATCTGATAAATTTGATCATTGTTTTACAACAATTATTTCCACTATTTGTAAATTAATTTTCTAAGTATTCAAACGATGGTTTAACAAGGGGAAGTCATGTAACAGAAAATTAATCATATAATACTTTATATTATATTAATAAAAATTTTGTATTTTTATTAGAAAAATAGAATATATTATATGTATTACAGTGTAAAGTCTAAAACAATAAACATTATTTACTAATATTTAGTTTCTTTTACAAAAGATAATATATATATTTTTACTAATATCTAGTAATTAATGTTATATATATATATATATATATATATATATATATATATATATATATATATATATATATATATATATATATATATATATATATATATATATATATATATATATATATATATATATATATATATATATATATATATATATATATATATATATATATATATATATATATATATATATATATATATATATATATCTTATATAATGCTAGATATTATTAAATATACAAATATTTAATAATATCTAGCATTATATAAGAAATAAAAATATATTTCTTTTATGAGATAAGAAATAGTACGTATAAAGTTTATTTTATTTAAGTAATAAAAGTTTGTTATCTGTTTACTTATTTATTGAAATTGTTTCGCGTACCATAAAAAAATTTATTTTATACAAATTCTGAAGGATAAAACTGCCATTCGGGAAATTTCATAATAAAATGTTTATCTTACAATACTACCGCGTAATACACAAATCCTCATTTATATGTGGCTGAATCCAGATTTTACGTTCAAATAGCATACGTGTTACATCATGGAAAGAAAACAAAATAGGAGATCAAGTTTCCTTTCCGGTAGTTCCCGCTTTCATCAACAAACACTCCGCGGGCTTCTCTTTCATTTCCGTTTGGATGGAATGTCATGGAATCCCTAATAACGAATCTTTCCCCTCAAAATAGAACCTGTTTGTGAATGCAGTAGGCAGCAAAGAAAGATGTAAAATAATCCATATTCTCTTGCTTACATAAGCGGAAGACTATACGGTAGCGTAAAATACTAAGTAAATAAGGGTTTGTTATTTGTTGCTGAAATGTGAAGTTGCACTCTTCTAAATGACTTTGGGCAGATCCCCTTATGAATAAGTAAAATTGTAATATTTCAAAGTGACTTTAGTAATTTCAATTATATTTTGACTCCCAAAAATTGAATCAAGGTATGTATATTTCAAGGCTTAGATAACTTCGAAGAATTATTATTTAATAAAACTGATAATGATGATACTCACGAAGTAATAAATAGCTAAAAAGGAATTATGACTATAGAAAATTTTATTCTTCAAACTGGAGTTGAATTTATAGTTACATAGGAAGTAAATGTTCACATTTCTCGTAAGTAAAATATTCTAATATACAAATATATCTAATCAGAAATAAAATTAAATAGTTGAGAATAATTAAATAAAGAGTAAATGTTACAGCTATTTTTATAATTATTTAGGGAAATAATCATATTACTTCATTCTACCCCACCATAACCTGTGAATATATAAAATAGAACTCTAATCAAACTTTTTGTATAATAAATAAATATGCCTTAGATTTTATTGATTTAGTTATTACAAGAAAATATTCTAAAACTTTTCTGTCATCCAGATTAACTAAGGAATTGTTTTGAGGATAACATTTTCTTTTCAAAATTTAAATCTAACATACAATCGATTGGGTAATTATACTGTTTATAACGTGCTTAAAATATTTAAATTTGTATTTTGAATAAAATTTACTAAATGGTGTTGAAACAAATGATTTATGTATATATTGGGATTAATATTTAAAAATATACTTTCCCTTTCTCTAATATTTACGGTTCTTTAAACTCAATGAATGTGTTGAAGACTCATTTTCCTATTTCAGTTACCTTGCTTTTAGCAGGAGGAATAAAAAATATAATTATCTGGTAACAAGTATTAGTCACATCTAAGAAATATTTTCGGCAAATATTCTCATTCTAATCCATTATAAACAACGCGTAGTTAATTGTATAAGACTATTAAATCTGCGTGAAATACAAAAATGCACATATTTATTATAAGTTTATATTTATTATAAATATTTAAGTAAACTTTATTATCTCAATATCAAATTTCTAAGCTAAAACAATGCAAGTGATTCAGCAAATTCGTTTATTTTCTTTCAACTTTCTGATCAACACTGACTATCACTCTTTGAGTATTGATCAACGGGCTTCCTTTACGCGAACCTCATTACATGCTTTTATGCTTCTTTTCAGTACCCTCCTTCCCTAACTCTTTCATTCAAGCACGATTCAGCTGGCTGACATCGAAATAGTGCTTTAATCAGATAGGATAAGTTTTATAATGGTATATAATAAGAGAATTTATATTTCAATGATATAGCTTCCAATCTGAAAATAATAAGTATGAATAAAATTAAAAGCAAAACTATCCACATATAAATAATTTTTTTGGCGAAATCTTTCTATCGTAAAGTTGCTTAGTCTTATACTTGTAAACACGTTCTTAATTTGATTTCAGAAATTTATTTTTATAAGAAACTATTAAACTAAGTTATTCATTAGAATATGACTGATTGTTTTATTTTAAAGGAAGTAATAATAAGTTTTACAACACATTTAAAATAATACTAATAATTCAGAACAAGTGAAGCAATTTTCATAAGCTATTATATGCATTAAGTTGTTTTCGCAAAGTTGTATCTTAAATTAAATGTTTAAAATTTTAAGACAAACAAAACACACTATAATAAAAAAACAGTAAAAAAAAAAGATTACATTATTGTATTTTGAAACAAATCGATATGAATTGTCTTTTTTCAATAAAAAATGATTCAACATATTAAATTAAATGAACAGATTAAGGAATTGAAAGGTTCATATAAAAGTTGAAAAATAATAAAATAAAACATTGATTACAATAACAGAAAAACCTTACAAACTGAGCAATATCCATGGTATAACTCATTAACTCTCTAGTTCAAGTACCAACCCATGGCAATGATTTGTTTTTTAGAAAATTTTTTTATATTCCAAAATCTAAAGTACGCAAACATTAATCACATCTTAGATGACATATATTGAAATAAAAGGCCTTGAATGTAACTTTTCTTCGTTTTTAATCAAATACATTTTAATATATATTTTACATTTTACAATGTTTTATTTTATTTTATTAAATGAATTTATGTATTAGGTCAAGGGTTGAAACAAAGTACAATACAATAAAGTATAATACATCTTTTTCATTATGTAAAATAAATAATAATGATTACATAATAAAATAAATAAACAAAAATAAAAAATGTGATAATGCTAAACTACTGACTAAAAATAAATAATTTCGATATTTATTTCATTGTAAATTAAATAAAGTAGATTGACAGAATATTCTTTAAGCTGTACAAATATGTTGAAACATGCGTAAAACGAACTAGGCAAGTTATCCTGCAGGATGTGAAGGAATGTTTGGGAAACTTGGATAAACTGGGACAATACTTAGATAATAATTATTCGAAGGTTAATAAAGACATCGTCTACGAAAAATTAAATTGCACGATTTTCAAATTTTATTTATTTTTACATAAAATACTTAAATTTTTTATTGATTATTTCCCTTTCTTATTATTTTTTTGGTGTGATTGATAAAAATATTGGTAAAAATTAACAGAATCTACGCTATTGATTTCTCTGTCATAATATTATTTATAGTAATGGTTATATTTAAATAGTTTCTACTTATTATTATAATATACTTTGCTTAAATCAGAATATAAGGGAATAAAGTCACCATGACTCCTAAATTTACATGAATGTTAAGCATTTATTTTGATAATAACTTTAAGAATATTTACTGTTATTAAATAAATCTTTCTAATATTGCCAAAAAGTTATAAAGATTTGTTCTTTAGTAAATTAATTTTGTAACGAAAAATTCTGGAGGCATATAAATTATGACAAAATACAGTTCTTGTATACTATTATGTAAATTGTTTCGTTTGAGCAATATTTTACTAGTTGTTCCCGTTAATTGTCACATAATAATGAAATTTATTATAAAATTAATCGATGCAACAGATAATTTTGCACTGAAAATAATTAATACCACTTAAGTATCATCTATTTATCTTCAATATAAATAAAGTCTATGAAACGGAATTTTTCATTAACACATAGCATCCAAGGAGGTCTTTAAATTACATTTATTAAATTAATTTTGATAATACTTTTAAGTTAATACTAAGCAATATTTTGAAAGAAAAAAACCCACTGAATTACTACGTTTTTCAAATTAACTGTTCAGAAAATTAAATAGAAGATCAGGTGCCACTAAACAGAATGTGTTATTTAAAGTACTTATAACGTAAGTAGTTCTGATAAAGCCAAAAGAATACCAAAATGTCATTTAAAATGTTAATGCTAGCGTTTCAGTATAAGAGCTTCCTTTAACCTGTGTTTTACTATAAGTGAAACGCAGAAAGTTTTCCCGCTGATATAACACTATTGTAAGGAAACAATTTTACAGTTTCATTTTGTAGAGCAGAAAAACGTCGTTCCAATTGCTAGTTTCTAAGTTGTAACTATCAAATATATCTCAAATACTAATTAATGCTGATACCTATATAAACATTAAAACTCATGGGTACAAATTAAAAATAATTTATTTCTAAAACCTTACGTTTATATTTATGTGTTGGTGTGTAAACGTATCAATTGTTGACATATTATTTATAACATTTGAAATTTGTTATGCACACACACAATATTATACACATTTAAAACCCAAGAGATCAGGGGTCACTTTCGAAATTATTGTAAAACTAAACAATACTGTTTTAAAAATATCTCTTTAGATATATAAGTTTAAAATGAATGCTTAATAGAATTATTTATATACGACACAGCCAATATATATCGATATAATGTCTCAAAAAATGTAAATAACAATAATATCATATGTCTAAAGAATGCACATTATATAGACAAAACTTTTATACAAAATAGGAGATTTTTTTCAAAACATAAGCATTAGCAATAATTATATATTTAAAAGCTAAGTTTGGCAAAAATAATGAGACAATTTATAGTAATGGTCAGTATTTCGAGCATAAGAAAATTATCAAAGAATTATAGGAAAAGATCAAAGTTCAAAATTAACTATTGAATGTTTTATTAAGAGTATATTAAAGAAAATCATCAGAAATTTATGAAACAAAAGATTGTCCCCTTTTTATTCCTATTTGTAGGTCTGGGATGTGTTTATGAATGAAAAATACATTCAAGAATGTATGATTATTACTAAGAGGTAAGGACATATCTTGTAATATTTAACAGGATTTGTTGACCTCTAGAAAACGCAGAAACATACCTAAGTATTTCCATTTCTTTTTCTTCCTCTTTCTGTTGTCTGAACATCACTCCTTCAATGATCCTCCGCTCCTCTTCAGTCAGGTGACTGAGATCAGGGAACGAGGGCTGCATGAGGGGCACGGGGCCCCCCGAATTGTCTTGTGATTCAGACATCGATGTTTTAAGAGTACTTGTATCGACGATGGGAGAGATCCTAACAGACACCCGATTCACCGACAGCAGCAGGCATAGCAGTATTAGCACCGCCAGCGCAGCTCTACCTTAGCAGTGAATGTACCGAGTCTGAGAGAGAGATCGCGTGGCAGTGTTAGGAAAGCATCTTGGCAACATCTAATGAGTGACATGGCTGCTCTACACTAGGGGTTCGACGGGTGTCTGCTGCGCTATTGCATTCTGGGTAATAGAAGTAGTAGTAGATATGCCGCTCTGCTTCCCGGACCTTCTCGCGGGGCCGGGCCATCTAGGTCATGAGTTAGAAGCCCGTTCGTCTTTAGACACTGGAGTAGTGGTCGAACGGAATCACGCGCATATACATGAGTCCCGCTGTCAGATGGGGAAGGAAGCTTCATGAATAAGTTACGGAAATAACACGCCAGTTGTGCAGCCAATGAGAGACTGCTGAGCAGTTGACGTCAGAAATGGGCCATTCGCTTTAAAGGGGTGCGGTGGGATGGGAGAGAGAGAGAGCGATCGTCTGATAAAAATGTTGCGCGAGTGCCAGTGGTATTGGGGTGAGGAGAAAGAGAGTAAGGGATTGCAAAACTTTTACTTTCTCATGATCAATTTTTCGCCTTCTGCAGGTGCCCATTCAGCTTTACTCTATCAGAAGATTAATCCTTCCCTTTAAAGTTTTACTCTCTCTCACTTTTCGCGAGGAATTTAAGTTTTTGAAAGAAAAAATAAACATTGTCTAAAAAAGTAAGTGTTAAAAGACAGAGAGATGAATTATTTCTAAATATTAAATACCTTAATATAACAAGTAATTCATAAAAAATAATTTAAGAAACAATGAGATTTTAATAATTAAAACAGATGTAAACATTCATTAAAATATAATTTGGGTGCGAGTTGAATATATGGTGAGAAATATTATAAAAAAATTTCCCCAATTTTTAAGATAAGATTTACTTGAATTTATTTCAATGTTTTGAGATAAAAAAATTAATTTTTAAATAAGAAAAAAATTTTTACTGGATTTTTATAGCATTTAGTAAATCTGATTTTAATTTAAAAATCCTTTTATTTTAATTAACGACTTTCCAATATCATCAATTTTAATAAGAAATTTATCAGTCGTTATAATTATATGTTTTCACTAACAATATAAATATACGAAGTCATATTGATGTCAAAATTAATATATTATGTATATATTAAACTAAAACTCAAGTGGGTGTGTGTGATTAATTATTAATAACTTCTCAGAGTGTATTCGGAGAAATAAACTAAAAACTAAACAGGAGACTTCTAATAAAAATTCTAAATTTTTCCATCAAAATATAGTCTGTAAATTGAAAAAATAAAATTTTTACTACACAAAATAAAAACAGCTTTGAAAAATTGAAAATCACATTTCAGAACTATAACTTCATATTTTTCTCAGTATTTATAAATTATGCCAATTATAAAACAGACAAAAATGTTTCTTCGAAATATTTGCAACTTTTTTCCCCATGTCTACAATTTGAAAAGTGAGATGAAATAAAATGGAAAAAATAAACTAAATAATACGCTTGTTTACTTATGAAAAAAGATATACTTAAAACAAAGAGAAAAAATTCCAGGAATTTCTTTGAAATGAAAATTCTAAAGCAATAATTGCGACATTTATATTTCCTTTGGAAATAAATTTTTTATAAGGAAATTTGATAAACTTAGTATATCTTTTTTTATCTGTAAACAAGTATATTACATAACAATGTTACATAAATAACTTATTTATTATCTTTATATATATATACATATATATATATATATATATATATATATATATATATATATATATATATATATATATATATATATATATATATATATATATATATATATATATATATATATATATATATATATATATATATACAAATATAAAGATCTACTAAAGATCTAAGATAAAGTCAGATAAAATCTACAATATTTTATTCTACTTCCTCAATTTATTTTTTTACTATTTATCCATACAATTTTTATTTGAAATTTTATTACAATTATAAAAGGATTTCTATGCTTTAAAAATAAAGTAAGTTATTATCAAAAATATTTAACACTATGTAACTATGCAGAAAATATATATCTACTGCGAAATGTATTCTTTGTCTTGAAAATTGAAAAAAAGCTTTTTAGCTCTCATTTACTTCTATTTAACGGTGGACATCACTTTAAGTGATTGCTTTCTAGTACTATTTGGAGTGCGAAAATTAGCATTTTAATTTGATGGATCTATTTCATGATACTAAATGAAACTTTCCGACTTAAATGCTTACGTAAATTTAAGCATCTGTGAGAAGAAAAGTGATCCGCACGCAAACACGATTATTTTAAATTAAATAAACTTTAACCTAAATATTTTTATTGCTCAACTTAAATATTTTTGTTGTAACATTTATTCTATACATTTTTTATTGTTTAGTTACTAATTTTTAATTTATTATTAAAGTTACTTATTTTCTAAAGTTGATATTATGTTTATTATTTTTTTTAAACAGAAAACGAGAGATACTGACAGGGAAGCATTAATTAATAAGAAAATATGCACAATTTTAGAAATTTAATTTGTATAATAATCTTATATAAATATTATGATAAATATGCATATATAATTGAAGGAATGTGCTAAAAAGAAAAACATCTTATGTCTATATGTAAATAATATTGGGACCCGACATAGCCAAATTGGGGCCTGGGGCAAAAACCCTTTTGGGGGCCCCTCCGCTGCAAAATAACAAACTTTCTATTAAAAATGGCAAACGATTATGTTCGATTAACAACGTGAAATAAACTTTGCTTTCGGCTTGGGGGCTCCTATGATGTGGGGAATCAGGGCAGCTGCCCCGTATGCCCTGCAATTAGTTAGACTCTGAACTATATTAAGTAAGCAAAGCAAATCCAATTTTTATATATAATCAAAAGTTTTTTTAAAAAATATCTATTGGAAACAATTAAATTCCAAAAAACACTTTTTTCCTCAGATTAAAAAAATTTTTTTTGCATCTTTTTATTTTCCAAATGTAGCTATTTCTGATTGATCTTAATTCATACAACTGAATACACATTCTAAAAAATATTAATATCAATTTTTCAAGACGAATTTAAACATGATTTTGTAAAGAAATAATACTCATTCCTGTTTTTACTTGCTATGTAACATATTGATTAAAGAAATTAGAATTTACACCGTATAAACACAAAGTTAATCAAGTTTTTTGAATTATATAATATTGTGGAACTTACTTTAAAAAAAATTCTCATATAATTTCGACTTGAAATCCAAGTTATTATGTTTGATTACTCTTTAGCAAGAAAAAAAATGTAGGCATAATAAAATTATAGTTATAGAAGCAATTGGGAAGAATGATTAAATGTTTTTTGACTTTCTAGTTTATCTTCTCATTTTTAAAAATTTTAGGTTTTCTAAATAAACACGCTTATTGATACTTTCCTCTTCGAATCATGTCTTTTTTCTTCAAATTTCAACTGTATCGAAGAGATATTTTATTAACGCATTGATAGCAATACTTAAAATACCAATAGTATTTAATATAAATAAGAACTTTGTGATTAAATTTCTTCTTTCAACTTTTAGTGTTGAAAACTCCAAAAAATAATCTCTTCAGGAACTTACTAGAAAATTAGTATTATTCAATAGTTCTTATAAAAAAGAGAAATTTAAAAAAAATATTTAAGTCAATAAGATTAAGCTAAAATAGTTTTTGAAAATTAACTTTGAAAGAAATAATGACTAATTGGATTTTTTATTAGAAGCACTCACGCGCGCGCGTTTTTGTGGTCTCTGAGTGAATGCAGGATTCAAAAAGTGATATAAAGCAGAATTTATTTTAGGTCAATAATTACACATATAGCAGATGAATTAATAAATACTATCAGTTTTGTTATTCATTTATAATTATTTGAGTATTTTATAACAAAGAAAATACTTTGATTATTTGATTTACTTTAAATATTTGATTAAAGAAAGTTTTTGCCAGTCTGTTGATTTTCATTTTTACGACAGTAAAGATTTCACTGCATATGCATTGTTAAACATTACGGATGAACTCAAAATAATTTTTTGTCTATTATTACAATATAAACATGGAAATGTTATTATAATATGAATTTAAATTTTAGTAAACAACGTTTAATAATTTCTCAAACTTTACTGACAAAATAAACAATAATTTCGTAAAATAGATTTGTGTTTAATTGCTTTATTAAAACATTTACGTATACCAGGATATGTTTTTGTATTTATAAATAATCATTTACATATTTAAAAATATTTTTATACACAATTATTTAAAATAACTACATGGATTCTTAAAAAAATATTCGTCTGTTTTAAATACTCTAATTAAAAAAACATGAAATGCCTCAATTTTTATTAAAATTTTTAATATATCTTAGATATATCTTAGAACAATATTTAAATTGAACATAATTTTATTTTTTATGAGACAAAGACAATAATTGCTTCGTTTTGTGACAAAAAGTTAAAATTTATTTTTCTTTTTATATCATCATCCAAGATATTATTTTGTACGTTTGAATAAATAAAGAATGGTTAAAATTCCCCGCAAATAAAATATCTTTAATTAATAGAAAATTGTTTTGGTATAAATGAGATAAAGACCGAGTTTCCTTTTCTGCTTAAAAACTTAATGCACACTGAAGCATTAAATCTAATCACGAAACTAGTGAGCATTAATCTTTTTGGATAAAAGAGAAAATTCTTTATTAAAATTTTCTGCATGATGTCTCGGATAGCTTAATAAGATTATTAAAGGTTTTTAAATTCAAAATATTTCTCTCGGTATTATTTTTTTAACTATTAATAATTGTTTTATATTTTCTATAAACGAACAAATATAGTGTTACTTGGTAAGTATAAACTTAATAAGCTTAATTCAATAATGCATTTTATTTGGATATTATTGCTCTTCTCTGCAATTAGACCATGTATTTACACATTGATTAGTGAGTCCACATTAAAATTTTGACTTTTTATATTCTAATAATCATATATGGGAAATTAGTGATATATTGAAATATTATACAACGAACTAAATTTTAGTATGACACATTAGATATTTCTATAATTATTACGTGTCGAAATAAGTATATGTGTAGAAAATGAATAAATAATTTTAGAAAGGAATATTATAAACTAGAAGGTAGTTAACTCATCTGAATAAAAGAAGGAAAAAATTGAAACTCTTAGCATATGATATAAAATAAAGTACAACTTCAAATTAATTTTAATCTTGTTATTTGTTTAATTATTCTTTCTTTTCCATTTTTCCCCTGTTTACTATCGATGTCTTTATTTCGTTTGCTTAAAATTTTCATAGTAATTGAAAATCTTCTTAAAATTTAGTGAGTGTAAGAACCTCATCTTTTTTTTAAATATATAAGATTTCATACATTATAAAAGTAATTAAAAAAATTTATTACCTTGCTCTCTAAGCAAATTGAAACAGTAATTTATTATTCATTAAATTTTTTAATGCTTGGCTACGGTCTGCAGACAATAATTCGATAAGGTAATTTGTGCAATTTAAAGAAAGAAATTATACAATAACTTAAAATCATTATTGTTTGAATGCTTACAATTATATAATTTATTTGTAATTCATTTTAAATGTATGCCATGAGGATAATGGAAGGAAATACGGAAAATATGCATTTTGCAAACTCAAACTTTGTTTCCAGTAAAAGAAAAATCTACAATAGTCCATAATAACAACACCACTGTTGCTGTCAATTTGTTCGTGAAACTCTGGTGTTGATGCATCTATTTCAATCAACGGAAAACGACGTTACCAGAAACTGGAAACGCCCGTACATAGAGCCCACCTATCATGGCCGTCGGCTATGAACTAGTAAGATAAATAAATTGAGAAATTAGAGATTCTGAAATATGACTAAATTACTCAAAAAGTTCTATGTTTCACAAATCCTAAGATTAAATTGGTTACTAAATTCATTCAAGAAGCCCAATTTGTGGTAGAAGCTAAATACATTGATCAGAAATATCGTTAAACATTGTGGTAATGTATCTCATAACGTATTAAGGTTTCCTTTTGTCAAAGCAAGAATCCGAAAATACATTTAGGAACGAGGTTCGCATTTAATGAGAATATATTATGATACGGCAATAATACTTATATACATATTTAAATATGTATTTAGGACTACTTCATTTTAACAATTCATTCAAGATATGCTCTACAATTTATAAAAATTAGATAACTTTGTTTTGATGTATGTTATATATATATATATATATATATATATATATATATATATATATATATATATATACAAAAAAGTAATTAATAGAATATTTACCATTTTTTTAAAATTTCATTTAACTAAAATAAACAAATTTTAAAACAATTAGATATTATTTCTAAAATAAATAGATTAATTATGAAAACCAATGTATGCCACTGAAGAAGGTTTTCACATTTTATTTCTTAATTTTTTGCATTGGATGGAGAGTTCAAATCAGTTCAAATCAAAGAAATGTGATTAAGAATAAAGTCAAATCTAGAGTTGTTAGTTGTAGATCACTGTTATTAAAATTTTTAATTTCAAACATTGTTGGGAAAATTCCTTTAATTATAGTCTAACGACTTTATAATTATTTGCTTACAAATTCTTCTGCTTCTATTTACTCAATAAATCTCATTTATTTATAGTAGTTGTTTTATTTATCTTGCAATAAACTTAACCCGGCATTTTCTACCTCACATTCTTTTAATTTACAGACCATTAGTCTTCACTTTAACGTAGATTTACTGTTTCCACCTGCTTAGTTTTGATTCTAGTACTGATAATTTTAGAGATAATATTAAACAATTATTTTTTGTGATTTTCAAGTAACTATTCTCGATATGACATTTAATACAATATTTTTTAAAAAATAAAACTGGACAAGATTCTGCTATAAAAAGATGTGTTAATTGTTTATTTATTTCTAACATTCGTTAAATTTATTTTTAATACACTTAACTGTTTTGATTTTTTTATCTGTTATATTAAATTGACCAGTGAAGTGTCAAATAAAGTTCACCTTCTCTGATAATCTTTACTGCATGTGAGTGTACTTGGCAAAATATTTTTGCTTGATGATGATAAGAAGTTAAATAACAATTAATATTGTTAAATTCTATGTAAATAATTCATAAATTTTCTTGTATTTATGTACATGTGTATTTAGCAATCAATAATAAGAGCAATTTATAAATATTAACTATTTTTTACTAAAATGAAATATATTTACAAGATAAAAACTTTAAAATTTTCTAAGTAAGAACAATATTTAAACTATATTTCTGTAAAACTAACTCATCATATATTCATTATTGATAGAATTTTTTATTTGTTCGATGATAAAATATTTAATGTTTTATTTGTGCTTAGTGTGTGCATAAACAAAAATTTAATTCCAAAGTTCCTTAGTTCATAATTTTCTGAAAAATGTTAAGTAATGAGGGAAAATTTTTTTAAAAAAACCATGACTCATATAAACCATATTTCCTAACATTTTTGCGTCAAATAACCGTACAGTCACTGCTTGTATATGTGACTTATCGAATGATATAAATTTTTATATCTAATGCAAATTAACAAGAATTTTTTAATAATGTGCTCGAAATATATACCTTCATTTTATTAGTTCTGATCAATATTATCTTATTATTGCGTAAAAAATGTTATGCTATCAAACAAAAAATTATCATATTATAATTTACATGGAAAATTCTTAAAATTATTAAAAAAACATGGAAAATTCTTAAACTTTTTAGTTTACTTAAAACCTTTGATTAAATTGTTCCAAAAAAGAAAAATATTTAACTTTTCGATTTATGAGTCTTTAATTTGAAAGAATCGTGCATAAATTAATATTTAAATACTGTTTATTTAAACTTTCTGCGGAAAGTTTCCCTTTTTTTCAGCAAAAGTACCTTGTAATATTTAGATCTAATATATTTCTAGAATTAAAGAACATGTATATTATAAAATGTTTACTAAAACATTAAAAAACGGTTATTTTTTGTAGAATCAGATTTAACTTTGTGTTTTACATTGATCAATTATTAATGTTTGATAAACTATATTACGTTCAATACTAACAAATTTAATGGCTGAAATTTCTCCCAAATGATCAAATAGAAAATATTTTAGTATTTGTCAATAAATGAATATTCTCTTTGTGAACTTAAGCAAATAATTTTTCATATATTAGGTAAAATCAAAAGTAGTAAAAATAAAGAACTGAAAATGCTTGTAGTAAAAAAATTTTTAAAGTGTATATGTAATCATGTAATGATAAAGTGTAATTTAAAAGAAATAAAACAGTATCTGAGAGAGTAAATGTCTCTATGTTTTTCCATTAAACCTTTGTAGAAGTTTATTTTACAAGCATTTTAACCTTATTTGTATGTATAGGGTATATATATTTACTAAGATTAAAATTTAAACGTAATATTTAGCAGATCATAATTGCTGGTATTCATATAAATATTATAATTTTATACACATGAATTACACTTAATTTGAATTATTCTATAGCTTTCATCAGCTTCTAAATTTATTGTATCAAAACACTAGTGTTTTTTTTATATATATATATATATATATCAAATATAGCATAATTGGTATTTGTAATTATTATAGTGTTAGTAATTTTGTTTTATAACACTGACTTGTAATGTAAGAAATAGGCTTTTCATAAATTTAGAATGAGTAAAAACTTAAAATAGAAGTCTGAATAATAATAAAACATAAATTTAAATCATAGTTACTCACATAGAATAATCTGCAGTTTATGTAGAAAATTTGTAAATTTGTAAAAATTATGTAATTTGTCTCGTCTTTGTACACTGATTTTAAGTTATTTGTAAGAAATGAAAATATTTATGATGAAAGATTCATTGAAGTGTTCTTTTCTGTTTACAATGAAATGATCTGTTTCTCTTTTAATATTTTCAGAATTACTTTACGTATAAAATTATCATGTTGTAATAAATAAACATGACAATTAAAAATAAAATCATGAAAGGATTTTCCGTCTTAAGAACTGGTTCCAGTACTTATTCGAACCAGATTTTGAATCACAGAAACGTGGAAACCATTAACGGGAAATTTAAGAACGTTAGCTTTTTTACTAATTGAAGAAGCTAGATTAGTTATATTCTTAATATTTAATGAGGATTTTGTTCGTTTCATTGTAAACTTCCTAAATAGTTTTTCGGTTATTCTACTTTAAATAGCCAAAAAGTGTGAAAAGTTTCTATTGAAAAGGGCGAAGATCTCATAAATTTAAGAAACATGGTGAATAAATCAACTGAAAGAAATTATTATGTTTAGTATTACAGCGTGACAGATCTACTGTCCCAGTTTGAATATCATATTGTAGGATAACAAGTATGACTTTCGAATATTCTCCGGTCATGTTTCAATAAGTATAGAGAGGAACTAAGTATTTGACTGTTTTAATTATACTTTTGAATGCTGCCCTTTGATTTATATTTTACTTTCAAGTAGCTTTAATTCTATTGACAAAATTAGTTTGAAATTTATATCACTCTTTTGATTTTTTATAAATATCCGAAATTGTAGTTAATACGTGTCAAATTTATTATTAGAGAGCTATAAATTTGGTTCATTTAGTAAGGACGAGAGCATAGTGTTTAACATTAGAATAATTATGTTTAGTTCTTGATTTCTTACAAAAATATCAATATTAATTTTATGCTCATTCACAAGAATATATGCATTTAAAATGCCTAAAGTTTGATAAAAAGTATTACAAATGTTAAAATAATTTTTATTCAGTTATTTAAATTAATCAAATATTTATAAGATTTTCATTGTAAAATATCCAGCTTTTGTCAAATAAATAATTTTTCAAGGTTATTAATAGCTTGATTCTAAACAAAAGAAATAAGAATTTGTTCTTGATGTAGTAAAACTTATTTCATATTGTTCACAGACATAGCTATTTTTTGATAAAAACTATTGAGTAATTCTCTAATTAAATGTTAATCTCGAATAAGTTTTATTACAAAAACAACTTCTCTGCTTGCTTAGGTTTATATATATCATATACTATATATACTATATATATATATATATATATATATATATATATATATATATATATATATATATATATATATATATATATATATATTTATTTATTTATTTATTTATAATCACTTTTATAATATTGAAGGTACATGTGAATAGGATTAATATAAATATGTGGCATTAACATAGTTTATTTTATTTATAAAAATATATCATATAAAATATTTATTTTATTATATGATATATATATATATATGTATATATATATTATATGGTTTATATATTAATAAAAATATTTATTTTATTAAACTGATTAGAAATAAAATATTTATCAATGGAATGTTGTTTGTTATTCATTAAATGTTGATTAAATGTTGTTTGTTATTATTTTAGCCAAACTGTATTATTTAATTTATAATGGGTATCCCCAAATATGGGAAGGCTAATTGAACTTGTGAAAGGAATCATTTATTTCTTAAGTGACAAACGCTAAATAAGTGTATTAATTTCTCAATTCTTATCATTTTTTACTAAAAACAAGTGCAAATATGTTAGAATTTATTTTGTTTTTCCAATCGAATACTGAATATTTTTATGACCTTTATAAGAAAATTTACACCTGTCAGGTGGGATGGCAGCCGAATGGCTAACGTTATTGGTATCGTTTCAGTAAGTTATGTGTTCGAATCCTACCTTGGGCATGGGTGTTGACAGTGGTTCGGAATTAACTTCAAACTGTTGGCATTGGTCTAGTCAGCCTTCGGGAGCACAAAACATGGTCCTTCAGTAACAAATAAGCAAGTTTTCTCCTATTTAATTTGGTTTATTAAGTATGAATATTAATTTATAATTGTGATATATTTTTGTTATTAGAAATCAATTATAATTACATAAACTGAAAGTTACTATGTGATATTAGTTGCTGTTGAAATTTTTTAAAATGTTTAATATATATTTTCAAAAAGAAAATATATCATGCAAAAAGAGTCCAGATGATTTCACTAAAACTTTTAATTAAAAACAATTTTCAATTTGGTAATACAGAAAATGTTTTATAGATGTTTTATCAATATTTTAGACGAATTGATTTTTGGGATAGATTTAACTAGATGATTTTTTTCCATTTCCTTTCTTTTTAATAACATAGATTTTAATGATATCTAAAATTGTACTCTTTATTTTTTTTTATACGATAAAGATCAAAATTATTCTTTAATAAATAGAAATTGGAATGTTGCTTTATTTAGCCATAGATATATATTCTTAAAACTATTCATTCACATTTACAATTAAAATTGTACATTCACAAAATTTTAAAAGGTAGATTTAACTTAAAATATATTAAAAATCCTATTTTCTAAATTTTAGTTAAATTTTTTACCGTTTTCGTTTTAATGCATTTTTTTAGTTATTAAACGAGAGTTTTCTTTAAAATTAAACGAGAGTATTCTTTGCAAATCTCGATTCAATAATAAAATAGATTTATAAAAATAATTATGTATATATATATATATATATATATATATATATATATATATATATATATATATATATATGCAGAGTCTCAAGAAATCAAAATAAAATATGATTAAATAAATGATTTATTTATTTATTTTTTTTGAATTAAATAATTACAGCAAAACATCTTTAAAGATATCAGTCTTCTTTATTAAGAAAATATTCTATTTAATAAAAAGAAAAATAAGCTATAAAATATGTAAGCACAGAAGAGAAATTCCTTTGTGCTTAATACTTGTTATTTCTAATTAATATAAAAAGTCATAAAAAATTTAATGTATTTTTATGTGAACAATTTCGTTCAATTTTCCATTAAAATCATTACATTTTAAATCTAAATTTTCCAAGTGTTTTAATTTTCATATTTACATGAAAAGATTTATTTTTGATCTAATATCTACCTACTATTTTCCATTGCTGTACAAGTTTCTGACATTTTCTTCTAATACATTATTATTAATATTCAAATTAATTATTACAATTGATTTTTTTATTATAAAAAATAATCACCATTTTAGTTTTTCTTTCAAAAACGAATTAGAAATAATTTCCAAATTGACAACTTAAATATTTATATATTTTTAGAACAATTTTAACGTCAAGAAAATTGTTACAATTTAGATAATTTGTTCTCTTTTATCTATTATGATGAGAAATTTTTGTACACTGTTCATAAGAAATCTTTTTTCAAATTCATTTACTGTAAAATTCCGTGATTGTTACAGAAAATTGTTATTTTTTAAATGGATATATTTGTCCTGTGGAATAAAATTTAAAACGACATAAAAAATTTAATATATACATCAAAAAAAATCTCATTGTAAAGGAAGGAAATCGTTAAAAAATAGGTTTTTTAAACATAAATACACATAAAAATGATTTTTTTCGTTTTGAAAAGAATTAAATTTTTTTAGCTTGAAATAAAAGATACATTTTGTAATTTATCAGAAAGAGTAAGATCATTATGATTTCAACATATTATTTAAATATTTCAGGAAAAATATTTCTGTGAATAATTCCAATAAAAATAATGAAATTAATTTTATAAGATAGGAACAAAAGTACTGAAATAAAATAAATATAGCTATAGATAACTAAAATTACTCATGCTATCAATAAGCCGGAAATGTAAAATAAACATTTAGCTAATTAAATATTATGGGGTAAAATAAAAATCTTTCTTTTACCCCATAAATTTAATTGGCTAAAAATAGATTTAGAAAAATGTAAAATATTGTATTGTTTTCAGAGTATTGATTTGAACAAAAGTGTTTATTCTTTCCTTGAAATCCAACATATTAAAAATCAAGAAATAATGGGACATTTTTTATAATAAAATAATGAATAAAAGAAAAATAATTAATCGTAAATTTTTGCATATGAATAAGTCTGGTTTTACAATTTAAAGAAAAAATATCTCATTTCTTAAAAGTTAAAAATAATTTAGACTTAAAAAATTATTGATATAGTCTCATGTAAGAATGTACTTTGCACATATATGGATGAAATAATATATGGATCATGTAATAGCTTTTTATGGATGGGCTTATATGGAATCATATGATTATTGCAGATAAGACCTTGAATTATTTATAAGTAATATTAATTAAAAATATTTAACTGGTGTAAATCATATTAATACATATTATGAAATATCTGACAAAAGTTGAATAAATATTATCGAATAAATCATACTTCCTCTATCTGACACATTTTTCTTTTAAAATGAGGGCATTTCTTTTAAAATTCTTATAAAATTCTTCGCCTTTGAGGTAACTAATATTCGAAAAGAGCTATTTTTCAAAAAATTTGCTTTTCACTGTCGGAAAAAAATTAAATATTAATATCAAAAATACGCATAGAATTTTAATGTTTCCATATTACACAATGTAGCAAGAAAGATCACTAAACTGAAAATATTTTACCAAACAAGACATGAAAACTTAGCTTTCTAACGAACCCATTTAATTTTTTTTTGTTGAAAATAAAATTGCAAAACTAATATTATCTCAAGGAAATTATACTATTTTATTTTATTAGAAATTAAAATTAGTTTTATATTTTTATTCTGAATATTGATGTAAAAACCCTAAGTTATACACTGCTCAAAACAATTAAAAGATATTGCGGGTTTTAGGTGGATCTTGTGGCTGGGAAACTTTTTAGCTGATTGATACGTGGTCGACTGACGTAGTAGGTTATATGAGAATAAATTACACATGTTTGGCAGAAAAAATGCATTTTATTGCGCATTTGTGTACAAAAGGAAAAAAAACACAATTTGTGCACATGAGAAAAAAGAATTAGAAAAGGTGTTGTCTTCAAAGGAAGTCATTTTCAGTAGGGGGTATAGTTTCCACGGACGGCCAGCAACGTTGAACACCTTTGAGGCATAGAGTCAATGAGGCTATTAATCACGAATTGGAGTATTCTGTCCCACTCTTCCAGAAGAGCTCTTTCCAGTTCTTGGAGAGTTTGTGGGAGTGGTTGGTGGCCAGCAACTCGTCTTCCTAGAGCGTCCCAAATGTGCTCTATTGGATTCATGTGTGGAGAACACGCTGGCCATTCCATTCGTACGATTCCTTCCTTGGAAAGAAAATCCTCCTCCAGGTTAGCACGATTTGGCCTGCAGTTATCGTCCATTAAAATGAAGTCATCTCCGATTGCTGCAGCGTAAGGGACTACAGTAGGTCTGAGGATCTCATCCCTATATATCGGCGACCAGTCATATGTTCATCTCGAATGATATAGAGGTCTGTGCTCCCGTCAATGGAGATGCCATCATACACCAACACTACCCCACCGCCAAATCTGACACTTTCGTGCACGAACGCTGGATTATTCCTACTGCCACGGTCCCTCCAGGTGAAAATGCCTCTATTATCAGGATGAACAGAAAACGGGACTCGTCAGAAAAAAGAACATTGCTCCATTCATTTCTCCTCCAATTCACATGCTCTATTGCCCACTGCCTGCTGTCGCGACGATGCCTTGATGTTAGTTTAATACGTACCATCGGTCGGCGAGCATACAGACCTACACCATGGATCCGGTTTTGGACAGTCTGAGTTGAAACCATGGTGTCAGTAGTCGAGCGAAGGTGTTGTTGGAGAAGAGTAGCGTTCATATTTCGGCGTCTCCGAGCTGTTAACACTAAATAACGATTTTCATTGGGCGTTGTTGCCCGTCTACGACCTTGCCCTGGTCTTCGGTCTGCACTTCCAGTATCCAAAAAACGGTTCCAGATCCTGGAACTCACACTTTGCGACACTTCAATGGCTTGCGCTACTCCGCCTTGAGTTTGGCCCCCTTCTATCCTACTGTTATGAAACAAACTAATGACTCCAATTTTGAAACATAACATTTAATTAAAAAGAACAAAATTTACAAAGGAGTCATATCGGGGTTCGCTACAATCTCTATCGCCTGCTTCGCGTACAACGAGAGTCTCATTATCAAAAAAAAAAAAAAAAAAAAAAAAAAACCCATAGGCTCTTAAAATCGGAAGTGCTGATGGCGAGACATTACACTACCAACAACTCTCCAAGCTTATGAATTGGTTAAACGACTTCGTTGAGACATCGTCCTCATCGAAACAAAGCAGTCACTGAATACTGATCATCCTTGTATTCATTGTCTTTTATTCAGTTGAAA
Organism: Latrodectus hesperus; assembly: GCA_037975125.1. Taxonomy (NCBI): domain Eukaryota; kingdom Metazoa; phylum Arthropoda; class Arachnida; order Araneae; family Theridiidae; genus Latrodectus; species Latrodectus hesperus. The sequence continues at coordinate 29,380,453 of CM075854.1, forward strand.
GTCAAATTTCATTTACTGCTGCTGAAGCGACGTTTTTGACGTTGAACTCAAAATTAGCATACTCCACAGTTTGAAAATCAGAAAAATTTCATTTATGGTTCTCTTCTTCCATCTTCAGCAAAAAAATTTCGTTTATATCTTTATTTTATTTAAAACTTACAATATCATTTAATTGTTTTGAGCAGTGTATATGATAAGAAACTTCAAAAACTAATTTTCTATTATAAATTAATAAAATACTCTAACTGTTCAATTATTAATTAATTTGGCACGTGTGTGCAAATACAAGTTCTGTTATTTTCTTTACAAACTATTTAGATGTAATGGAAAAAGCCGCAAAACACACCCATTGCATTATGTACGATGAGTTCCGTCAATATCAAAAATAAAAAGGAAATCACTAATTTTAAAAATAATAATAATTTAAAAAAATAATAGAAATACAAAAAGTTGGTAAATCAATGTATTGTTCTTCACAACCAGAAATAAATTAGTTTTAGTTGAAAATTTTAATCTCCCTAATTTATAATAATTTCCGGATTAAGTTTTTATATCAAAAATATACACATTCAGCATAATATAATAGGATAATAAAGTTTTTGATAAAATCATGCAAGATTTTATATTTTTTAGCAAAATAACTGAATATTTTTAAAGACTTTATTAAGGAATGTAAGTATGAGAACAGAGCGAAAAGTGTACTTAAGCAATAGAATATCTAATCATAGGAAAGCAGAGTGATGACAGCTGATAAATTTTGCTGTCGTTTAATTAAGATTTTAACGAGAGAGAAATTCTAATGTTAACTACATATAGTTCTTTTTTGTCTAAATCTGTTTGATTATTGACTTAAACACAATATATGTTTTACGAAGCTAATAGTGCAAGAACCATAGATATACTATTTAAGATTCGATATAAATGGAGATGTTTTATTATTAAAACTAAATTTAGCTGATATTTTATTCACAATAAATATAGTTAACTAAACTGATAGTGGAGATAGATTTAAATATGTTATTATTAAAATTAATATTTTTAAATATGAAATTAAGAATGATTTTTTTATAAAATATCGAACAACACTTGTACTCATCCATAAATAAGCATCATTACCATTCAAAAGAGTTGCAAAATTCTTCTGGGTTTTGTTTCAAGCAATAAAATATTATGAAATATTACAAAGTTAACATAATATTTACTGGATTAATCCAAAAATTTTCCCCCTCATGTTTTTTAACAAATACATCAATACAAAATATACGAATCATTTAACATCGGAGATATAACAGTTTTTTTCTTAAATTAAGAGTAATTCTTCAACTTTTCCCTAATTGAAAGTAGGATTTAAGTCATTAGACCCCAATAAACATTCTTTCTGCTTAACATTATTGCTTACACACAATATAATTTTTTGACAAATAGACCACCTCTTCTTTATATTCAATGTCAAAATGATTCTTTGCGTAACAGGAAATTTGACAAGTATATTTTTGACATTAAGCAACTAATCATTATTAATTTTGACATTAAAAGGTCCTAATTTTAGGTATGTATATAAATAAAAAGCCTTTGTAATTTTAATTAATTTTATTAATAAGAAGCAGTGTAAAGAAACAGTAAGATTTTATTATTTACAATGTATTGTATTCTGACTTGCTGATTGTAGATTTCGACATAGTGAAAATTAGACAAAATTTGGGGTAGTAATAATTATTATCTTGCAAATAGATTACTTTTCATTCAGTTTAATTCCTTCTTAAAATGTTGATTGGCTTTACTGAATATATGAAGATGTTAAAAATAGAAAATTTTATTTACCATTAGAGGAAATCTACTAATATATATCTTTAGTGAGACAAATATGCTTGGTGTACATGATAGTAAGCAATTAAACACTTTATTTTGAAGAATTAGGTCAATTAATGATCATGGTGCCCAATATACGAAAGCCTACAAGATTTTTAACATTAATTTCTCCAACAAGGGTATTTTTAGTGACTACAACAGCAGAAACAGAAAACGTATGGATAATAAATAAAGAAACAATCGTTCTTGATGAATTAAGGTAAAACCTTTTAACATTCTCCAAAGTAATTAAAATATTCAGAAATGATCGGTGAAAATGCAAAGCAAAAACCCAAAAGTATTCTACAATTTAGATTCATGGTTTAAAGTATTATCACATTTAATTTATACTCTTGATATCTTAGATTGGAGGGAAGTAAAACATTGACTTATTAAGAGGTTATGAAAATGTTCACCTCATTTACAGATAATTTATGGTTTATATTTAAAAAAGATAAAGCAAATTTTTATGCTTTTTACATTATAAATTACATTTTCATAAATATCAAATTTCTTTTGATCAGTGAAATCTTTCGATCAGTGTCAAAGTACCTATTTGAAATTTGATTGCTAAAGACAACTTACATGCCTGATGTATGCACAATTATAACATAACTGTAACGGAAGCCTATTCAGTCAGCATGGTATAACAGTCCATAAACTACCAGAAGACTGTGTTAGATTATGCTTTTATGTATAGTATCAGCTATATGAAGCAAAGGAAGCCACTGGAATTACTTCACTTTTTTCTATATTCAGATTATTGTTTATATTTTACTTTACTATTTTGAAGAATAAACTATCTATGTTTAACGTTACATATTTCTTATCATAAATATCTTTATTTTTAATTCTATGCAACGATTCATCTTATACATTAGATTATCATTTGAAAACTAACTTTTGCTTTGTAATAGAATATTTCACATCATTATAGAGTAAGCAGAAAAGAAAGCTACTGTCTTAAGTATGCCTGTCTACAATGAATGATTTATTAACTATAGACGATTTATAAAATAGTATGTATATTCTTAAACTATAAATTCTAACCAAATTATTTGAAAGTGCAAAACATCACTACACTGCAATAAGTAAAATCAAACTGAATGAGGGAAACTTCATTTCTAAAATAGTCATGGAAAATCATTCCCCGTTTTATAACGAAATTTAACCTCTTATTTACTGCATTTCAGTTTGTCAGAGACAAATTTATCAGATGAAAAAAGGGGTTAAAGGAGTTAAATGAGTTAACATCATTAACAGGATTCTCAACATAATTATATACATTTAATGATTAGTAAAAGCAAAAACTTGGATTCTGTTACATATTACCTGGATTCTGTTACATATCTTGATATGCTTTGATGAAAGTACTGAAAAACATTCCATTTACTACCATCAAAATTTATTATGTAAGTTAGTAGAGTTAATATCTTAAACGTATCTTTTGGATTCATGAAAATAAGAATTGTGAACGGTCACAGTAAGATTAGTATATCATAGTGATATACTAATCTTTACAAAGGCACTTTTGTGAGCTTAAAACAAAGTACTTGTTTTAAAAAATATACTAGAGAAGAAATATTTGAATTCGGAGAGAAGATTCATAACATCTAATTTCACTAATATTTTTATTCCATCTTGTGTACAACGAAGAATTTCCTGTATATTGTAATAAATATTATACAAACGCATAGATAAACAAACACATATCGTTATTCACTGACAAAAATCAATGAGTAAATTTTAATTGGCCGCTTAGAAAGCAAAATGGCCCTAACAGTTTATCTGATAAACATTAGTGCAATACACAAAAGCAAAGCTTGTTATCAATAGATACTAAGGGAAATGAATTTTATTTAGTTCAAATCAGAATCTGCCTTTTTTCTATAATAAAGAAGAAAAAAGCAATAACACAAATTTCTCAATATTTTTTTTATGAAATCTGACCTTTTGGCTTTTAAGTAAAAATTCCCTTTGTGTTTTCCGATTCAAAATATTTCTTTTATCCCACATGAAAAACATTTATTCTCTCCCATTTCAACAGCATTATAAAATCCTTCCATTTATTTATTTTCAATTTTATTCTGAGCATCGTTTCATTATTAGGTCTTATACTGATGGGAAATACACATATTCAGTGCTTTCAAATCGGAGTTGTAAATATCTATTTTAAAAAAAGTGAGTATTACCATTTAAAAGAACAAGAGCACATGGCTATAAACTTAAAGAAATCAGTAAATTCCAACTTAACTAAGGGAACCTTAATTCTAAAAAAAGATTTCACTTTTTAAATCACATATGGTAGGGTTATTCATTAAAAGTTTATAAACAGATCCACAAGAAACTTATCTTTGAAGCCTTAAGATTTGAAAAAAATGCTCTATATTAAAAATATTGATCCATTTATATAATCCAACTGTAAATGTACAGACTATGAGTCACAAATTTTCATAGTTTTTCATGAACGTCATAGTAAGAGATTTTATTAAAAGAAAACATTTTTATGTTATTCATACGTGAAGAAATTCAGATGTTTTTGAATGTAGGAAACTGAATTTTGAAAATGCTTGATATTATGCTATTAAATATTTTAATAAAGTTTAGAAAATATTTTGTAAAGTTTTATTTTAAAGAGAGAAAATATAATATTTTTGTTTTAAATTCAGAAGAAATGCACGATAAATAATATATTTTACGACTGAGAATATGATAAAAAATAAAATAGATTTAAAATAATATTCAAAACTCCAAAACACGTTTAAGAAAAGAAGTTAATAAATGTAAATTTTACTAAAAAATGTATTAAAATACGTTGCACAACATTTCATTTCATTTTTAGGTTGTACTTCCAGCTTTAAAAAAATTGAATACTCATAGTAAGCACATTTATTGGCTGTAAAAGTATTCGTACTTTAAAAATATTTCTAAAATAATAATGAAAATTTAATTAAATTTGTCTCAAGCAAGAATATAAATTTTTGGTACTATATTTATATGATAAGCTAAAAAAATTTGTGAGATATTTCGAAGTCTGCTTTTAGATTTAAAACATTTATACTTATTTATTATTTTCAAATGCATTGAAGTATAAGAAAATGTTGAAAAAAAAAAGGATATTTCATAAAATTACTAGGATGATGCAATATAATCTCTTAAAATCGGAATAGAATACATGACGTACTAGTAGAATTTATTTTTAAAATAGTTACGGGAAAACATTCAAAATTATCTCACTTAATATTTTATCTTACCTAAATGTTTCATGACTTTTATTTATGCAAAATATGGCGGAGGCTTAGTTTATTTTATTTAAAAATGTAATTAAAACAACTTCCTGAATTTATAAATATGTTGCAATTGTATAAATTAAATCTTATAATAAGCCTATTATTCAGTTTGCTTTTTAGTATACTGATACAATATTGATTAAATTTGCTAAACACATACTTTACATTCAATTTACTATCATTTTGTTAAACTTTTATGAACATTTCCATTGAAAACAAACATGAATGAAAACATCAAAAAACATTCCTTTTCTAAATTCATATTAAGATTAAAAATTTTTATAAAATCGATACTGAATACACATAAATTAGTTTATATTTACAATAACATTCAACAAACATGATTTATTTTTATTGCGGTATTATATTTTTAATAATATAAAAGTTAATGAACATGTATTTCACTTTTTCACTTAATATCTGCATACATATATATAAATTCATGCATATTTGCAGGTTATTAGGGATTGTTATACATGACTATTTAGAACAAATTTAAACAAATTTAAATATAGTTAATATTCATTATTTGATGATATTTAGCATAATATGTACATTATTTACTTGCTCACTTACTATATTTTGTCAATTATGATTAATAATTTTCAATATAAAAAGTAAAAATATAAATAATTGTCTTCCAATAAAGCATTAAATTTGAATTATTACTTTATCCGAAAGATGATTTTTAATTTCTTGAATAATTATATTTTGTGAATTTTCATGCTGTCATAGTGAATCCTATTTAACGCATTCGTACTATATATGTATACAGGATAAATATTTTTGCCTAAAATGTCAGCACACATCATAAGCTTATTGGTATTGCTTAGATATTAAAAACTATAGTTGTATAGGTTAAGAAATCAAATATATATATATATATATATATATATATATATATATATATATATATATATATATATATATATATATATATATATATATATATATATATATATATATATATATATATATATTGTACTACTGTTATCAAGTAAAATCAAAGTTATCCATTCTTTTTTTTACCCTTACATTTTAGTAAACGCAAGGTCACTTTACCAAATAATTTTTAAAGGAGCAATTTTAAAGAAATCAGGAAATAGTTTATTATAATCCTTAAAGTTAATGAATGCATAAGAGCTATCTTTGATTTTAAACAAAATCTTCAAATAAATTCTTTTTAAATGTGTTTCCAAATTAATAATTAAAAATAAGAACATTATACTAAATCATGTATTATGAAATATTTTTTCAATTTATTTATGGCTAACTCTTTAAGAATATTGTGCTATTTTAAATATACTTTTTGGTGAAAGAAGAAAAGTTAGTAGAAAATAAGTGTTTTGAATATATTTGTTCACGTCTTTGATTTCTAGTTCACTTAATCTAACTATGAACATTAATTGGTAAATATTTTTTAATTCAGAATTTATCAACGATTCCTGTTCATACTCTAGATAATAGTTTTATACTTTGTCATTTTTTTCATGTCAAAATCTCTATATTTCTTTTTTAAATTTGATTCTACTTTTTTGTCATTATATTTTAAAATGAATAAATTCTACTCAAGTGTTAGCTTAATCTTATTTTTAAAAGTAGAATATGTGAAAAAAGTTTATTATATAATACACATATAATTTTAATAATTCATAATATATAATAATACATATTAACAATGAATATGATAATAAAAAAGATTTATTTATTTTTAATTAATTTTCTACAGAACAAAGCACCTTCATAAGACAGATTTTTTATGTTTTTTCTTTGTATCAGATAATTGCACATCATGCTTCATCTAACTTTCAAGCAAACGAAATTACATCAATATTATCTAATAAGTTAATTAATTAATCTTTATTTTCTTCTGTATTAATTCGTAACCTTTCCATAATTTACTCTATTATTACCGTATCAATAATAATACTGTATCAATAAAATTAATTCTTTTCTTCCTCTAAAGCATAGACAATACTGTAATCAATGTGGAAAAAAGTTCCAATTTTGGTTCAGCATCGAATGCAAAAACTTTATCTCGAAATCTACTAAAAATTTTTTTACATTGTCAAGCCTTAACAAACAGCCACAATATTTTATTCAATTTTAACATTTATGCGTTACCGTAATTCTGTAATAATTATATTTCACAAACGAGATTTTTTATTGCTCATTTCAAAAAATCTGCTGTGTAGAAAACTGTACACATTATATGCATATACAATTCTGTATAGGAAAAAGACTTATAACTTAAGAAGCGCAAGCATTGGTACTTCCGATTACCATCTGGCGCCATCTATGGAAATAGGGTTTGAACTTCTGCAACACTCTGGTAGTATAAATCCAATGATCTGATAGAATTTTAATTCCAAATAGCTAGATTTCAAATATTTTATGTTAAGCACATTCACTTATGAATTTTCATTTCACTTGCAATATGGATGAATGCTCTTTACGTATACCACAAAAAAAGTTCAAGAATTTTGCACCTCTTACTTGAACTGAACGAATAATGTATTTAACGTTTTTAGCCTTATTTTAAGCATTCTTAAGATTATTTAAATATTATGTGTACTCTTTTTTTAAAGCTGAATATAATCAATGATTAGTTTTATTTAATTATTAAAATATGCAATTTTTTCCATTATTTTCCTTTTATCTTATTCTTTCAGTTAGAAAATTTAACTTTTAGCTATGTAAGGACACAATATTTTTGGAATATCAAAATCTTAATTTGAATTAAAAGTTAAAAAATAATATATATATATATATATATACATATATATATATATATATATATATATATATATATATATATATACACATAGGTATAAAAGCATTAAAATAAACTGTATATAAAATAATGAATATTTACATATTTACATTGCTGTATGAAAAGAAAAATGAAGAGGGATTTACAAAATTTTATATTAATATATATGTATAAATTATTTTTACAGATGAAAATATTTTCTTCAGAAAATAATTTTAAAATAATATTTACGTAGACGTTTTTTACATTCTATAATAAACAGCAAATGCAATAATTTTTTCACGAATAAGTACGATTATTACGTTTTCAATTTCAAAGTTCTACAAATTTTTATTTTGAGACATTAAATATTATGAAAGAGTAATTATTTTACATCAAAAACGCATATATTATTAATGAAAATTTATGTCTAGAAATTTTGCCTTACTTATTTAGTAACTGATAAAGTGCGTATTTTTTTTAAATTGCTGAAAATTGATAGACTCACGTAGCTTGAAAATTATTTAAAGTAATAGGTAGAAAATGCTTGTGTAAAAGTTACACATTGATTTGGAATTAAAAAATTTTAGTAATTAGCATATTCTTCGACCTATATAAAACGTAAATAAAATTAAAAAATATTTTTATTTAAGAGTTCATTGGAAGTATATTTTTGACAATATAAATTCGCAAAGTTGCCAAAAATCCCTTAAATTACTCTTTTATATTCTTGAAAAAGGCTTTTCTATAAGAATTTTAATTACACCTTTCATATTAGAAACTCCATGATAAATTTTAAATTTTTCTAAATTATAAATGTGAAAGAAAATGTTCTAGCATTTTATAATTTATCAGTCTTTTTTTACATTTAATTTATTAATGTTTAGAATACTTTTTTGTAGTTTCTAGTTACTTTAAGTAAATAATTATGCAATTAGAAATTAAGTGAAAATAAATAAAATAGTAAAAAGTATATTTGACTTCTAGCGACAAATTGATTACCATTTATTTTTTGAATTTCCTCTTAACTATTATAGTTCCAATCAATTCAAGTACACTAAGAAAATATCAATATAACTTAAGTCTATATTATTCTGCAACTTTTCAAATTATTTTATCAATATATAATTAATGTTAGCAGTGTAATAGACATCATCTAAATAAATATTCATTTGAATTTTTTATCTATAAGCACTCAGTAAAGTATTCTGAGTTATAAGTGAGTTCTTTCTGGAAGGATTTTATTCTAAACTTATATTTAACTGCAGTTAAATTGATTTACATTTTAAAAATTCTTTCAATTCATTGTATGCACAAAATTTAAGCTCGTAACAATGAATGTGTACATCTTCGTTTACATTATCATTCACGAACAAAATAGTTTAAATATTGTGATAAAAAAAAATCCATTAAATATTCACAAAATAAAGGGTTGTATATAATGAAAAATTCTTCTTTTTCCTAAAAATGCAATTTTATCTTAAATTAATATTCGTTGTAAAATTATTTTTAGATTAAACTTATGTAATTGAAAAACATTTTTAAATGTATGATTATAATACAATTCAAATACTTTTTGAATTTTAAAATCAATTCCTACACTGCTGGCCACCATAAATGCAGCATTTTGAAGGAAGCATGCAAATAACATTAAATTTACAACATGCATTAGCGGAGGTGAGATATGTAAATGATCAGAGTTTCAGCACACAGGCACACATGGCTCGCGCTTTTGACTCCACTTCAAAGGGCTTGGAGATTTCGACGATTTAAAGTTCGGCAACTGTGTTTTTCTTGTAGTTTTTTCAAGAAAACGATCAAGTATACCTCATAGAGAACAGCTATCTTTTTTTAATCAAGTATCCGAGTTCGACAAAAGAAGGATAGTGGCCTACCGAGATTGTGGATTATCTTTCAGGGAAATCAGTCGTCGTGTCGGACGAAACCAAACAACTGTAATGCGGATATGTTACTGGTGGATACAGGAGGGTCCAACGGACCAACGCGTGTTCGATCTCATCCACCTCAGTGCACCACTTCACGTATAACAAGCAAATTGTATGCATGGCAGTGACGGATAGCTCAGCCACATCACGAACCATAGCCATTGAAATTAATGTAAAAATATTTCGACAAATTATGTTTCTCAGCTAATTATACACATTAAATTACATAAATTATTTTAAATCATATATTCAAATGTTAATAAAAAAAGTAATCTAAATTAATAAAATAAGTTTATATTGTTCACAATTATTTGCTTTTAATATATTTTTTAATTATAATATACATAACTCATATAAGATTTATAACAATTTTTTGAAGAACTTCAATAAATAATATGTTTTATTATTTATAGTAAGATTATGAAGATAAAAATACGTTGTCCAACATTGAAGTTGCAACACCAAGAAGGAGTGGCAAGAAAATTATACAAATGTCAGGGTAGACGCACCTTACCCAGTTATGCGAATGATGTGAGATGCACAGCTCTGCAGCGCACATTGGATGAGATCTAAGGTAATGAATAGGCAGAGTGGGCAATATTTGCGCCATTATTGCTGCTTGGAAAAGAATCGTTGAAATTTGTTCTTGTCACAAAGGACGCCTATAATTGCAAAGAATTCATGTCATTGTCAACAGAGTCAGTTTCAAAAGACAGTTAGTTTACGAGGGGCATGGTGATCAGACTGAGAAGGGCAGGTTGGTCTTCATGGAAAATCACAGCTGACAGACATCTGGAGGCTTCCATAATGCACCGGTTGTGAAGAAAATGGTTGGAACAAGGAACATTGGAACATTTTGCTGTGAGCTGGTGCAACCAAAGTGACGTCAGCATGCGTGAATCGACTTGTCCGACGGGAAGCGGTGGTGGCCCATCAAAGTTCTTCTACCGAAATTGTGCAGCATGTGCAGGATACCCTGGATGCTCCCATATCAAGCAGAACCATATGCCGTTGATTGGTTACAAGTGGATTTGTTACAAGTGGCTTTTTTTGTCCGTTGAGAAGACTGCCATTGACCCCAAAGCATAGAGGCCAACGTCTGGAATGGTGCCGGATTAGAGAGATTTGGACGACGAAGTGGCACAGGATCATCTTCTTAGATGAGTCACGCTTCTGTTTCTTCAGTAATAATCTCCTCGTCCGATTGTGACGTTGATGAAGATACAGGTTCAATGTTCCCCTCGAGAACGTGGCATCACGGTTTGGGGCGCCATTGAGTTCGATTCCTGGTTACCTCTAGTTCTTATTCCCGGCACTATGACATATAAACATTGCGTGAATTATGTGCTGTGGCCTGTGACACTGACCTATATTCAAGGGGGGCAATGTTCTTTATGAGCAGGATAATTTTAGACATAACATTGCTTGCATCAGCCATCATGCCTTGCAAGGTATACAGCAAGAAATGATATAAAATACGTAGAAATTACGGCTCATTTAATTGGTTCTAGGGGCACTTAGAGGAGTTCCTATTTTGTCTTCCTACATTTTCATGGAACTTTGGATCTGGAACTCCGGGAAAACAGATAAATATTTGATTCTTTCTCTGTTTTACAAAATATTTTTGATATAGAACACAGTTTACCGATTTTCATTAATCCTAAATAAACTTTCAATCGCATTAAATTGTTTTCGTATTAAAAAAGATTATATTTCCCCCACCCACGTTTCTGCGTTTAAGGCACCTGCAATCTCGCTTCTCATCATACTATTCATTTTATACCAGAATTTAAACATAAAAAGAATCTAGCAGAATTTTTTATATTTAATAAACAGTAATTATGTATTAGAGAAAAACAAAGTTTAATTAAAAAAATTAACAATGAACTTAAAAGTTTAATTTATAAACACTATTTCCTTTTTGAAATAATATTACAGTATAATAAAATTTATAAAATAAATAGTAATAAATTACTTTGTAAAACCCTTGATTTATTTGAACAAAGTTCTTAGTTGAAATATTTTACTAATTTTATTTGGAAAAATTAGAACTAATTCCGTAAATCCTAGGTTATTTCGTTATTGATGGTAATTTTATAGTTTTACGCCCTCTTAGGTAGTGCAGAATTTTTAAATAAGATTATTTATTGATTAAAATGTAAAAAAAATTGACAGTAAAAATTAAAACTATTTGGGAAATTTTGAAAAATTTTCGTTTGTTTTCTTCGAAGTTTCTATGATTCTATTTAATTCATATATATATAATGCTGATGAAAACATATTTTCAAAGGAAAATTTATCTATTAAAGGAAATTTAGTTTTTAGCATGCATTGTACGTGAAAAGTAATTAAAATATATCCTAGGTTGGGAATTCATTAGTTCAATTGAAATTATTAACAATATAGTTAAATGAATTGTAAGATATTTAGTTTACAGTTGACATACACACTTAAGGATGCTGGAAAAATTCTATAAAAATAAAATATCTCAGGTAATCCTACAAAATAAGGTATTTATGAAAATTAATTCCTATAAAACAATTTCTCCAAATTTTATTCTGCACTAGGAGCCTGACGAAATAAGTTTAGTAATATTGAATAATGTAAATCTGACAATGTTAAAAATATGTTTATTTTGACTGTATATATATATATATGATAAAGAAAATGAAACACCTGGAGCCCATGAGCAAAGCTAGTAAACAGTAAAAAGAAAGACAGTAATGTTCATTATGAAAAGAAATGTTTATTGCGTGATTATACCCTCTTATAGACAATTTTCCACATAAAGTTTTTGTACACTGCTAACCACTGTAAATGCAACACACTGAAGGAAGCGTGCAAAGAACATGAAATATACAACATGCATTAACGGAGGTGAGATATGCAAATGATTAGAATTTCAGTGCAGACTCACATCACGCGTGCTTATGACGCCACTTCAAAGAGCTCTTTATAGTTTGGAGATTTCGACGATTTCAAGTTCAGCAATTTTGTTTTTCTTGTGGTTTCTTCAAAAAGAAAACACGATCAAGTATGCTTCATAGAAAACAGCAATCATTTTTTCATCAAATATTCGAGTTCGAAGAGGAAGGATAGTGGCTTACCGAGATTGTGGATAATCTTCAAAAGAAATCGGTAGCTGTGTTGGACGAAACAAAACAACTGTAATGACGATATGTGGTCATTGGATTTTGGAGGGTACAACGGACCGACGTGTTCGATCACCTCCACCTCGTTGCACCACTTCACGTGATGACAGGCAAATTGCGCACATAACAGTGACGGATCGCTCAACCACATCACGAAATATAGCACAGCCCATTCAGTCTGTAAAGTGTCATGCAGTGTCTTCGCGTACCATAGAGGCTGTTTACAGCAGAGTGGTCTGTACACAAATTGTCCATTGCTTTGTCTACCCTTGACGCAGAACAACAAATGTCTCCGCCACCAATGGTGTGATGAAAGAAGGGTGTGGGCGGCAGAATGGAATGAAATTGTCTTTACTGACGAGTCACGCTTCTGTGTGTAACACTATGATGGTCGCATTCGAATATGGAGAAGGAAAGAGGATGCTGAACAGCTGCGTTATGCACCACGACATGGGTCCTGCACCGGGTATTATGATATGCGGAGGTATTGGATATCACTCTCGCACTTCTCTAGTACGCATTGCCGGTACTTTAAACAGCCAGCACTACATCTCCGATTGGTTGGAGCCAGTTGTCTTTCCTTACCTTCAGGGCTATCCCACAGCCGTATTTTAACAAGATAATGCGCAACCACATGTGGCACGCATTGTCCAAGGGTTCTTTGTCAATCTCCAAATTGAATTGTTTTCCTGGCTGGTTCTTTCATCGATAAAAACATGTGGTCCATAGTTGCTCAATGATTGACCCAGATTACATCCCCAGTTGCCACACCAGATCAACTTTAGCAACCTGTGGAAGGTGCTTGGTCTGCTGTATTCCAAGAACACTTCCAAAGTCTCTTTGAATAAATGCTGAGTCGTGTGGCAGTGGTGATCTCCAGCAATGGCAGCTACACTGGCTACTAATTTTGGCAGGAATTACACTTCACAGAAGTCTAAAAATTTAATCATGTGATACTTGGTCAACATATTATCGACAAAATAAATTTTGCTGAGATATTTCTTGTCTTTCTTGATGTTGCAATTTGGGTGGCAAGCAATGTATAATTTCAAATTCTCGTAAATTTCCATGTCGCAAGCTTGGTGATTGTATGTAAAAAAAAGAAGTCCATGCCGTTTTGAAACTTTGCTTAGACGGGAAATATTGTTGTTGTTGCTTATGACACTTGGACAAGCCAAGCTCGCTGTGCCTTTGGCAGTGCGAATTAAGTCAATAGAGAGCGTCTTTCGTTTGGATCAGAGCACCATGAGAGTAAAAGTACGACTTTGCTCTTTTTAAGGTGCCTCGTAATTTTGAACCACGGTCAGGTGACGAGACTACACCTGAGCAGGCACCCTCCTCTCCACATCCACGCCACACCAGCGGAAGGACTTTGGACGTAACAGATTAACGTGGACACTTCCCCAACCCTGGGTAAAATGTGTATGCGTATATCACTTGAGGCTACATACAACCTTTTAAACATGGATTTAAATGCGTTTTTCTGGAGAGAGGAGTTTATATTTCGCACATACGTATGCATTATGAACTCATAAGACGAAACAGAAATGATGGTGTGCAAATTTACACATAATCCCGTGCTTGGGTGTGTGATAGAGAAAAAGAAGCGCATACCGTTCGGAAAGTTTGTGTCCCTGGAAAATATTTTCTTTTGCATTAAATTTCTTTTTTATATCAGTCAAGAAAACACACAAAGTCTTATGCATGTACTTTAACAAGTTTTCCTGAGCGAGAAGGGTTTATATTTTACACATACCTACTCATTAAGAGCGCATGAGACGAACCAGACATGATGGTGCTCTTCTCCAAAAACTTATTTCTTATTATAAAATAAATAACAGAAATAGATTAAGAGCTGCATTTTATAATAAATGCATCCGTTATATTTTTATATGGATACAATATTTAGTTTTTTAAATATTTGAATTTTATAGTCACGTTATTCACACATGAAGAAGCTTTTCTCCAAAAACTTATTTTTTAATAAAATTTATATTTTAAATAGATTTAAACTGCATTTGTTGTTTTAATATAATTAAAATATTTATTAAAATTTAAAGTCAATTGTTTTCATTTCATAGACCCGCATATTTCGAGTTCCCATGCTTGGGTGTGTAAAAGGGAAAAAACGCTTATCACTCCCAAAATTTCAGTGAATCGGAAATATTTTTTCAGCTAGAGAATTAAGTATTGTATTCTCATTCTTGATTGAGTTATATTTTTAATATAAATGAATTATTTATTTTTCATTCTATAAGGCACTGGTTTTACATATCTGTATAATAAAATAAATTTTGATTCTATGCATTGTGTGTGTTAATGCATACAATAATAAAATGATTGAAATAATAGAATTTTAAGGAAGCATGGTTTTTGTTTTAATTTTATAGAATTGAGTATGCTTAAAATATATTTCAAGTATAATTTCAGGGTATAGTCATTCACATATAATAATTTGAAATTATACTGTTATATTTCATAGTTTTATGTAGTTTAATAATAAATTTTTAATTGTTCAAAGACAAAAGCATAACAGAAATGTAATTTTTAAAAATAAAATAAATGACATTAATGATTTTTAATTTATTAAATAAACGCTTTTTTCCATGAAAACAATTATCTATACACCAAATAAGGAAAAGTATGTTAAGTCAAAAAGTTTCGTTATCTTGACCAATTCTAACATAAACCCTTATTTTAGAAAAACTTATTTATAAATTTACATGAAAATTCACTTATAGCCTTATTTGATCTATACAAAGATATTGTAACCATATTTTATTATTTACATACTAAGAAATATGTTTGCATAGAGGCTTAACATAATAGAAAAGTAAATAATTGTGCATAAAATATTTCATGTAATATTTACTTAAAATTTCCCCCAGAATATGTTTTAATATTTTTTAAAAATATTAAAACGCATATATAATAGTAGAGATAATGTCGGAAGAAATGCTTTCAAATATTATTTCTACTGTTTATATTGTTTTCAAATGTAACCCCTACTGCTAACCACACAGCTGCTTCCACCTAACTGATAGATCCCAATTTTGGCCAAAGTACAGAAAAGTATACTGGATTAATAATAAATTTTACATTCTCTATAAATCTAATAAAATAAATATTTATTATATGGATGCAAATAAATTTACATGAGATCGTTACTTCTATTTTATAATAATATTTTAAGATTATACACAGTTTGTACTATTTCATAACAAAACTATAACATAACTCTTCAATATAATCTAATTAAAAAATTCTATTAATTACCTTCATAGTACAGTCCAGTTTCTTAGATTGCTTCTAGTACCTAATAATGGAAACGGACAATTTTAGTCCCATATATACAAAATAAAATTGTAATACATTTCTAACTGTTTCATGATTATAATGAGACAGAATTTTTTTAAATATCTTTAATATATTTAATAGCTTTGAGAAATAAATTTCGTTTTCACAAATGAAGAATAATATCATTAACAAAAGTGTACAGTATTTCTCTAGTGTAATATGCCTTTTCATTTATCTCTTTTAACTTCATTTGTCCTAATAAATTAACGTCTATTGGAAGAGTTTGTCCAGGAAGCAATCATTTAATGATAAAATTGAGTATTTACTTATAAGCTGCATAAAGTATATTGTATCAAAAGTAAAAACATTAAAAAGCTAGCTAGCTAATTAAATGTAGTTTTTAGTTTAGATTAATTTTCATAGTATAAAAATATAAAATTTTATTTACCATATTATCATTTGCATGAAATAAATAAAATTTATTGTTAAATTAAAAGCAATCGAAAACTAAACGCCTGATATTAATACTTAATAAGTAGACAGAGCATATTTTTTGCAAAATATGACATATAAAAAGCATACAATTTTATGCATTGAAGGTAATATTTTTAATAAAATAATAATAAAAGTAAAGTATATTGGCAATAATATTTTTGTTGCAATGTGAGGTATTGTGCCAGAAATTTTTGATTCTTTCATCGCCCAAAATTTTTACTGAATTCTTATAATGTCTTTTTAAATATCTTTTTTAATTTGTGTGTGGTATATCACTGGACTTGCCCAGAATTTTATTGCTAAAAACTTATTAACACATAATGTTTTATGTTTCTTAAATTGCGTTTGATTTTTGCAGTTTACGCTATAAATAATTTATTAATAATTATTTATTTATAGCGTAAACTGCAAAAATAATTCAATATAAATTCTGAAATATTTCTCACTTGTTCAAGTATTGAGAAAATACAACGTCCATATAAAGAATATAAAAAATACTTTAATAAGAAATTACTACATTTTAAATAAAAATAAATAAATAAGATTAAATAGAAAACAAATTTTATAAAGTTAAGCTTTTCATTTTTACATGCAATTTTATTTTTAAAGATACAACAAAACATAAAGTAATCAAGAAAAATGAAAAACTGACTAGATTTTTATAATTAATTTTTCCGTATTAATTTTCATTGCATTCTAAAACCGACAGCATCACCTTAAAAAATAACGATTTTGATGTTTTTAAACTCAAATCACTAGTGTCTTAATGAATTTATCAATAATTATACTTTTTTCATAAAGTTTATTTTGCTTAAATATTTTAAAATTTTTAGATAATTTTTATTTTTCAAAAATAAAATATTCAGATCAAATCTTTGTAAAACAGAGTATAAATGAAGCTCTGTATTCTAAGTTTTGGGAAATCATTCTAATTAATATTTCAAACTTTGATTCTGAAATTCACTTATTTATGAATAAATATCTCAAATACCAGATTTAAATCTAAGTGCATTTGGGAATCCTGTTTTCAATCAGTGTAATGCAGAGAATTCCTGGTATTTCATAAGGCTGAGTATACTCATGAAGGTCACTTTGAGAAGAAAATTAATTAAAATAATTTATAAACTATTTATGCAGAATTAATGGAACAATGATTCAAGTAAGAATCATTAGAATAACTTCTATTTAAAGGTCTAATTTATCTCGAAAATTTCTTATAGAAATTTAAAATTTCTTTTGAAAGTAAATAAAATCTATTTTATTAAAATGATTAGTAAGAAATTTCTACTAACATTTTAAAAAAATTGTAAAATGAATGAAAAGTAAAATAAATATTGTCTAATGAATTAAAATTAAAAAAATTTCTTAATATGAAAATCGCTAAGTGTTTTCAAAATAGCAATCAAATTGATTTCATAAGTATAAATACTTTATAAGGTGCCATAAAGATTTTCTCGAAAAATGAAGTATAAAATTTATATTAAATTAAACTCAGGGAATATATTAACATAATTTACTTATTTATATTGGTACTAGGATTTTAAAGACGAAATCCATGTAAAATTTTAAAGTTTTAAATTATTAGTAATTTTAAAAATTCTTTACAGTATTGAACAATATTTTTAAAATTTTTATTTTATTAGTTTAATCCTAATCATTTCTTAATTATTAGTTTTATCTTAAAACTCCATGACAAGCCGTTAATAATGAACAAAATATTCTTGTTTTTATAATATTTTTATGTTTTGGTAATTTACTCGGCTATACATAGAAATTTCAATATGATGTTTAGATCATAAGAATTTGCTAATTTTGCCGAATATATATAGGGAACATGTTATGCAAAACATTTAAAATGCTAGTTGTTCATGTGATTATAGAGTGAGATAGAAGAAAAAAAATACAGAAAACACAAGCCAACTGTATTATTATTTTGTCACTTTGAAAATTCTGTATTTGATGAACTTCAAAGTTACAGAAGACACCCTCCAGAATAATAATATATATTATGTATATAAAGAAAGTAGTAGGACAACGACAACGAAGGCAGTTCCTGAAAATGGATGATTTATTTTGAGAAGTCAGATTGTAGGCTTAAGTAAAGATGGTTGGTCTTAACTTTGTATCACTGCTAAAACCAGCATAGATGAAGCTATCGTGTGTATAATTTGTATTAAACTGAAGAATGAACTGAATGTGAATAATTGCAAAAGAACACACGGATTGATGCATACAAATCAGAGGGGTTAATATCAATTTCTGCTGATATTTTGCGCAATGGGTAAGGAGCCTCAGATGCTCAATATCTGTAAGAAAAATTCCATAACGATTTGCTGAAAGTGGATTGAAGGCATATTTCACATTACAAAGATTGTCATTAACGTCAAGTCACAGTAGTGAAAAATTGCGATGTTGCCGTCAACTAGAGACTTGGACTACTGAATGTAATTATATGATGTTAAGTGTCGAGTCTCGGCTTTGTTAGACTAATGATTGAATAAGAGTCTAGAGACACACCAAGGATATGTAGCAAATTCAACCACTCTTATTGAAAGACACAGCGCTAACCGTTTGTGGTACAATAAGCTACGGTTGACTCTCAGTGCATATCACAATGATCATGACACAAAGAAATTTTGATGAAATGCTACAATTTGTTAAGCTACTTTACCTTCAGTACTTCCAAATAATACATCTCAATAGAATGACGCAACATTATACATTAAATTGTTACAGATTATGCAACATTCATATACAGATAAGCGTTGACGCATATCCACTTGTTTCTCTGGTCAAGTGAAGAAGATATTAAAGGTTTTTCATGATTAAAAAGTAACATTTTCACACAAAACATCTCTATTCGATTTGGAAAAATTTTATTATAAGGTTTCTAAGAAAGTGCGCAGTTTTTGTTTGATTTTAACTATGTTACTTGAATACTGAACTTCTATCTCTGGAAGATTGAATTTTTATATTTGCAAGAATCTTATATATATTTGGTGAGTATTTTCTGATGGGTAATTGAAATTAAAATAAATTTCTTTTGAAAATACCTTGAAATAATAAGTTTTTATATAGTTACTATTCTTCAAAAAATCTATCCACGGTTTCAAATAATGGATAATGTTTTCACTGCTTCACGCAGATGACGAATCCGAAAAAATACGTAGGTAAAACTCATAGCACGAAAATTTTGTTACTCATATTGGAAAATGATGACCTCTCTCTATATATATCCTTCTCTTCCTCTCTCTCTATCCTTCTCTTCCTCTCTCTCTATCCTTCTCTTCCTCTCTCTCTATCCTTCTCTTCCTCTCTCTCTCTATCCTTCTCTGCCTCTCTCTCTTTCTATCGTTCTCTGTCTCTCTCTATCCATCTCTGTCTCTCTCTCTATCCTTCTCTGCCCCCCTCTCTCTCTATCCTTCTCTGCCCCCCTCTCTCTCTATCCTTCTCTGTTTCTCTCTTTATCCTTCTCTGCTACTCTTTCTCTCTATCCTTCTCTGCCTCTCTCTATATATATATCCTTCGCTACGTATCTTTTATCAACGCAGCTGAATTTTCTCAAAAGCAAAATTAAATGTCATACAAGCAAAAAACTTCGTTAATCAAATTTTTGAGCTAGACTAAAATTGTTTTCTTACATAAGCGGCTCATGTTTCTTTCCATGAATGGCTAACAAAATTTCAAACTTTTAATATTTTACTTTATTAAAATCGATGAACCAGTTTTAGATTAAGTTTATCCAAACAGAAATTTATATGAAAAAAATGTGTTGTATTTTACTCAATATGTTCAAGTTGAGATTTAGATACAACATATTACACTACCAACATTCATTAGAATGATGAATGTTGTAAGTTAATATTTTTACTTTAAAAGTGTAGATTATATATATTAAATTCTTCAAAAAAAGCAAAGATCAGTACACTTTGATTAAGTATTGAGCCTTTGTATTTAAAAATTAAAATAATGCACGTTTCGTCCACTTTTGAAATGTGATCTCACAATTTAAATCATTCGTATCAACTTTTACATGAAGGAAAATTTTATGCCCAAAAATTTAAAGATACAAAGTATTTTAAGAAATTTAATAACTGTAACACAATATTGTCTATTCTATAATGGAGCCCGAAAATGTGAAATATTAACTACCTTTAGCTTATATTTTATAATTAATTTCATCGCATATCTTGATACTATATACCTATATATTATACATTTATGATATTGGGAGATATGTATTAAATTTAAAAAAGTTAATAGAAAGAATAGCAAATAAATTCTTATTCATACAGTAATAATAAAAAATACTTAGAAAGAAGTAATGTTAGAAAATTAAATATTTCCCTAAATTTAAAGAAACCTTAAATAAATGCCCTGTTTTTTTTCATAAAGATAATTTCGCATAAATTATTATAATTTTTACTACAAGCATTAGTTAAAAATATTATGTATTGTGAAACAATACATCCCAATATAAAGACAAAAAATGTAAGAAAATGTGTTTTCTAACATTTCCTTTTTTTATTTATCACTTAAACTATACAAACAACAAAAAAACTTCTTATATGCATGAAAATTCAGAAATAATATTCTCTTAATAGATTTTTTTATTTTCAATTAATAATATTTTTTCTTTAGATGAAGTAAATATTTATGGGCAGTCAACTTACTTTTTTAAATTATTTTCCATAACTGCCTAGTTGACTATATATATATATATATATATATATATATATATATATATATATATATATATATATATATTTCAAAGTAATTTAAAATTACTTTACTTAAAATCAATTTATTTAATATTTCATCATTTTAGTTGCGGAAATAATTTTTAATTGCCTTGTAATTTTATTGCCTTTCCATTAGCACTTTATATTGAAAAATAATTCTTTTTTTGAAAGCTAAAAGTCAGAAATATACTATTTTTTTTCTTTTGTATGCTTAAGTATTCAGAATATGTTTCTACATGAAATTTTTTTAATTTATTATTTTAATTTATATAAAAAAGACACCTTTTAACTTGAAAAATATCATTTTAGAAAAATGTAAGAAACCAAGCACATTCACTATTTTGCCTTAAAAAAATTTTAAAATGAGGATCACGATTGAATGTTATAAATTTTTTGAAAGAAAAAGAAAATAAGGGCATTTCGTGAACAGTAATTTCAAAATAATTCATGATACATGTAACCTTACATATACATATTTATATATAAATATATATATATATATATATATATATATATATATATATATATATATATATATATATATATATATATGTATATATATATATATATATATATATATATATATATATATATATATATATATATATATATATATATATATATATATATGTTCAAGCTCCAAAAATCATAAATCATTTATGTTTATACTATCGGAAGTGACAATAAATTAAATTGGATTATTACGTGTTGTAGGATATTTACCTTAACTATAACAAAATATACTATAAATGTTATTAAAAAAAGAAATAAACATACTAATTCCTAATGTGTAATAAAAGGCTTCCAATTTTTAACAATGAAATTCAATTCTACTTAATTAACAAGGAATTTGATTTATACGAAACACTTCATAATAAATTTGTAAACAAATGCATAAATTAATGTTGTTTATTAATTATCTTTATTTTTGTGTTTACTTCTTTTTGTGTACATCATATAATATTTTAAGTAAAAATTATGAAATCGGTATAAAAATCACTTCGAATATTACTTGGAATATGTCTATTATGAGGGATAATATTGTCGATATACAATGCATTTAAAATCACTCAGAAAATTTTCTTCGCATATATATTAGGTGCAAAATCTAATATTTTAATTAATATTGAAATGTTAAATCAATTTTACTCTTAACATTTTCAAAATTTGTAATACTTCCCACAGTTTATTAAAATAAATTCTTTCATAAGAACTATGTTTTACAACGCATATTTAATTATTTATTAATATACTTAGTTTTGTAAATTAGCATAAAAATTTCATTAAATTAAAAATTAATTTCTTAGAAAGTATAATAGTCATTTATATTTGTAGAAATTTGTAATATTCAATTAGAGTTACTTTCAAATATAAAGAATTATAATAAGTCTGAAAAATATAATTGATTTTATCATTATTTTATGATAATTTGTTTTATTAAATAGGTAATTCTAATGAATATAATAAATTTGATATTAGCATTCCGAAATTTTATGTAAGGTTTTTTACTTTGGATTCTGAAATGCTTACGAAATTGTACGCATAAAATAAAATCTCAAATTTCGTTATTACTAAATAAAACAAAAGGCCCAAAACATAAGTGTTACATCTTCAGAAATGAAAAATAAAACTTTATAATTTCTTCTATCTATGCAAAAATTTCTTTATTATTGATAAAAAAAAATTTAAACAGAAATTTAAATGAAAGTAGGGAATTTAATCATTTAGATTTATACTTAAAAATATTTATTCAATTATTTTCTAGCATTAAATCTGAGGGACATTATCATATCATGATGAACAAAAGCAACATTAAAATAGAATTTTCAAGTTAATTTGATTGAAGGTTTTAATAGTTCAATAACGAAAATCAGTTGTGGGAAAATATTGTTAATTTTGTCTTGATATTAAAAATATTCTTTGAGATATCTATAAACTTATATCACTAATATAGTTTCATTTTTAATTTAAAGATATAAAATACTTTCAATTCAATTTTGTGAATTCATTAAAATTATTTTAATTAAGAGAATACTGTATATAATGTACAAAATACCTAAAAAATTTAAATTTCAAATAAAATTTTCATCTTTGAAAATAAACCGCTTAAAATCAAATTCACAAAGAAAATATTCAATTTTTAATTCCAATAATAGTTCTGGGAATATCATTCTATTAATAACGTAAATGGTAATTATAGATTATAAAGTGTTAAAAGATTAACCCATATCAAATTTGTCAACGCGTGTTATTAAAATTGCAAACTGTATAAAAGGTAAAATCCTTAATGTTATACTTGAAAAATAAAATTATCCTTATATTCTAGAAGACTGCTTTCATAAAAAAATAATTCATGAATAAAAAAGATTAAAGTAGTTTCTCTTGAAATAATAATCGAAAACGAAAATTTAATGGAAAGATTTACAGATTGATTATGATTAAAAAGTAAGGGATAGAGAAAATGAAGTTAATAAAGGTTCTAAAAATACATGTTGTGTGTGAATGACAAATATGATTAGAAGAAGCGAAATAATTGGAAAAAATTCGAAAGCAGCTTAATTTGACAGAATATAAATGTTTTGAATGGTGTAGAGGAATTGCGAGAAATAACTTGGTTAAAAAAAATGAAAAAATAAAGTTTAATTTCTAGTAAAATATGAAATTTAATGCTAGTGATGAAAGAGTCTTCTGAGAGCTGAGTTATTTTTAAAAAAATGATAAAAGTTTGTAATCACTCCATAAAAATATATTTTCATATTTGAAAATATAATTTGGATAAAATTTAAAGGCATTAAAATTTGAAAAATTACATGTGATAAGTATTCTGAGCTTTCAGTTATTGACGAACATTTTTCTTTGAAATGAAAAAATGTAAAGTTATTGAAGTAAATATATATATTTATATAAAATATTGAGAAATAATTTAGATAAAAATTAAAAATAATAAACAAATTCTTTTGAATATTATCTTTAAAACGTAAAAGAGTAAATTGCGATTCTTGCTCAAAAATAAAATTAAGGAATTTGTAAAATTTGTAGAAAAAGCATAAATATATAAATTAAATAAAGAACAAAAAGAGCAGAAAGGAAAGGAAATAGTTATACAGACAAATTATAAAATGAAAAGCATTCATAGCATATAAGATTGAAATCTCTCTCTTTCAATTAAATAATAATAGAAAATCCAGTTTATTTTACAGACTGATATTTCTATAAATACCTAATAAAGGGTGGAAAATATTCGAAGACCTAAATATTAAACTTCGATGATCCGGAAAAAATTATTTAATAGAGAAAAATTGAAGCTTTTAAAAATTGAAAAGAATTATAGAAATATCTGAAATCTTAAAGCTGAATTAAATATAAAATACATCTGATCTTTAAATTACTAAATATAATGGTAAAAACTCGTAAAAGTACTGTTTTATGTAAAAAAAAATATAAGATTATACCAGAACATAAAAATGAAGAGAAGATTGAAAATACCATTTTAATCCAAAAAGTTATAAAATTGTTACAATTGTATTCATTGAAAAGATAACTTGTGTTTATTGGATAGACATATAATTTATTGTATTAAATTATTTTTTCTGTTAAGTGTTTTATTTATTGTATTAAAATTTGATAAAACAAAAAGTCTTTTTTTTGTGTGTGTGTGTGTGTGTGTGTGTGTGTGTGTGTGTGTGTGTGTGTGTGTGTGTGTGTGTGTGTGTGTGTGTGTGTGTGTGTGTGTGTGTGTGTGTGTGTGTGTGTGTGTGTGTGTGTGTGTGTGTGTGTGTGTGTGTGTGTGTGTGTGTGTGTGTGTAAATATAACACAGATTATCAACGCTTTGAGATCACACAGTCTGCTACCTATGATGATATTAGTCACAAATATATTTTTTTACAGCAAACAACTGCACTATTTAAGTTCAATCACAATATTTGTGAATTGCTTATAATAATAGTAAAATCCAAATTTTACCCTTTAAGTAGTTTTCTCAGGAGAATGGAATAAGGCGCTGAGGTGTGTACATATATATGCACGAAATTATTGTTTCTACACTTTAAGATAACTGATAAATATTATAGACAACTTGTTGAAATAGAGCAGGCAACGTAAATGATTAAAAATTAGTTTAATTAAAATTAACGTAAATGATTAAAAATTAGGCAGTATGTACTCAGCTATAAAATTTGAATTTTTGAGAACTAGATGTGAAAGGTATCCCACAAAAGAACCTAATTAAGGTGGTTTCTACAACCATAGCCCAATAGTGTGTTTCCTTGAGATCAAGTCACTATTTAACCGAAGGCGTGTATTGTTGAACATCGAAATTAGAGTGAAAATGGTTCATTTTAGTACTTTTAACGGCTAATCCCAATTCAGTGTGAATTGCGACATTAGATAGTCTCACTCTTCACCGAACCCCATTTTCTTTTTTACCAAAACATGGAAAAAAAGGAGCCTTAAAATAGCTTAACATTTCGGTGTAAAAATCACATTAAAGTTCGGTGTATGAATATGTGTATTTAATTTGAAGTCTGAATTTGACAATCTAAAGATATTCAGAGGCAAAATTAAAACCTTAAGTCAAACATAAGCAGTAATTTTTAGGTATTCATTTCTTCGTATGCACATGATAATGTTTCTAATACAAGATTTGATATTAAGCAACAGGGCACTGTTTACATGACAGAAATGGAATAAAGTGTAATGCAAATTTTTATCGCTTCCCCGTCTACAAGTACATAAACCATTTCAATTCAATTGGATATTCGGCATAAAAAGATGAGGAGATTCTACATGGAAAAAGAAATCCTTTCGGCTTGTGCAGTAGACACAACTCCTAGCCAATGTGTATTTTCCTCTTAGGGAACAGTTCATGCATTAAATGATTTTGATTTAACTTAGGATATTCTCAAATATACCATCACTATTAAACGAAATCAACTTAATGCGAGAATGCATGATTTACACGCATAATGCATAGATGTACGTTGTTGAAAATGCACTCTTGTCTCTTTGAGAATACAATAGAAGCTCAATGAGGCATTAAAATACAATACTAAATCATCTAGGCAGGAATCTTTGAAACATGACTAGCAGAAGGTATGTTTCTTAGAAACATATCTTCTGCTTAAATGGTGCAAACTTCTTGTCTTCTTGAAGCACATCCTCCTGGATATTCTCCCGAGAGACTAGTTAATGTTCGATAGAACACTTGCATCATGTATGATAATGCATCAACAGATTTCTCCGCAGCAGTACTAATCCAGGGAGCTAGATTGGATACACCAAACTGCTTGTTTGTCTTTCACACGCCACAAATATCAATTCTTTGAACATTTTTTGAAAGCATCATAAATTACCAATGTATCAGACTCCAATCCAGATTCAGGAAGACCCAATAACAAGAATCTTCATAGTTGTTGCATATACCACCAGTATTCCTGGTATCTTTAAGCATAGCAGACTCGTTATTCCGTCACTGTAAGTTTTGTAGTGATCATCATCACTACAACTTCTAAAAACTCATGTAATTATTTTTTATTTTCAAACATTTCTGTCAAATAAATGTCTTTTCTACTTATCATTGGATTTTTTTTTCTCTCTCCCTCTATTTCTGATCATTCATGAATAAGTTTTGAGATTTCCTTCTACTAAGTAAAAACACTACACGCTAAAAAACGTGGCATTGAAAATAAACTAAACTTTATTTTCAATGCTACGTTTTTTTGCATTTTTCCTTTCTTGGTCTCATGCCTCAGAATTTGTCGTGATTTCAAGCGAATGGTCTGGGTATTTCCCTTCCTCTAGCGTTAAAAACCCATCTTTTATTATTAAATCAATTTTCGTAGTGTTATTTACTAACTAGTCAAAAAATTCAATGTAAAAATACAGAAAAGTGTTCACGCATTGCTATATAGTATAAAATGATTTATACTGATTATTAAAATAGTGTTTCGTAACGTACATGTGGAAATATTCTATTAAATTATGTTTCTTTTCTTTTGTCCTATTTTCTTCAACTTTTACTTCTTATTATTGAAAAATTATTGTTTACTTATTGTTGGAAACGCATGGTTTTTTTTATTCTCTGAACGGTTGCAATAATACTGTGAAAGAATTAAAAATGTGTTTATCAAGTAATTCTTTTTATCACTTTCCTATAACTCTAAATATTTTAAATAAATTATATATTTTTATTTTCAAATGAGAAAAGCAGTTCATATTTGGTTTTGGCACCATGCGAAGATATTTCTCTTCATATGAGTAACTTTTCAGAAGTAATCTTCCGTTATTTTTTTCTACCTCTATACCGTAAAAATATTTGTTGGTTTGATAGTTAAATTCCTTACATTTTATAGTGAAGAATTGTTTTCTTATAAAAATAACTTTCTTACTGTGTCTTAAAAATATCTATTGTTTTACAGATGATTTGCATACCTTTATAGATAAAAACTATGTTTTGAAAAACTACTTTATGTCTACTGTTATTTTTTTCACTAAAAATTAGATAATACAGTATGACGTCAATTTATTTTGTATTTTTCATAGTCAAATTTAATCACATTTTGTATTTGTGTCTCCAGTAATGTGAAACTTCAAGAAGTAATATTTGAAAATATTTAATTAAGTATCACTCCATACTGTGTATCTGTGAACCATAGGAACTACAAAATAAATATATTTTAATTTTGTAAATATATTTATCAAATATTTTTTAATCAAGAATACTTTACTCATTATATTGAAATATGTGAATTTAACTTCTAGCAAGAAAAACTTCGTAAATGGTCAGTGATAATGGTAATGTTGAAGTAAAGATGGCTGGGAAATCAAAACTCTTTTTTCGTTTTATGTATAAATTTTAGAATAAAAATGATTCTTTAGTGTTTTACGAATGAAAATTTTACTTCACATAAGAAACCTTTACTCATTCCTTTTAAATGGGTAATTGCTCACTTTTAATCGGTTAATGTGTAATTGGAAAATATAAAATGTTAAAAAGTGAATTTTAAATATGATTAAGGAATCGATTTTTATAAGTCTTAAAAACCTATTTCTTATTTTGTTTGTAGCGAACCAAAATTTGCATTATTAATGTCAGTTTAAAAAATAAATGTAGAAATTTTGATTCAGAAATGGGTCAACTTTAGTAAGCTTTAATTTAATATCATGTATCAGATGTTTATAACAATAACGTATTTAAGAAATATACAAAAATTTTAATTCTTTTGATTTTCAAATGCTTTGTTGAAATGTGCCATCTCTTTTTATTTTTAAATCAATTATTGTAATTTTTTATAAAATGTACAAATTTTATCTATAATCATATATAGATTTTACATCTTGCATACACAAATTGTCGATTTCTCAAACATTTATTTTTTGTGTAAATAGCAAAGAATTTAACTCTTGATGCATTTATAAAAGTTATAAAATTGGAAAATTATGTATATATAATTCCTTAATACAAAATAATTAAGATCAAATGAAATTCTATGCTTTATGTGCTAATGCATAAGCACCTGTAAAAACTTGTATATGAATAACTCTAGTATAATCTATATAATTATTTAATCATAAAGATATGTAAAGCAAAATGCATTGTGTTTTGCAGAATTGTCTATTTCCCAACAAGATAATTTTTCTTTTTAAATTTTGTGGCCTACAAACTCTCGTTTCTAATACAAATGCAGAAAATGAAAAGAAGAATTTTCAGAGTCTATATCCGTTAATTTGGAGTAAATAAAAAAATACTATTTATCCATAAAATTATTCCCGTACAGACAGTATGAGGCAGAAGTTTTCCTATCCCAATTCTATTAATATGCTGCTGTATATAATCATAGACAGTTAACATACAAAGCATTGCTCCTGTCTTTCGAGTTAATCAATAGAAGTCTTATTCTTGTAAAAGGCACACCTAACTATTAGTCGAGCTGTTAGCTGAATGATTAGAGCTTATGCCATCGATTCAACAGTTCGGGGGCTCGAATCTCACATTGTGCAAGAGCGTTTGTAGTGGTTCGGAACACACACACACTTTAAATAGTAAGGCCACAGGTCTTATTAAACTTTGTGTGCAAAAATTACCGTTGAGAGACAAACAAACTCAACTTTTCTCACCAACAACATCCCTAATTTCCTGATGTTTTCAAATTGTTCATGTGAGCATTGCCTTTTAATTATGAAATGATGTAAGAAAATGAAGGAAACTATAATATTTACAAAGGAAAAGGTTGCTAGGGCAATTATAAGGTCATTTTTGCAAATCAATCTTAATTGCTATGAATCATTGGAGATATGGGCAGTTTATAAATACATTTTATTGAAATATACATTTTATTGAAATATATATATATATATATACTTTGATAATTATGAGTATTTCGAGTAAAAAGTTCTGTCAGTATTTATAATTTCTGAAAATCAAAAATTTATTTCAATTATAATACTTCTAATAAACTTCCTACTTAATATTTTATTTTTTTTCTTCAAAAAACTAAGTTTAAATTCAAATGAAATAATAGACACTCGTTTCCATAAATTAAGGATAATGCAAGTTAAGGCAAAGATAGAGACAGAAGCAAAACAAATGTCACTTATTTGTAAAGTCTATTTATTAAACAAAAGGTAAAGAGCAAAAAAGATGCTATATGTTTGACATTATTAATAAAAATTGAATTTTTACTTCCTGGAGCAAATTTAAAAAAAGAACCGATTTACAAAAACCAATATAACATGGTTAGTATCATGGTCAACACATAGTATACTTCCTAGACGATGTAATACAACGCCTAGGCACGCTGAGTATCAAATTATTGATCTGATCTTAAGGAATATTACACAACTCATCAAACAATACTTTCCGAAGTTCTGGTAGACATGTGGTGGGGGAGGTTTGATAGGCTGCAATTCGTCGGCTAAGCATGTTCCACACATGCTCTATTAGATTCAAGTCCAGTGAATAAGCTGGCCAATCCATACGCGTGATATCATCAGATTGAAGGCCTTCGTCTACAATGTCTGCACGGTGAGGACGGGTGTTATCATCCATAAACAGAAATTCTGCACCCATGGCGTCCCGAAGCAAACGTACATATTGTTCCAGAATGACATCCCGATAGATGTGGCCTGTCATGGTTTCATTCTGAACATGCAGTTTAGTTCTGGAACCCAGAATAATTCCTCCCCAAACAAGCAATCCTGCACCACCATAACAGTGTCGTTCAGTGGTTTTCTCTTGGTGGTGACGGGTACTTGTCCCTCTCCATATGAAAGTCCGGTGAGAATCAGACTGAAAGCTAAACCTGGACTCGTCGGAAAACATCACACAAGACCGCTGTTGCGGTGTCCACAATGCATGCGTTCTACTCCAGGCTATCCGCACGCGACAGTGAATTGCGGTAAGTGGAACACATCTGACAAGCCTACGAGCATATAAACCACGGTCTGCCTTCAGACTGTCGTACCGGTAGCTGAAGAGAGCTGACAAGACAGGTCTGATGCTGTGATCCGTCTGTTTCTTTTGGCAGCAACTCCCAAATACCTGTCCTCATTTGGCGTAGTAACTCGGAGGGTTACCTGTGCTGTATAACGTTTACTCACATTGCCATCATCTTAGAACCGTTGTCAAAGCCTGGAGATGACACTCTGAGCAATTCCAAGCTCCTCGGATACTTCCAGCTGGTTACGCCCACATTCAAGACGGCCGATAATTCTACCACGTAAAACATCATCCAAATGTTTCCTTTTTGCCATGACTATGCGGTTATTGCACTGAAAGGCTTTTAAAGCGCTTGTGAACTATTTTTAGTTCTAACCAACCATTCCTTATATACCCCTCTTTTATAGTCTCGTCATTGTGACGTACTATCGGCGCCATCTGGTGGTTTCTGGCAATTTGTATATTATTCTTTAAGATGTGTGTGATAATTCTACATGCGAAATTTTGTTTTAGAGTTTCAATATATATATAATATATTTCTATGTGTGATTCTGAATAATTTTTAATTTATGGACATGAGTGTAGTTAGAATTATCTCAAAACTTATAATAACAATGATATTAGAATGGCAAACTCTAGATTTTGCCTCCTTTTAATAACTGTTGTGAAGTTTTCATGATATTCCTGTTTCCTGTCAGTTTAAATTACAGACCAATGGAACAAGTTGTGCAAATTCCTAAATGGTCAAAAATGTAATAGCTAATGAGGGTGATAGGCTTAAAAATATCAATGAAATACTTCTGGATAAGATCGAAACAATTTTTAAAAAATTAGATCTTAAAGTTTAGATTGTAAATATTTAATTTTTACTTATATAAGCTTTTTAGAATTTTATGTAAATAATTTAGTTGAGAATTAGTATTCACTTTTTCGAAATATCCAGTTCTTATTAACTATATACCTAATATCATTTTTGTGTAGATAAGAAAAATTTGGCTAGTAAAAAAGCTTGAAATTTATCATTCGTTAATTTTAATGCAGATTCCCATGTGAGTGAGTTGTAATTGCAGATTCATTTTCTTATAGTTTAAAAAGAATTTTTTATTGTTTCAATTTTAAATATTTAATTTACAAGTATAAATCTCGTTCATTTAAAAGTTATTGGTTACTGATAAAATAAACAGTTTATGCATATTTTATTATATTATGCTTTATATACAAATATATGTAGTAGGAAAATAATTTAGACACCTCAATATTTTTTGTCAACAAAAAAGGAATTCGTCTAGATATCATTCATTAAAATGTGTTTGCATATAGTAAGAAAAATGTTTAAAATTTTATAAATACTGAAACTAAAAATAGCATGATTTAAAAATTATAATTTGAAAATGTCATATTACAAAATAATTTCTTATCGCAAAAACTTTTATTGTTGATAGTTACAAACAATATATTACCTTCTAAAATTATTTTAGGTAGGTAATTAATTATAGTAGAATTATATATATATATATATATATATATATATATATATATATATTTAATGTGAACAAGTTAACTGAAATCTCTGTTTTGTAAGTTTGTCAATTGTATAAATTTGCCAATTCCACTTCATGCATGGATGTTGTAAGAGCTTAGAAATTACTTTAAGCTGTAGATCCAGAAAGAAATCTCCATCATTCACTTACAGAGAATAGGCTTCACATCCACAAATAAATCATTTCTTAGTGTTAAAAACTTTTTTATTTAACTTATTTAAAAAAAGTTTACATCAATATTTCGGGAAAATAAATTATAATTAATATAAACGTGAATGAAATTAATTGACATGACATGTAATTGGAATGAGGAATTATTTGATTTTTTTAGGAAAAATTTTAATGACAATTTTAAATTAATTCTCTTGAAAGCATTTTTATTAAATATTAATACTTATTTGATGATCTGAACCAACAATCTATTTTTACAATTAATATAATTAAAAACTTTGTTATGAATATAATTCGAATAATTTTGCTATCATAAAATACATTTTATATTATTTTGTAGTCTTCAGTCTCCTCATGTTTTTGCCTATGAAAAGCAATGCTAGTGATAATGCAGGATGCATATATATATATTTTCTTTTCAATCGAATTTTGCATTACCAAAACTCATTTGCTATTTTTAGTTATTTATTCTCTCTCTCTCTCTCTCTCTCTCTCTCACACACACACACACACACATATATATATATATATATATATATATATATATATATATATATATATATATATATATATATATATATATATATATATATATATATATATATATATATATATATATAAATATATATATATATATATATATATATATATATATATATATATATATATATATATATATATATATATATATATATATATATGAAGTAATATTACAAAATTATCCTTCTTTGATGCTCATTTCATTTCTCTAAAGAATCTGTTTAAAATATTTTACTAAAAACTATGTGTAGCTTCTCAATGTTAGAAAAAAAACTTAAATGTAAAATTGAATGTATTGTGTAAAATTAAATGTATTAATGTTAGAAAAAAAACTTAGTGTAAAATTAAATGCATTATTTTAAATGTAAAATTTTATATCAGCTACCAATATTCGATATCTGTATATCTTAAAATATCTTAAAATTTAAACGATATCTTAAAATTTAAACTGAGTGGTAAATTTTCTGAGATTTACTGATCAACTGTTTTTGTACAGTAAGATTTTAATAATTAAACTGTGTGTTTATATTTATATTTGGCAAAATATGAATAGCTATGAAACTTAAAATACCATTTTTTATTTTTTTATCGATAGAAAATATTTTTACTTGTTAATAACATTTATATATAAGTCTATTGTTAATTGCTAACGTATAATATTTAAATGGTACTAGATATTTGTATATGCTACACAGCTTTACGGTGTGCTACAAAATTATAATAATGCTATATTTTTTGTGATTTAAACTTTAAATAATATATTTCTTAATTAAATACAGCTTGTGTGAATAAATAAAAGATCGAATTTATGCGTAGTATTTTAAGTGATACTTTAATGAGCTAAATATTTTATTAATTCATTCATGTCTCAAATTTTTCCGTTCGAATACCTGTTACAAAATTATAAGACCACTAGTTAAAACTTCCTTTTCTTTAGAAAAGTAAAAAGATATTGATTCATCATTTCTCTGAATAATTTCAGATACTCGACATTCTTTGAATTAAATAGGTTTTCGATCTAGGAATTTTGTTCCATTCAAACATGCTAGCTAATTCCAATTCTAATACAGAATCGTATTGATGGCTATTTGCATACGCTTGATGAGCCAAATGAACACTTAGGTCTTCTGTGGAATTCAGGTTTGAAATGTTAAAAAACCTCAATTATTTTCTATCTAAAACCAAATTTTTGTTGATTTTACAATTAGCAAGGAAAATTGTCATGCTTAAATTTTTGGTTTGTGATCCTCTTAGAGGTAGGAAAAGAATAAGGTATTGGAAAGTATTTGTTATTAAAAATTAGAGTCAATTTCCCCAGGACTTGCTGCAGATCATATTTTCCATCATACCCAAAAGCTTCCCCGCTATCACTCCCACAACTGAAAATTATTCCCGGTTTACGTTCATAAATTATTCGTAACGTTCATTAAAAATAAGTTCATAAGTATTAAAATATGTGTCATACCAGTAGACCATCCAAATTAAATTTTTTTCATAGGGAAAATAATATTTTATGCATGTAAAGCCCCAGATCATAAGCACTTTTGCTTCTTTTCTTTATGATGCTTTAACATAATTTTGATTTTCTTTTTAATTTCTGAAAAATAACATTTAAAATCAATCTTTAAACGGAACAGACTGTTGAATGTAAAATATTTTTATTGTTCTACAGTGTTGTTTTATGTAGACAATTTCTGTTTCGTTACAAGCTTGAAAATTGGTCTATCATCGCGAGCTGATAATTTACTCTTCCTCTCAGATTTTTATGTTTTTCATAAAAATATATTTTAATTAAATTATTATGAATAACAGTCTTAGAATTTATAAGAATATTACTAATTTCACTTTTCAACTATTCAAATTATTTTAAAAACCAATTTCTCTTGATAATTCCCATCCACGCGACCTTGTAAATTTCCTTCAAAAAACAAACAAATTAAATTCTTATTTCCTGTACAATATTATCTTTTGCATTTCTTTGCAGTGCAAAGTTAAATTTTACATGTAATTCTGAAAGAAAAATAAAATAATTTTGAAAATTGAAATTATTTTGAATAAGAAAAATAAATTGTCTTATATTAATGTAATACCGCGATTTTTTTTAAAAGTTTGCTGCGAAATTTACACAATATTTTCTCATTGTTATGATTTATTTGAGAAAATTCAACTTATTTCAGTTATGTAAAATTAATTTATACAATTTACTTTTAAAATTAATGATATTTCGGGTAGTCTTATTATATGTCAAAAACTGTTCCACATTGTTATATTAAATTAAAAATTTCAAAATTTTCTGTAACCGAAATACAGCATTTAAAATTTTATTTTATGGCTGGTTCAGGAAGTGTATATTTTAGAAGGACTAGTAAAATTAAAAAATATATGTTTTTATAATTGTTCAGCATTTCTTAGACAAACTTTTTTACCGACGTCTGAAGATACTTTTCTCTATTGTATAAAATATTCGTATATACAATGAATACGAAAAAACCTAAAAATAAAATCTTGCAACCACAAATTACTTTTTTTTAATTTTTGCATTTATATGATGCAAAAAATTTGTGCATTTAAACCAAGTGAAAATATAAAAGCATAACATGAATAATTTAAGAGAATTTATGTCGTACACACTGTTACTATCTAGTACTAATAACTGATTTTATGTACACATGATTTTTTGTGATATTTTTGTAAATTAATTCATTCATAAATGTACAAATAAGAATTTTATTTAGTACATATAATATTAATAACTTTTCAAATTGGCTATTTAATAAAATATATTATTTTAATGAAAAACTAAACATTTTAATGTATGTGTAAATGATTTGTAACATACGAGTTATAAAAAATAAAATGATATAAATAGGTTAAAATTTGTTAAGTAAAAGTAAAAATTCATATTTAGGTTTAATGGAATTATTATATATTTCTCATATTTATTGATACATTTTTATTTAACAAATAGATATCGTTTATTCTTTGAATAGTTTATTCTATTACCAAACAGTACTTAAATAACTTACTCAAATAAACATTTTGTTAAATAAAAACATAAAATATTTAGCTAATAAAACCTTATTTCATGTTGGTAAAAAGAAATGTAAAATATAAATTTTTATTAGCAAAAATTTACAGTTTAAAATTTACTTTTTTAAGAAAAATTAGGTTTTTACTGTCAAGATTAGAGTCTTTTTATAAAATTGTATAGTTTTTTTCTTAAAACATTCAATTTTAACTGGAACACCGGTTACCAGTAAAAACTATGAAAACAATAGGTCTTTTGCATTTGCTTAAAAATATGAAATTCCAACGGTAATTTACAATGCAAACATAGAAATAACCACAATTTTTATTCCGTGAATAACGTTTCTTTCAATTATTACTTTAACAAGTAAAAAGTGATTTAAATAAAGCTTTTAAAATGACTCAAATATTTTAATTGAATTTATCACTGATGGTGACACATTAATAAAAATTACCCCACATTGTTTCCGGATCTAACACTCAAAATTACATTCAAAACATACTAGACAAAATAATCAAATACTTAAAATGAGATTCTAAACAATCAAAATGAAAATTAATTGCTTTGAAAATATATTCTCCTGTTCCTATCTTTAATACCCTCCATGTCACCAAAAAATTAATTGAATTCTATCTTTTAATTAAACAAAGATTTAATCCGTGTAGTTTTAGTGACGTCACTTTAGAAAGATTACTGGCGATCACAAATTTCTTTTTCTGGCTTTCAGTTTATCCAGGAATTTCCTCAACTGATAGCATTCACACGAGATCTGCGCTTTCGGTACTTCATAAAATTAAATTAAAGATTTTATTTGGAAGAGTGTGTATCAGAGGTTTAAAATTCCAAAAATTCTTAAATACTGTTCCTTACTGTGGATCTGGCTTACAAGTCAGAATACATAAATTAAAATATCATTCTCTAGAGTTGAATTTCTATAGCAAAATATTTTTAAGCAGATACTGATAGTATCAATAGGGGAATACCAATATTTCTATACTTAAATATTTTGGTAAAAATTAATTTCTTAAATTTCTAGAAACATGAATTCCGATTGTACATAAACAATTTTAAAGATTTCAGCACAATTGATTTAACGGTAACACTTTGATATTCATCCCTGATTGATTTAATATGCCAAAATTGCATGCAATCATTTGCTATTAATATACATAGCTCGAGGATAAGAATATTTTGAATTTGGTGGTTTGAAAACTCTTGATTAACTAGATACATGTACAGAACTGTTAACAATAACAGAATGGTGGTTAAGGCTCTACCATAAATAGAAATCAAAGAGTTGCTCCATTTAATGATGTTTCTCAAAGTTTGTGAAAGGAAATATAATGTTCTTATTAATTAAAATTGTTAGTCAATCAATCAACAAAATTTGCAATTTTATCTGCTTATGATTTTATAAATTAATATTACTTTAAGGTAAATCATGATTTAATGTAGATTGGCGATCTTTGAAAGGGAAAGTTTTGGATTCAGTCCCAGCCTCGGACGCGAATAGGAGATAAATTTTGTTTTTACATTTGTTTTGTGCTTTCAGGGAACTTTCTGAGATTTCCTCCCTTTCGGGTAACATATGTGAATACGATCCACTAGCTGTTAAATCTTTCAAAATCCAAAGCGCTGTGTATTTTGTAAGAAGCTTTGCAAAAGCTTTAGTCTGTGTGTGTTAGGCTACTTCTTTTTAATTCTACAATATACGTAGCATTATGAGGTAAAAAGCTTATATGCTTGGTATGATATACCAAAAATCTAATGTTCGACCATCACGAAATCAGAGAACAATATTTTTTTCTCCCACAGATTGATAAATGTTTTGTTTACAGCAAAATGTACTTCGGGGTAATTTTATGGTCAATAATTTTTTTTTTCATTGTTCTGAAACATTAGGAATAGAAGAGGAAGCTTTGAATTTTGAAACTGGTTGGGAACAGAAATATTTTGTCCCCCATGTTCATCAGAATCTAAAAGAAAAAATGCTTCATGTTAATTAATGCTGCAGTCGCTGTGCTTAACATTATGCAGCCTACTCTTTCCAATATAATCTTTTTATTTATTTTCATTTAATTTAGTCTCCATGTAAATCTCTAAAATAAATTAGATTCTTTAAGAGTCTTCAAGACTGTTTCATTGAGCGAAAAATGGTAAAATATTTAATTCTCACACAAAAAAGAGAGAAAACATTTAAAACAGTAACATTTGACTTTTTATTGCTTCTTTTTTATTGCAGTGAACAATTTTTGGCACGTTAATATTTTTTTCATGTTTGTTATTCTCAATAACATACTTAACATATTTTTAACAGATTTTAATTTTTTTTTCTTTTTGAACTAAATTACGATTGATGGTTAAAAAAGAGTGTTTTCTTCAAAAATAATTTAGAATAAAAATTGTAAAATTTTCATTATCCCCTTTTCTAAATTTTTCTTATCCTATTTATACAAAAGTATATGCTTGAATACATACTTTATAATAGTTACTAACTCAATTTCTTATATTTATTTCTAAAGTTTTTAAGAAAATGCATCTTATCGTATAATGATAATTTCTTTGTGAAATTTTAAAATAAGTCATGGGATGTGATTTAGCTTTTAAAAATGTATAATAAACTTTTTTAGGAAGTCTGATTTTACTACTGTTAAAAGTGAAAATCCTTTATTTTTTAATCTAAATAAAAACGAAAAAGTTTGAAAATAAAAGAAATTGGCATTTTTCTCCCTTTTAAGTATCGCCTTTTCATATTGATTTCTAAACAAACCTGTATTCCAGTTAAACAATTGTTATTATCAACAAAATGTAAACTTTTCAGACTTCAGCTTTTTCGATTTATTTTATGATAGAAAAGTAAAAATACCTGGAAGCAATCCTATATGGTTCATAAGATGTGTAAAAAACTCGAACATTTATAATAAATTTAGAAAAACTACAAGAGGTTAATAAGAATCTTTTCATTTTTAATAAAAATCTTTTCTCTTTACATGCTCTTCATTATTTTTTCATACAACTATTTGAGATCTTATCTTCAAATTCTTCATTTCAAATTACATCTTTATCTTAAAAATAGGTTTTTATTTTAAGAACATTTTATAATTTGAAAATTTTTTATAAAATGTTTCTGTATTAAAATATGCCTTAGCTTTAAAAGTAAATTTTAAAGCAACGATAAATTTTGTTATTACTTTAATGATCTTACTATTCAACGGGACAAGAAATAATCTGTGAGAACAATTAATACCTATACCTTTAGAAGAGTAATCAAAAATAAAAGAATGATAAATTACCTGTATTTATTACTAAAGAAATTTTTTTCTAAATATATATACCTTTATTGCCAAATGCATCTCACTTTAAAATTCATTTAGAATATTTCTCCAATTTTTTATGCAAAATTTGCATTTTCTTTTATGAAAAATTAATTTTCAAAAAGACATTTTAATCACTCTTTATTTGCATTTTAAGTTTGAGTAAAAACACATAAATTAACATTTCTTCTGAACATTGTTTTTTTAATTAAAAGGAAAACACGCGTATAC
Organism: Latrodectus hesperus; assembly: GCA_037975125.1. Classification (NCBI taxonomy): domain Eukaryota; kingdom Metazoa; phylum Arthropoda; class Arachnida; order Araneae; family Theridiidae; genus Latrodectus; species Latrodectus hesperus. Next base: position 29,420,237 of record CM075854.1, read on the forward strand.
ATAACATGACCCTTGACGTTATTTCTATTAAAATTACTATATCCCCTATTGAGAAAATTTGGATAGCCTTTGTTAAATGTCTTCAATTAATTTATCGATGAAAAAACAATTTCATCTCATATCATGCATGTTTTTCTTCGAACATCATTTTTTTAAGTAATAAAATTTAAAACATAACTCTCTACTCTTTGGTCAAAAAATTTTATTCACAAGTGCTATTTATTTTAAAACATTCTATAAAAACATTTCTGGTTATTCCAATCCTCATCACCACACTGTTCTCGTGGAGTTAAATTATTAAGTGTAACAATAAAATCTTTACAAATCTTATTTAACATTTTATTTTACAGCATATATTATAGGTATGTATTATCGAAATTAATAATACTTTGACTATCAAGAATAAACAGCAAAAAATATAGCCATAAAAATTTAATGAAAATTTTACAAGACTTATTTTTGTTTATAAATTACTGCGAACAAGTGATCAATAATAATTTCATTACAATTATTAAAAATGAAATGCTTAACAATCATTAAAAATTTATTTCAAAAATATTTTTAAAAAATGTATCTCTTAACCTTACAACTTATTCCAAATTCTCCAGTATTTTTATATATTTTAATTAGAGTATAAGGATTCAACTTTATTTCCATCACTATTGGATTATGTATGCTGTTGTAAAAAAGCTTAGTTGTATAAGCCAAAACCCATGACTTTAAATATATATGTGATAAAATAAAAGTCCATTACATTCTTTCATTTGTAAATATATTTTTGAAGTATAAATATATTGTAAATCTTAACTTTACCACTTTTGGCATATTTCAAGTAAAATTCTTTTTTTTTTTTTTCTAAGAGAAATTTAATGCAGTAGAATTTCGGCGGCTCGATTATAAGTACGAAGGAAAGAGTGATATCATTACAAATATGTTTAAAGGTGATTTATAGGTCACTGGATTATGATCGTTAAAAGCGCTAAACATTTGAAGGGCTCAAATGGAGAACACTTCATATGAAACTAAAATTTCATTACATACACTACAGGAGAATTAAAATGCAGCACTTGGAATGCATGCGAAAAAAGTGATGAAAATCGGTAAAAATAGAGACATACAATAAATGATATTAAGTACGGTTATATAATACACTTATAAACGAGGCGAATGTATAATCAGTAATTTGCTGTTATTCTTGGTAGCAATACATTCAACATGTCCTGGTACAGACTCAAACATAATGCGGTTTCCCTCCAGAGGGATAGTTTTCCATTCTCTTTCTCAATCATTTGCCATAATTCGTCTTCTGAACACGGCGATGACAAATTAGGAAAGACACCCAATCACGTCCAAATTATTTGCAATTGGTGAGAAATCTGATAAGCCAGGTGGACAATGAAACATCGGGATTTCTTGCAAAGCATATTGACTCATTCGCGACTGTGTAATGTCAGGTGTTATTCTGCAGGCAAATGGCATTCGACATCTTTTTAAAAAGTTGAGTGTTATCGAATGGAGAACTTCATCGTTATACAGTCAATAATGCGAACACTAATGGTGATATCTAATTCTAAGCAAAGGCACCACTAATCATAATGCCCACTTTTTGCGGATTATGATGCTCCAAACTAATGCCGGATTGGATCGCCGAGCTGGCAGCCGAATGGTTAGCGCTTTTGCCTTCGGTTCAATAGTTCGTGGGTTCGAATCCTACCTTGGGTATGGATGTTTGTAGTGGTTCGGAATCCTCTTTAAACCATAGGTCCCGGTCTAATTAACCCTCGTGTTCAAAAAATGACCGTTGAGTGACAAACAAGCCGGATTAGATAATTTTTTTATTTTCAAATATAAAAACTTCCATTTAGTGTTAACTAATAATAAAATATTCTAAATGCATTTTTTTTATTTAACCTTTAACAAAATAGAATTAATAAGCGCAACTCATACTCTAAAACATGTTAGACAATTTTATAGTAAGCTACTTTTTTTTAATTTTCTAGAATTTTTACGGAAAGGAAAGTTTTTGTATTTCATAAATTAGAATTTCCGAAGTTGTCTCAAGCAGTAGACATGGAATTACAATAATTTCGCTTAAATTAAGTTTCTAAAATTAACAAAATTTAGGCAGATGCACACAACACAATATAACGGTAACAGCTATTAACAAATATGCATTAAACAAACTTGATAAGTGAACTAATGTCGCAAAGCTTCACGCGCATGTTTTGCGCACAATACTTTTTTTATCGATCAAAGAAATCCAACTTTGAAAGTTTATTTTAATTCGTTATTCATTTTAATTTTTATTTCTTATATAACTTTCTTTTTTTTATTATTACAACAATTATGAATTTTTAAAATTAATGTTAAAATGCTTTTCTTTATCAAGAACACAGTCAGTATTAATATAATGAATATACTTTGAAGAAATGTTAGAAAATAAACAGCAAAGTGATTAAACTGCTCAGTATAATTTAACACTCGAGCCAGAAAATACCAGTTATTGTACGATTTTTATAGAGTGGGAAACTGTAATTT